>JASVER010000032.1:2518986-2532960 GCA_030449065.1 Oceanodroma leucorhoa | reverse complement strand
TAAGGTGACATCGCATTAAAAACAGTGACAGAACTGGACCTGCCGAGGTAGGAAAACAGTTTCCTTGATCCAGTTTCTTCAATCTACAGAATGAAGCARGGGGTTTCCCTTGCTATAGTCAACGCATTTTGCAAAGCCCCTTACTTGCATAGTGTAAGACATAGGCCTATTCTTCCAAGCAGATCTTGTAAAAGTTATGTAGCAAAAGTTATTGTAAAAGGATGTAGCAATCAAATAGAACCCAAATTCTCTCTGCTTTGGACTGTAATAAGCCTTCAAGGCTGCTGGTCGATTGAACAGGGTGCTGCTATGAGGGGAGGAATTCAGGGATTCATCCCCACCTAGCTTGAGTCACTTGCTTTAGGCATTTGGGTAGTCATCTTTTCCTCTCTCCACAGTCAATAAAGAGGGAGATACCACCACAGATAGCCATCTGAGGAGCGATCACGCTGTGGGGCTGCTTCTCAGCCAGCATTCTATAGACACAGCCTAGGTACGCAGCCTAGGTACAGCCTGCTCCACAGACATGTTGAAGAAGGAATACATTAATAAATAGGATTGCTCAGAGCACCTGGACAGGCAGTATGTAGTGTAACGGGATAAACCAGTACCCCACAAAAACCATATAAGTAACTTGAAACCAATGAGTATTACACTGCCTTGCTYCTTCTTTCTTTCTTTGGTCCATAGCACATTAATGAATACAAAGATTTGCATGAATAAGCACTGGTTTGTGGCTAATTCCCTTACTCAAAAGGTCTTTATTCATGCACACCACATTCCTCGAAAGAATGTTTTAGAACATGTTCTAAAAGTTGTAAGTATTGGTCTGAATCATTCCCAATTTTAAAATATCTTGGTCTAGTAACAGAATATCACTTTTTATATATGTATGTGTCATTAAGATCACTGAAACATGATGATAAACAACTTGTAATTGCTAGGTATCTGGCATTACCAATCTCTTCTTATTTTTAAAGGAAAAATTACAATAAAATGAGTCAGCAAAGTAGACAATAGTGCTTAAAAATATTGAAGATGAAGACAGTGCTTTAGAAATCAACCTAGCTAGGATAAGCTTAGAAATAAGCCAAATGTATGCTTAAAGAGGGATTCTCAATTATATGTGTGGCCTCAAATGGCCCCTTTCCACCTTCCACACTCTACATCTCTGCTGTAGTTGTAAAAAATCATATTTTTACCTACAGAATTGTTCACTAGCCTTTTCTCCRTCTTTCTGCCAAGACCAAGGCTGAGGATTGGAAAGCCAGTTAGAAATACATCTTCCCTGTCAGAGCTGATTGCCACTACCACATTCATTACTAGTTTGACACTGAATTCACAACCTGTATTTCTTCTGTCTCCTGCCTTTCCCAGCACCTCCCTCACTTCCCCATCTTGACTTCACTTTCTCATTAAAAAATCCAGAACTACTTTGCAGAGTTATTAGTATCTGCCTGCCTTTGTTTTGTCAGTAAAAACATGGATTTTAAATGAAAAAGTGAGAATTTCTCAGCAAGCCATTCCTATGCAGTCAGGAGGAAGGAAAGGAAGAGAAAGGCATCTGTGTGTTTTACTCTTGATTTAGCTGAGGACTTAATTAGCAAATATATTTGTCAACCTTTCTGTTATTCACATCTCTTTAAAATAAATGACTGTGGTGATATGATTGAGAAGGACTGTTTAYAGAATTAGGACTCCCTACCTAATTATGTTCAGTTTGCCAGCTGTGGCATCTATTTGAAAGGCTGCACTTCTGGCTGGGGATTACTAGCAGCTTATATATACCAGGTTATATACTTTCATACAATCCATTGCTTAATGCTTTATCTCCCTTGAGGGCATTAGAGATGTTAGGGTGAAACCTGGCTTCATGTTGAAGGGTAATCTGCTTTAGGAAGAAAGAGGTTTTTACAGCGAGTAAGCATTACATGCATCATATAAAAATGTGGCCAAGATTCTGGAAAGTGACGACTGAATCTGGGTATGTTTTTAAGATTCCCATTCTAAAGGATTTACTTTTCCAATGCAACAGAGCAGAAAATCAAGTCCTTTAAAAAGAACCAACTTGCACACCAGAAACATTGCTTACTACATATTAACAAACATCTGTGTTTGTATCTGTGAATGTTTGTGATATACTTTTCACTGAAAGAAAAAAGCAAAAGGTTGGAAAAACTGAAAACGGTTGCTACGAAGGGCACTGACCATATTGATACATACAATCACAACAGCTTCCTGGACAGCTGAAATAATAGCAGCCTGTTTTAGTGCCCTTGAACCAGTTTCTACTGTTTGGTTGCACTTCACAGTAAAGTCTGCAATACAACTGTCATCAAAATTGGCAGCACCTTATTTGTGACACCRCATAACTACAGCAGATGCTGAGAAAATCGCTACATCTGCCCAGGCTTGGTTTGCCTTCTAGGAGAACCAGGGAGATGACAATCCAAGTCACAGAATATCTCCACCATTAACAAACAGGACTAGGTTTTACAAGGTCTGAATTAAACTCTCAGCTTAGCCACTGTAAAAGAGGAGGAATGATGTTTTGCTAATCCCTTTTATTGKCAGTATTTGGATTGTAAATTCTCTGCGTAGAAACCCTCTCTTCTGAGTGGAGTGATGCGAAGTTGTAATTCAGCTTTTAGAGGGGGGGCTCCAAGTATTGATAAAAGGATGGTTTGAGAGTCGTGTGCACTGAAAAGACTGGCTTCCAGAAAAGAGATACTAGCTCCAAAACATGATCCCTGTCACACAGTCCAAATCCAAACAGCAGTAAGCATTTTGAAAACTAATTCAGTCAAGAAGTCAGCAACAGTGCAGGCAGAGCAAGAAAAAGAGGTTGTAAACAGCAGAGAATTCAGAAGCTGATGGAATGAACATCGTACAAAGGACTCGCAGCAGGAAAGGATGCAAATGACCAGTATCAAACAGAATGAAGTATGGCTTAGGAAAAGAAGAGGAAAGGAAGAAAAATCTGAGAACAAACAGTTCTTCATTCAGAACAGGTTGGGCAAGTGACTGTGCAGTTTGAATGGGAAGACAGAGAAAGCTCCACTAATTTCTACATAACAGATGAAGATGCTAAGGTGAATAAAAGATAATGAGGTGAATTAGATATCAAAGAGCTATAGACAGAAGCAGGGCTGGAGTAGCACGCAGCAAATGAAAACCCAAGCTGATGGAGCGGCAATAATTGGGAGAGCATTAAGGAAGGAGGCTCCAGTCAGTGAAGATACTACGTGATGATCACGCAAGAGAAAGAAGAGAGAATGGAACTGAGAAGACGGGATGTTCAGAGGGGGAATGGGAGAGATGACTGGGCTTGAAACTGCAGAAGGGATGTAAGGATTAAGGGAAGGTCGTATAGATAGCCATTGCTTCTCCTTCATTCAGGGGTACCTCATTTTTTTTGTCTTTTTATCTCCCTGTCTTGTTAGTTAGCACTTTTGTATTTACACCACAGCTGCATTACTTGTTTTTAACATTTGTTGTTTCAAGCAGCTTGCAATAAGTTCCCTTAGGGGAGGTTTAAAGTTTTATAGCAACCTTTTACCTACCCACCACCTCTTCTCAAGCAACTTCCAGTTCATTCCTGCCATGACTGAAATGCCACATGATAGCATCTTTGCAAAGCCTACAGAAGCAGCATAGGGCCAAAAGCATCTTATTGCTTCTGTTTGCATTTTCTTAAAGTCAGTTTAATCCCACATATTTAGTGCTGTAAGCAAGCAATTTCAGAAAATTAAATAGGAATTTCCCTATGTGTTTATGACATTGCAGCAATGATAGATTTTTGTTTGAGGTTAAATATTTCCCTGCAGTGTTTACCAATTAAACATTGAAGGCACACAGGGAAAGTGATTGTGGGCTTGACTGAAAGCCAGCTAAGAGAGAAAATTTCATTGATTCAGCTGGGTTTTAGAATTGATAAAACCAGTCCACARACTGATTTGCAAATAAATGTGTGCATTTCACTAATACATTGGAAGTGGGAACTCTTGCTTTTATGGACATTTAACTCCTAAACAGTTTATAAATAGAGCCCTGAACAGTTGTGTTCTACAGAAGGATATACTGTAAATTTGTTACTTGGGTCACCATTCAGACAGACTGCATATAATCCAGGCAAGGAAATATGGCATGCATGATGTATGTCATTATGAATAGGACTAGTCTGCCAATAACATATGCACTATCCCTTAAAGTCAGGCTCCATGAATTATAAAGGTAGAAGTGAGGCTCACTAACAGAAGTATGCCTAAAGCCAATGCTACCAACAACATGTAATTTGACTAGAAATACTACCTACAAGCAGAAAACTATGGGTTTTTTCCCATCAAAATGTACCATTTTGGTTTTGAATAAAAATGTATGCAAAATTTTTTTTAATGTATTTTTAGCTTGATATTATCCATGAATGAGAAAGAAAAACAATAGGAAAATAAAACTCACTGGAAGTCAAGCCAATTTGTTGCCGAGTTGTCAGTAGTCTAAACAGTCCTATATGTGTAGTAATAATAGACTTGCTCTCTTGTCAAGAAATTTGAGAAACTAAAAGACTCCCGTAGGTTTATCCTGCAGAATCATAATCACGTGGTCTCATAACTGGAAGGAGGGATCCAACAGTAGGAATGCTGACAAGAACATATTTTCAGGGAAGCTGAATACTTAAAGAGTAAGGTGCTTACTAGTCTTTCCTCTGACCATCTTGGCTTACTCCTGCAACTCCGTTGTGGCTCCTCCCAGCATGATCCTACGGAGTTTGTTTCAATACCACTAGAAAGCGCTGCAGCAAATAACGTTTCTGCAGAGCAGATAGGCGCGAGGCGCTCCGACATCATTCCTCGTGTCTGGCTTATGACAGGATAAGCTTTTATCTCTTAGGGCCAGGTCTTTCAATCCAGCTGAATAGTTTCAACGCAGGACAGTGTGTGGGAAAACAGAGCTGTACGCTGCCTCTATGCTCTTACAGTGCTGGAGCCAACAAAGGCTCCACAGTAAGTCTGGCTGCACTTAACTGCCCATAACACAAAGGACAGCTGGTCTCATCTGCCAGGAAAGCCCTGCACTCTTTGTGTCAGCGGCTCTCGGTGTGGCGTAACCATGTCAGAGTGTAATAAAATCTCTGGAAAAGATCTCTGAAAGAATGGAGTCAGGCAACTGCATAATTTTGTTCCAAAAAGTCTGTACGACATATTGGCTAAAGTTAAGTTTTATGGCTTTGTTTGACATAGTGAAAAGTGGCTGTCACACTGAAAATGTATCTTGTCTTTCCCTGAACCATTTTTATTGCAAAACCTGTTATTCATCATATGTTGGTCAAAAACCAAATTAATACACTTTCACATCAGCTCTCACACACTTCCTAAGCAAACAGTAAAAGTTAAAGGTTGGCAGTTCAGTATTGTTTATTGTTACATGGGGCTATGTTAGTTTGAGTATGTGATGAAGGGAAATACAATAGCGTATACTTTAAAACAGGAATCAAGAAGAAAATATAATCCAGAAGTTTCATTTCACCGTTCTCAAATGTCTTTTCGAGTCAATGTCTTTTGGCATCGTGTGGACTTGGCGAGACACTAACTTGAGCTCTTTTGGCACAACAAGAGACAGTATTGCAGACTATGATAGATGTAGCCCTTGAAAACAGGGCAAAACAGAAAAAGAAGTAAGGAAGAAGTGAGCATTCAGAACAGAGCAGCTTGTTCCTTGAATTCATCAGAGTACAAACTCAATGCCACCATATCACTGCCTAGATCAGAAGAGAAACCTAACTGTGATTTTTAATACCCTGCAGGTATGACAATACATTCTTTTCTTCTTACAGCTGAACCCCTGCATAGTAACAATTCCAACAAACACTGGAAGCACAGGAGCCAGACCAAACTAAATTACCCACCGTTTGCTTTAGGTCATAAAAACAACCTTTCTATCAAGATTTAATTGAAAAATTAAAATGTTTCCACACCAGAAATTCTAAGGAGACTATCTATTCATGGACATTTGTAATTTTGCACGTCATGCTAGTAAAGTTGGGATTGGGGAATTAAAGGAAATAAAATAGCTACTTGCTCTTCTCAGGATTCATACACTCACAGAAGTAAGACTCTGAATTAATAAACTTTAAAAAAGAATATACAGTTGTATGTTATTGCATAAGATATTTGAAGTCCTTGAATGACAGAACCCTGTATGAAAAGCCTTGCTTTATGTAGCCGAGCAATCTTACACCAAAGCAACTGGCATCTTCATTGCCTATACTTTGACATAACTCTCATCAAGGGATGTTTTTTTCTTCTAATTTTGTCCAGACAGAGGAAATGAATGATGTTTTGATTTTGGTATAAGAAATTATTTTGCTCTGTCTCTTTTTGGAAGTCTGCATTTCTCTCATCATTTTCAGCCTAAAAGTCAAAATAGAAATGGTACTCAAAAGTCCTGCCTTTGAAAATTATACTCATGTGTTACCAGTACAATGTAGCTGCAGTTTCTATCGGAAATCCCTTTAAGTATCTGAAAATCTTGCCTCTCAAGATTTTCACCTCTCACCTCTTTGAAGAAAACCTTCCAGAATTTTGATGCTGTGAAGAAAAAAAAAAAGTTGCATTTGAACTCTGCATATGGTAAGTATTCCTATCTATCTGATTAATTTTCTGATTTTCTTGTCTTTCTTGTTAATGTTGCTAGCAATAGTAGTCATTGTCTAAGTGTTGCAGCCAAAACCTCTAAGCAAACTACTTACTATGTTTTGAACAATACTCAATCATTAACATTACCTACACACATCTTTCTGTGTTCATCAGAAGTTCTTTCGGTTCAAAACTAACTGTCGGGGTAATGAAGAAAAGCTAAAAAAAAAAAAAAAAAGAAGAAATTTCTTAACCTAATGGTTAAATAACTGAAGAATATAATAAAGACTGTCTGAGGAATTATTTAGATAATGTAAGGCAAGTAATAAAGAAGCATTATGGAAAATTTATGTAGAATATCAAATACATGGTTCACCACAGAAATGTATAGTTAGCTGTTGAATTTGTATTTTTAAAAATGTCACAGCTGAAACAGTTTCTGTTCTCATGGGTTTACAAACTAATAGAGAAAGAAAGTACTGTTACCAACACTTTTCAGATAGGTTCTAATTTATCCAAAGTGGAATAATCAGTAGCAGTTTAAGAATTAAAACACTGATCTCCTGACTCCCAATCTACTGCTCTAATGAGAAGATATTTCTTTCTCTTAAAGTATCAGCTGAGACATTTTAGTAAAGACTGAGCTGGCACCAGTGAGGACCAAACTCCACAATCAAGTATATGTGATTTGACAAACTTCTGAGTTGCAAGGACATKTAAGTTTTCTGACATTTAAGACAACAAGCTATTTTAGGCTGAAAATTTTTATGTCTATTCCAAAAGTCACTTTCTTGTAATTAGTGCCAACTATTACTTTATTGAGTTCTCATGAAATTTTGGTATCAGACTACAATACATTCATATTTTACTTTATCAATAGGTTCAGTATTTTCATGTAAGTTTTGGAGGATTAGCTACATTTTTGTCTGTTTCTCCAAATTTGGTTTATTCATTGTAGCTCTAATTGTGAAAGTATTTACATGAGCTATAGATCAATCACTTTGGATTATATTCTTGACTTTATGTTTTGATTTAATTACCTTGCATTTAAAAATACAGATTTATAATTAGATATTACCTGACAACTTCTTAGAGAAACTGCCTGTGAATAATCCCAAAGTCCTGCACAAAGTCCTTCCAACTTTTTTCTGTGATGCCTTTAATAAACTTAAAAATGGTCTGGCAGCCAATAAAGTGAGAACATGGCCTGCTAAGTTGATCACTATTATCTTACTGTATTGTTTTTTCCCTTTGAAAACTCATCTCTCTTTCCTAAGCACATGTTGTTTCTTATTTACAATAGAAAATGAATGGAGAAGTTTCTGCAAAAGTTTCTGCTAAGGAGAAAACTTTTAAAGACTAATCATGGCTCTAACTCCCCACATGGTAACTCTTATTTCCTGTTGAGAGTATCTCTGAATAGAAGGAAATGAATTTAATCTGTGCAAAGCCCTCCATTGATGTGGAATTCACCTGAACTGTTCATAGACAAGAGATAGAAGCAGAGCACATTTTGTCTGATCTGTTTTAGACATGTACTGCAGGGCGAGATGAATCACATCTTAAAAATGGCTCTCTGCTGGTTGTGAAGGCAGTCAAGACAACCAGATCAAATACAGGCTTCTGGACTGTAGACATCTGAAGTTAGATGAGATGAGCCTCACGCACAGGGCTCGCAGGAAAGCCTGATGTGGAACAGCTGTTCTGCACTGACACTTTGGCCTTTTAGACAGGCACCTTTATTTAATCTGGAAATCCCTTTGAGGAAGAGACCTTCTTTTTACTTGGAATTTGTATTGCACTTGCAACCAGAAGGTTCACTCATGACAGGCAAGATGGTAATACCTCTGCTCACAATAAAAGAGCTGATYTAGTGAACATAAACTAATACCCCTTACACATTTATGACAGCATGTATGTGACTTAATTGTAGCTAGTACGATTTATCGGCATGTATTTAAACATTTTGTTCATTCTCTTTGGTTTTATATTTTGAACGCAGTTATGTACAATTCTGCCTGGTAAGTCAAATGATCATGTAACAAACAGAGTATTTATCTAATCTCATCAAAGACTGAAATTCTGGCCCCTTGAAGTCAGCAGTAAGTCTGTCTTTGACTTCGGTGGCAACAGCGTTTCGTTCCCTGAATCCAGTGCATAATACAGATATGAGAAAAAAAATATATTATCATTTACCAGCATTTCCCACAGAGTGCACACTCAAAAAGGAATTAGAAAAGATAACTAAAAGGAACAACTTTATGAGCAACAGTATTGTACAACATGCATATAAAGTAAGGTAAGTATTACTGATCTCTACTTCAGGTAAAACACCTTTTCCACTGTTTTTTTTCACTCTGCCTCTCTTCTGGTCACCTGTTTTACTGCCTTCTCATGCTGTCTGGATGAATTAATAATTCTAATTTTAATCAATTTACCATCCATTATTCTCTGTGTAGGACTTCCTCCCTATAAACACTTGGATCAGAAAGCATAGTATWTCCTTCATGTTACGCGAGGCTAGGGTTAGAAATTATATATTATATATTATATATATTTTCCCCTGATTTACAGAGTTTTGAAAGGTATAAAAAGAAATCCTCTCTCCCTGACCATTTTTTTTTTTTTTAAGATTTCATTGGTCTGATTTCATTTTTACATTATTTCAACTGTAACTGCTAATCTTGATCAAAAGAAAGGAGAATGCTGTCCACTGGATACAGAGTGTCGTGATGAAAAACATAGGGCATTTACCTGTTCAGTGTGTTTGTTTGATATGCAGGGCCAAACCTCTTTCTGAAGTCACCTGCATACCATGGGAAATGATCAATCAATAGATGACATGTTGTGACATGGCGGGATTGGGAAAATGGACTGTGCGTTACTGGTTTTGTGACTGTAATTATTAGGAAATAGAAGACAAAACAGAAGGAGAACAGAAAAAAAATAGTTTATGGTAACAGAAAAATGACTCTGTTCTATCGCTGATGGAAACGAGGAGAGGGCTATCCTGAAGTCCCAACCATATCACACATAGCCATCCCCAGCACTGGTTTTCTGACCTCACCTGAGCTTGCCATCGTTCTGGTTTACATACAAGGAAACAAGGCAACAGAATTCAATTTTTTCTGTCATGTTCTTTTTGATTGTGAACCAGAGGTCCTGTCCTGTAGCTGGGTCTGTAAGTCACCACTTGGGAGTGGTTAAGATATTCTAACAAGCTGATGCAGCTATCAAACATAACTTCTATAGCTTAAGTCATAAAGACAGACTAGTACTAGGAAGCCCTATCGATGTCTGAAGAGGTATATCCCAACTATGTGACAGGCATGATAAAGAAGGTGGACAAGCCAGGCAAGCCCTTCGATTGCTATTCAAGAAAATGATCATCTGATGTGGGATTGGGATCACCTGCTGAGCTGGCCATGGGATCAGGTGATGACTGGGCATGAAGAGGAAGTAGAGGAGGTCATCTGAGAACAGTTATAAAAAGGTTTCTCAGGGGCTATTTTCAAACAACAAAAGGACCTGCTTATAGGACATAGCTGTTCTGAGAGATGACACAGATGTTAAGGAAAAGCTTGACCCTGTTTTGCTGCATCATGTGATGGGTTCACGGGCAAGACTGTGGTTGGGGTGGGAAAGCAGTGTTCATCTAGCCTTTCCTCGTATTTGGTTTGGGGGTGAGGAAATATTAGTTGGAATTCTGGGGAATTCTGTTGTATGGTCAAACATCTATAAAGAAACATAGAAAGAAACTCTGTCAGGCCTGTGGTGTCTTGGCAGTTAGGAGAAAAAAAAMCCAACCCACAAAACCCCCACTATGTGCAGGTTAGAGGTACGACCTTGGGCTAAGCTTAGAGGATGCTGGTGGGAAGGCAAAGGTAAGGAATGGTCTGTCAGTGTTTTCCATGGCTACTTCTCAGTGTTAGCAAAATGATTTGTTAGTTTCTGTCAAGCTTGAAACCTGATTATTGAGTGTGCTAAAACAAGTAGGGTGTCCCTGAAGGAGGAGTGCAGGGTGACCAGGATCCTGGTGCCACTGGACCTGAGGTCTTCACCTCTGTGGTAAATAACTTCTGCTCAAAAGAGACAGAGTGGGATCTATTTGTATCAAAGGAAATCCCACCGTAAGGGTTCAAATGCAGCACTCTGGCCGAAATCCAGCAGAGGGCTCTCAAAAAGCAGAGAGTATAATAGCTGTTATAATTTATGGTAGCGCTTATTTAAGCAATTAACTCTTATCTGAGTTTGCTAAAACTTGCTGAAATTGTTCTCTTGTTCTGTGAAAAGCCTTACATCCTATGATATAATTTGACTCTCCAGGGTCCTTCTTTGCAGAACTTAAAAAAAAAAAAAAAAAAAAAAAAATTAAAAAATCCTTACTCATCTTGTAATCAATCTACTTGAATGTGTTCCCTTGTTCAACTCAATATGCTTGTTTTTAAAGGTAGAGATTTTTTTCATGGTTTCCAGTAAGATGTAGGCTCCATACTGCCTAAATTTAATTTGAAAGAGACAGTTTGCTCTTTTTTTTTAAAGTCTCCAGAGCAATGCCCCAGCAAGTCTACATATTTGATTGTAAGCGTCCAAGAAGGGGGAGATAAATTGTATTTGTTTTAGTAAATAGTAACATGCTCAGACACAAAAGTAGAAATAAGAATGAAAGAAGTAAATTCATTAGAATACTGAGTTCTAGTCTTCTTAGCTGTATTAAACAGATATTCACCTCTAGAAAACATTAGTTTGTCTTATATAATAAGATACACTGTTTTGCAAAGAGGTGAACTTCATCTTTGGTCATAATTGTGGTACCACATTCTTACCTCAAATCATTTTGTAAGAACAACCACTAACTCACAAGACTCTTTTTTCCCTGTAATGCTTTTCTAAAATGAAGTATTATCTTCCCTTTCCTAACCCTCCAAATTTACCATGACATCTATCAGTTATAAGCAAATACAAAAGGACTAAAGCTGTGTTTAAAAAAAAMCAAACAAATGCCTGGGAAAAAAACTAACCCAATATGATGCATAAACAGGGAAAGTGACGAAACTGCTTCCAAGTGTCTGCATCAAATTCTAACCCTCTTTTGTTTGCAGCCCCTGCTTTTCCCATTTTGTTACCATCTTCTAGCAGTTGCTTCAGCATAGGGCTACATGTTTGCACGTTATGCTGCTTATTTAATTGTATTGTATAAATGCCTCTGCTCAGCATAAATTGATTATGTTTAACAATACTTTGAATATACAGAATCAGGCATGAGGAGAGAACCTCTGTGTGTGTGTGTATATTTTAAATAGGTATGTTTGATTTCAAGGCTCTACTTAGCATTGTGAGATGACCACATTATTCATGAGTGACAAAGCCGTGAGATATACAGGTATTCCTAAACAAGTGCTAACACAATCTTTGTGAACTCCTGTCTCAAATGTGTCATCACTTTAGAAACCTGTTTAGCCATTCAGGAAAGAAAAGGTTACTAACGTCAAGCAATCCTAGTGCACTCTAAGTAGGCCTCAGAAATACCTGAAGTTTGCTGAAAAGCTCATAAACATGAGGAAAAAATCTTCTTGTTAAAGGATATTTCTTAACTGTCTGTGAGAAGAAGTTGTTTTTAACTTTCATTCCTGAGGCGAACTTTGGATTGTGGCACTTGTAGCTGAAATATTTTCAGACCAATGCACATAAGTGGATGTAGCCAGGGAAGATGAACTGTGAGCCTGTGATTCAAAATGCTATTACACTCCACTTGGAAAACCTTGAGACTTGGAACACTTGGTATTTCAGTTCACCATGGACCTGTACGGAGAATAGAGGTGATGCAGGCTAAAACACACCTCTAGTGCAGGTTATTGCACACCATGCAAGGCCTTTGTCCCAACTTTTTTTCCAGTGCAAGATTGTTCCCGTCAGCCTGTCTTTTATCTAACCTGTCGAATCCACTGTGGAGCGTAGGGCCTCTGCCCTTACTTTTCAGCACAAAGCTTCCTGTAACTCTGTAAACACTGGTGTCTCAACCTTTTTTTCACTGTTGCACCCACTTTTGCAGTCTCTACAGGTTTCAAAATATGCACGTAATCTTACACTGAATAAACTCGTTCCGTATAGCTTGTGCTAATCTTAACAATATGATGTCATCCAAACTCCACAGCATTTGTGAAACATGTTTTAATATTCCAGCTCTTTTGATCTAGTCTCATAAATCAATCCCTCCATCTCTTTAATTACTTTAATTGCTCTTCTTTAAATTCCCTCCAGTGTAATTTTCTAACAGGAAGATTCCCAAAAATATCCCAGGCATGACCTAGTTAAGTAGTATGCACAGGGTAGTCATGCCAAAGAAGCGGAAGAGAAGGTCTATTAGTTCCTTCCTCAGCGATGGGATCCTTCACATGGAAGCTTAAATTCTGTGGGCTTTGTTATTACGCTGTTCTGTAAGACCGTATGTAATTTACTGGCCACTTTCACTCCTACATGTTGATATTGCAGATTTATTCCCCTTGAATGTTCTCCTACAGCTCTACCAATGTTTCCAAGACGAACCTCTTCCACCCTTATTCCTTTTCTGAATTTGTTCATGCTGTTTTGCCAGCTTTCCCAGCTCCACCTAACCTAATGAACAGCTGTGAAAGCCATTTATGGCTAATAACTGTCCTTTAAGTCAAAGTTTAAGAAAGAAAGGCTTCATACTGTTCTCTGAAATAATTCATTAGCCTTCTCAGCTCTTCAGTTGAAGTCCACTACTAATCCATAAAATTCCCATCCATATGAAAAAGGACATGGTAAGATGACTGTTCTTTTGCTTTTTTTCTGTAGCAAATTTAATTAAAAAGATGATGCTCCACCCCTCTTCAAGTGCTAGTCTGGAATGGTCGGCCTTAAGTAGCAAAATTAATGCCAGGAAAAGATTTCCATGACAAATTGGTGTTCTTTTTTTTTTTTCCCTGTAAACCCAGCAAAGCTGCTCACGTGTATATAAGGGCATAATTTAGCTAGGCACCTGGCACATATGAACAAATACAATTGAAGGTACCCAGGTGACAACATCACTATTACCTTCTTCCAACTATTCCACAATGGAAAGATAATGTAATAGGTTGAACTGAACAAAAGGCATTGGTTAGTTCCTTGCTGCCATTGAAGTTTAAGACAGCAAAAAACAATTCAGTAAGCTCCTTTATGTAATGAGGCAACCGAAGCTGTCTTGTGGCAGCTGCATGTCTGAAAACAACAGCAGAGAGATCAGAGATGGCAGCAAGGAAGCACTGATTTTTGGGTTAAAAAAAAAAAAAAAAAAAAAAGGCCAAAATTAGTTCTGATACAAAATAGCCGTCAA
>JASVER010000032.1:2484473-2518972 GCA_030449065.1 Oceanodroma leucorhoa | reverse complement strand
AAAAAAAAGGCATGGCACTAAGAAAAATCAGAATACCTGGTGAAATGGCACCAAAGATACCCAATCTACCCAAACAGGACTATGTAATCCCCTGTAACATCCAGGATGGGATCAAAGATGTTTAATGGGAACCTGCAAAGCCCTATGCTTGGGCTAATCAATCATAAAAAAAAAAAAAGCCTCTCATGGATCGGCTGTGTCAAATGAACACCAGCTGACAAAAGTGTAGTTATTAGACCTGCAGATGTCTATGCCTCTTTTGATGCATATCTCCAGTGAATGTTTTTGCTTTGCTCAGGACTCGTGGGTGGAGCTGTACTCTTCAAAACAAGGATGCTGTAAGCGTGCATTGGAAAAACATTATTGCAACAGAAATAATGATGGTAGTATATTAGATTACACACTAATGGTTACTTGGAAATCTCTTCTTTTAACTGTGGATTCACATGAAATCACTGATGCCATGGTATTGTGCAAATCCGATCTCAATCCTGCAAAGAAATTAAAGGAACCAAGAGCTGTAAAACTTGTAGTAACTGACAAAATTAAACATCAGTCCTACCATTAACCATTTCTAGATGCTATGTTTCTGGGTTTGTAACTACATGTGGCTTATGTTATTTGTGGCTTCAGCATGCTATTTTACAGTTATCCTTTTTACATTTAAAAAAAAAAAAAAAAAAAAGAAAACTTTAAATAAAAGGCTTTGGAGATTCTCTGGCGAGCCGCGGGAAAGACAGCAGCCTCCCTGCCCAGCAGGGGCAGCGGGTGACAAGCATCCCTGCGGCAGCTGGGCAGCCCCGGCGCTGAGGCCACCATTGCTGCTGGAAGCTGACCCGTGGCCCAGCGCTGAGGCACCACTAAGGGACTGCACCGGGCGGGTGGGGGCGTGAATTGAATCCTCAAGAAAATCTGGCTTCAGGAAGGTATTTTTGGGGCGTTTTGACCAGCCCCAGCCGCGGGGGCCTGAGGCGGGAGCTGGCGGCCCGGCAGGCGCAGGCACCAGCCCCCGCGCTGAGGCGCCGCAGCCATCGGGGGGGGGTGGGGCGGCTGCGCCGCAGCGGCCGCGATCCCGGCCCCGCGAAGCTCCCGCCGGCGGGGCGGGGGCCTGCCGAGCCAAGCCGGCGCCAGCCCCCGCAGCCAAACGCCCCACGCGTGGCGCCCGTTCCTCCCGCGGCCGCCGGCCTCCCTCCCGCGCCGCCTGCCGCCAACCCGCCCGCTTCCCTCCCGCGGGCCGCGAGGCCGCCAACGGCCGCTGCCCTCCCGCCCCGCCGCCACCGGGGGGGGGGAGCCCCGCATGGCACGGTCGCCGCCGGCCCCCGCCGGGCACCGGGGCGCCTGGGCTCAGAGCGGCTCCGCCCGCGCGGCGCGCGCCCACCCCCGCGGCGCCGCTGCAGCCCCCGCGCGCATATAGGCTCCTCCGCCGCACTCCCCGCGCCGCCGCCGCCTCCTCCAGGCATGGCACAGGGCTCTACCTCACTATGGCAGCAGCAGCAGCGCGGCACAGCACCCTGGACTTCCTGCTCGGCGCCACGGGTAACCGCCGCGGCGGCGGGAGAGAGAGGAGAGGGAGGGGGGCGAGTCCCTTCTTTCCATCCCCCCACCGCCTTGGCGGTGTGTCGCGCCCCGCCTCCCCTCGCCCCTGCCGCCGCCGAGGAAGCGGCGCGGCCCCTCGCCCGCCCGCCAGGCCCCGCGCAGGCGCCCCCTCCCCCGGGCCTCCCTCTGGCGCGCCCTGCCCGCCCGCGTGTCCCCCTCGGTATCCGCCTCCGCCGGCGGGCAGGTGCCCCCGCGCTCCCTAGGGAGGGCCGCCGTGCCGCCGCACCCGCCCCGGGTAGGCGGGTGGCTCGCTGCGGCCTCCTGCCCCGGGCCCGCCGTGCCGTGTGGCCGCCCCGCGCTGGGGGCGGCCCGGCTCGGGGCGGGGCGCGCCGCCGGTTGGTGCAGGGGCGGGGAGGTGGCCCCGGCCGGTCACCGCGGCGGGCTCCGGCCGGCGGCCGGGGTGGGCTTTCCCCGCGGGCGGGCGGGAGGTGCCGCGCCGTGGGCCCGGGGGGAGGGAGGGAGGGCCTGGCTGTTTCCGAGCGGCTGGGCCGGGTCTCCCCGCGAAGCTCGGCTCGGCGCCCTGGCTAGTGCAGCCCTTGTACCGCGCTTCAGGCGGGGGCGGTGACGCGGGCTCGTAACTCCCGCCGAGCAAGGTGCGGGTGCAGTGCGTGAGCGTCTCGTCACTTCGGTGTTTCCCTAACCTCGTCGCAAACGCGTGAAGGAAGTGATTAGCGATGAAAGTCAGCTACGGATGAGCCACCGGCCATTTCCAGGCTTTACGCCGTAGTTACCTGTAGGGGGCATGTTCGAGCCAGAAACCGAGGAAACCACCACGTTTCTCAACGGCCAAGATGGGTGAAAAGGTTTAGTCGGGGGGGAGCTGCCATGGGCGCCAAAGCGGCTGGCGGAGTTGGTGAATGCTGAGCAAGGCCGCCAGCTCGGGCTGGCCTTGCCGCTCCGCGGCACCCTCCCCTCGGCAGGCCCTTCCCGGGGCCGGCGTGCCTCCGGGGTCTGATCCTCTGTGTCGTCCCCTGTTCTTCTTAGTTCCCTTTTCGGAGGGAGGGAGGGATGCGTGAGGGCAGCTCCCCGCATCTACAAATAAAATCTATCCATAGCTTGATTCGAGAGAGAGAGGTTCCTGACCCCAGGGGCTTTGCTGTGTGCTGTGCCCTTCGTGGTGTTGCCGCGTTTGCACTTCGGAGAGCCAGGAGTGGAGAGGGGGAAGGTATCAGTGGAGTTGTTCCCAAACAGTGCACTTCAGGATATTCTACCCTGTTTCATGCTGAAAGTCTTCCAGTTTCCATTTCACAATGAGGTTTTCATAGTGGAGCTTAGCCACTCTAATGGTGACCTAATGGTGACCGACACAGTCCTGCCATTTTCCTTACACTTGACTGATGTAGCATGAGCAGAATCAGGAAGCTAAAGCAGCCTAAAAGCAATTTTTGTGGGTACCACCCAGCCCCCACAATGACCTCTTTGCCTGTTTAGTTCCCTGAACTATCATGGCCAGGGTTACATCAGTAACTGGCTTCTGCAGAAAAGTCAGAATTTCCGGGGAAAGGAGTAGGACTACATGCCTTGAAAATAAGCTACAGTTATATTAGCTGTTCTATGCTATAAAACCTACACCATTAATTAGAGAATGTGGTAATGATCTGAAGTATTGTCTTGCTTTCAGGTAATTTTTCTATTCCATTTCCCTTTGCTTTTGAAGACAATGTTTGCATCTTTCTCCAATCATGATGGATGTGCCTAAATGGGGGTGGGGGGATGGACCAACTGTAGAAGTGTTGCTGTGTAGATCAAAGGAGGGAAGAAGCCTTTTTCTCTTCTTATGTTTGTTTCAGCACAATAGACATCTTTAGTGAGATGTGAAGAACTTTCTTCCACCCATGACAGCTCTGAAGTTGYCTTGTACTTTGCATGTGGAGTTTTTCTTCTCATCTAGTGCTTATGGCCCAAAGCATAAAGACTTGTCTTTATGAAGAGGAAAAATTGGTGACTGTATGTTTAAGGAGTTAAAGTTTAATGCTGAATCATGGATCATCAACTAGTTGAGGTTTTTACTGTAAGTTACATGGACAATAAAACTTCTGAATGGTCTGGAATGCCATAAAATGGCATTTAGTAAAATGAGATGTGTGGTTTTGGACCTTCTGATCTTGTGAGGATAACATGTTAACACTATATCTCAGCTGAAGCTGTTGCTTGTTTATGTTTGTATTCTGGAGGATGCAGGATCTGTTAACTTCTTGGTAAATGCACATTCCTTATTCCTTAGAACATTAGCTGTGTCCTCAGTTTTTGACAAATACGTATTTTTGGTAGGTATTAATATAGGTGTTAAATTTGCCAGCTTGTAGGAAGGCAAGACTTTAGTCTATGAAAGCAAGTTTGTTCAACTGTTTGTTTCATTGCAATGCATCTTGCAATGACTGTACCTGGTTATGGGTCTATTTCTTTAAGAATCTGCTTATATATGAGACTTGTTATATATGGTTGATGAAATCATTTGAATATGGTTCTCAGTGTTCATGTTTAACACAGTAGCTATCCTAATTAGTTAATTATCCTAACTAGCTATCCTAGTTCTCCTAATCCTGAAGGGAAGAAAGGCTTTACTATTATTGTCCAGCATCAAGATTGAATATGACTATAAAGGATGGGATAGTGTTTCTGAGACGTTACCATTTTTCTGGGATCTGTTTGTTTCTTTATGTGCTCTGTTGTGTGTGGCTTGTCTTCATCCTCAGTCTTTTGAGGCTCTTTTCAGGGAGTAAAGGAGGGAGGCTGTCTTYGGGTGTCAGTGAAAGGATCTGGAGGACACAGTTCTGCATTAGGAAGATGGGATTTTTGTCACGTGTTAATACTTGTGCAGCTAGTAGCTAGCAACTGCTCGTGCTGCAGAACGGTGTAGATTCTGGTGGGTCATTCCCACTRGCTGATTTACTTGGCATGTGTCAAAACCCTTCAATAGCAGCCCTGTTCTCTTCAGGCAGTCCAGTTCTCTTGGGATATTGGACTGTGCTGCATGTCATGTACATTCTTCAGGATTCAAGTGTGTACTCAGCAAGAATCTTGAGAATGATAACTGGAATAGTAGGCATTTCTTAGTGTTTACCATCATCATTTCTGTAAGGTTGATGGTTGTTAGACATATTGAGAGATGCCAACAACGTCAATGGAAACATGGGTGTAGGGAGTTAAAGAGGAGAAAACAAGTCCTCTTGTGTTGGTTTGAGATGGGGGGGTGGGAACACAACACTATCTTGGGAATGGGGCTGCATAAGATGAATGAAGCCATGTACCTCTACTAAAAGCTGTCAGTTTTCTTCAAACTTTTCAATATTTTTTTTTAATGTACTACAAAATCTACAAATTAGTCAAAAGAAAAAAGGCCCTTTTGTCTGTCTTCATAACTATACCTCCTCTAATTATGCATCCCACCATTTTTTAAAAATAATAGGCACTTAGATATAAGCAGGGCTGAATCTTTGGTAGCTGGATAACACAACCTGACTTTCTGTGATGGTATCCTCAAAAGCTGGTTAAATTAGCAGCTGTAGAGCTCAGTCCTTTGAGCAGAAGTATCTTGCTTACCTGTGGCCCCAGAGATAAGCAGACAACTTCAGCAGGCAAACAGTGTAGTGTTCCCTACTCTAAAATACAAGAAGAGTGTTTTAACACTTACGAAAACGGACACAGATCGCTCGCCTGCCTTAATTGGGGCATATAAGTCTTTAGTCATGCCTTTCACTTCTGGGCTAACAACATTTTTGTTAGTCAATCAGAAATGAGGAATTTGAGATGCTTCAAGTTAGTTTAAGGACTTTATTGTGAAAGTATGTAGGTGCTTAATGCCTTATACCTTTACAGAATTGAGTTTAGATTACTATATGTTGTAAATCTGCTAATACATGGGAGTGTTTCCATCCATGCATGAATGTGTCATAAGCTTAGTTTTCTTGGTTGTTAAGTATTGAAATGATTACTGTTCTTCAAGTTTCCTTAATGAGTGGGGGGAAGATAATATAGAGACTCTCTTGAGATTTGTTTATTTGCTTCGGAAAGTTCCTTTGAAAGGGTAAGAACTTGTTGGAAAATTAGTTTTAACTGTCTTAAAGTTTACTGTTTGGGATTATTGCTGGGGGGGATTGTACAGTTCATAGTACAGCTGCACAAACAGTTGTGCCAACATCATTCAGGGCCAGGATGAGTGAGCAGGTGGAGGAGAGCAGCGATTACCTGAGCTGACACAGTTACTGAAATAAATTCTTATGAAACTCTTATGTGGATTAGCACACAATGGGAATGCTAGGGCTATAGTGCAGGTAAGGCAATGCTTGGGTTTTTAAGAAAAAGAATGAGTGGACATGTGTGTGCACGTGGTCTGTTTTTCTTCAAGTGAATGTTTTCATGGAGATAGAAAGAAGAGGCAATGACATTTTGTGGGCTGAGCCTCCTCTTTAGGCCCTGTGTCAGTGGCTTTGTTCCTGTCCGCAGGGTCAACTGCTCAATTCTGACACTGCGTGTGGGGAAAAACTTGGTGAGAAAATCAAACCTGTCATCAGTAGGAATACATGTAAATAAAAAGTAGCTAGTGGCTACAGTACTTATGTCTGACTGTTGTTGGACGTAGACAATATATTAAGATATATTCTTTACTAGTAAATTGTGTGAAAGAAAAATCTAACTGGAATCATGTATATTGGATTTGACTTGCAAAAGCTATTTTATACTTTAGTTAGTGTTTTGCTGCATAACTGCACTTATTGGAGACAAACTTGATTTACAAAATTTTTCTTTTGGAGGTTTTTTCAAGGGGAAGCACTAACTGCTTTAGAAGTTAATTAAAAATACCTAAAATGTCTCGGCTGAAACATCCATTACAATGTAAGAAACTTCCATTAACTCTAGTGGCAACCCGATATCATAGACTTTTGGCCTATTTTTAAGCAGACAGGAATGCTGTCAGGTGAAGCTTTAGTATGCAGTCAGAGGTGTAAAGATTTAAATAACCCTCACATCACTTTTTTTTTGTTTGCAGCTGTTTAATAATACTGCATGATATACTGCAGTGTTTGACATCCTTAAAAATGTAATAACTAACTGGTCATACATGTTGTGTTCTGAAAATCTTGATTATAAGATGTTCTAAGTTACTCTGCTAAATGTTTTTTCAGTATTGAAGTTTTTGCTTAGGTTATCAAATTGTTAAATATCTGCATTGTGTGCAGTTAAGCTAATATTTTCATTCTTGTCTTTGTTTTGATTATTAATGTTCTTTATAGAGCAGGACCACAATTTTATGTGCTTGTTCTAGGCTGTGCTGATCTAAACTTTTGGAGGGGGGAAAGAGTTGACAAGGCTTTGCTTAGTTCTGTGTCCCTTCGGAGCCTTGTAGCTGAGTTTCCTTACTTTAAAGACTAATTAAAAAATACCTTTCTGAGGGGACAATCTCCCAGAAACAGGAGTATTTAAGAGAACTAAATGATGAGGCAGGGTGCTGTATTGGCTCTTCCTCTTTACCATCTCTGAAACCTCTACCTGAATTTCTACCTGTGAAAACTCTACATGAGTTCAGCTGCTCGTGTGTGTTGAGCTGCATCCTGCTGTAGTAAAGACAATTTGGAATTGGTGGTGATTTGGTGTAATAAGCAGATAATCAGCAGTTCTAGCTGTTGATTTATGGTTCTTCCCCCAAGAAGTGTGGAAATACCAGAGAAAGCAGGAAGAGGTGACTGGCATTGAAAACTTGGTGTCTCTTGCAGAGTTTTTCCACAGGTAAGTTGGAATCTTGTGTATGAAGGAGAAAGTTTATTAGTTTAAGCCTAACTTAAATGTTTGGCAGTTTCTAAGATTGTAAATTAAAGACTCTTAAATAAAACCTTTGAGCACTTGGTTGTATATAGAGTTATTTTAAAATTAATATTCTCTGTAATGGACGTTTTTGTTGCCTAATGTACTAGAGATGCTAGGGCTTTGTTTTTCTTATGAGGCAGATTCTGCTTCTATGACTGGAGCTGGCTGCAGTTAGCAGTAAAAGCACATTAAGTATATTTGAACGTATTGTGGGGGGAATGGCACCTCTGAGTCTTCCAGCTCAATTTGACTGGTTCTGTCACGTATCGGGTTGTCTGAAGTGCTGAAACATCTGATTACAGTGATAACGTGCGGATGATATGCTTATCTCTTTTCCTTTCCGTATTGATTTATGGTATGTTACCAAAACATGCTGACTCCTTGACTATGATCTGTATGTGAAGACCATGTAAATAAAGATTAAACAAGACTCAAGTAAATGCCTCTGGAGCTTGCAACTCTGTTATCAACCTTGGCTAAAAGTGTGTTTGCAGCTAGCTTGCAGCTGCAGTTCAGGAATGGGTCTGTATTAGTTGTGCTCCCTTTGCAGCCTCCCTGAGTGGTGTGGGCTCAGGATGTGTTCTTGGCTGGGCTGTTTTGAGCTGAGCCCTGCGGGTCTCCACGGTCTAGTTCTGACAGGCCTGGACCAAGAACTGTCCTGCTGTGTGTCAGAGCACAAATGGGGCTTGTCAGGAGGTGTTAATACAGGAATTAATAACTTTCCATTTTTAGCAGTAAGGACCGCTGTGAACTCCTTCCCTGTTTTTGCTGGTTTCCAGTTTTGAAGATTAAAATGCTTTATGAATGGAATTCTGAAAATATAATTATCTGAATCTCCAGCATGATGTCAAGTACTCAATGGCTGCTTGCTCAGACATGAAGGAACTGTTGCCTGTGAAGGTTAATAGCATGGGAGATGTTTTCCATGAGGGAAATAATTTCCTGCAGGGAAATATTCCTGCAGGAAATAAAAACTGCTTTTGACACATCAGTATTTCCCATTTCAGGTACACTTCTCTGACCATTCTTATTTAATARCAAAATCCTTGGAAGGAGAGAAAAGCACATATGACAAGTACTAATCACTTTGCTTAATACATTTCTAGAAGATGGTCAGGTACCAGGTGGTGAAAGTGGCTTGAGAGATGTAAGTGAACAGGGCATGCTGATGTTATTTGGGCATGCTGAAGTTCTGTTACCAAGTACACTTTCTCTTTTACTGCTTTTTTGGATGGAAGGGCTACAGATATTTCAACAGGTGATAGTGTTTAAAATGTGAATAGTCTTTATATGCCAGTTGATGGATTTCAGTTTATGCATTACTGGGAGAGACAAATGAAATTAGTGGAGCTGAGGTGTTGAAATCACATTTATTGATATTAAGGCTCAAGCTACACATCATATGAAGTAAGTTTTCTGTGTGCGTAAATACTCTGTGTAAGGGTGGTATGCCAAACTTACGTATGACAATGTTGGTTTGCAGATGCCTTTGGCTTACCTTTTTGCCTACTGCTCAGCTCTGATAATCTGTTGGGATGAAGTGTTGCAAGAAGTTTAATGAAATGCTGTCTTTCTGTAGCAAAATTAAACTTGACCAAGCAGCAAGTCTGGAAGAGTCTGTTGTGAGACTTAGATGTTCAAAAGGTAAAAGATACTGTTTGTGGGTTGTCCAGAACAGTATGACAAATACTTCACATGTCTGTCTCTACATAAGCAAATGTTGCTTCTGTATTAAAGAACAGTGAAGTGKAAAAACTTATAATAATCTTACAGGGTAATGTAGCAATTAGGGAAAGGAAAAAAGTTAAAAGCTTTTTTCTTAACTAAACTTTTGTGTGATTATTAAACAGCCATGTGACTTGCAGAGAAGGCCACTGTTACAGTGAAAGGTTTATTTTCCTGTCTCTGGGTATTTTATTAATGATGCTTGTAATAGTTGAGCTCTCCTATAGGTCAGTGTCTGCGTTTGATTGCTCATCTCTTTGCACTGGTACAGATTTTCAGAGAGACTTCTGTGGATGGTGCAACCTGGCTCCTACAGGTATCTCGGCAGGACCATGGCATAATGTGGAGGCCATGTATACCTGTTGTCCTCCTGAACTCTGGCTGGTGTTCCTTGTCTAATGAGTGGGTAGAGATTTTGGGTGGTAGAATTTTGGAGACTAGTAAATACATTTACTACTACATATAGTAAAAGTTTAATAACAAAGCTGAGCTGCTTCACTTAAGTGATCTGTTTTAAGCCTTCGTTGAGTTGGTCTGCATGACTTAGTAAAATAATCTGTACACGTGTGTGGCTTTATGTGTAACAGTCCCCCAGACAGACTTATGTCCTCAACTGCTCAGTAGGATTTATCCTTCCTGAGTGCTCTTGAAATGCAAAATGCCTTCAGTAAGACTCTGATCTTCTCCCAGAAGTCAAGAATATATTAATTGGGAAGTCAGTCTGTGGGCTGACAAAAAAAAAGTGGCCCCAGGTTATAAAATTTATTAATAAGTACTTTTGTGTTAACGACTAAGTTGTTAAGTTAGTCTTCAAGTGTGAATGAGCTCTATATTGGTAGCAAATGCTTTCTTCTGGCTCTTTCAATATGTATTTTGCAGAGATGAGTTTTTGTGCTTGAAAAAGCTAGTCCACCTAATTTCATATGAGCAATGTGCTTGCTTTATTCAGGCAAAAAAATTATTTGTTTAGGTAACACTTATATTGGCTTAGTGACTAGCTTTACATTAAAGAATAAGAACATAGTTTTATTTTGATGCTTCACTTTGCAATTTGTCTCACCTGAGGGGTTGCTATCCTGATAAGGGGAGGAGGCTAAAAGAGAAAAGTATTTTGTGCAACTGGTACAATCTATGTTGTTTCTTCATTGTGCCCCTTTACTCTGGTCTTCTCTCTGCTGTACCCTCTGTCTAGGTTGCATGCCTCTGCTGTATTCCAAAAGCACTGAACAACATGGTTATTAACACCAAACCGTAAAATAGATGTGGAATGACCAATGCTGCCAGGAATGTAGCATTCAGAGAAAGAATGACAAAGAAGTAGTTGTATACTTGAATCTCTTACAGTAGTGGTGCTCAGCTTCTGCTGCAGGCTTGATGTGCAGCAGAGATCATGTTAGAGTAAGAAAAGCTCCTTGATACAAGGATTCCTGTCTCTAAGAAAGCATTTGTAGCAGAGATCCTACATGATGAGGAATAAAACTGCCCAACCTCGTTAGCATTCTTTACTTCGTCATTTAAATGATGTGTTTGACTGAAAATTCATGGGAGACTGAGGTGAAGAGTGGGAATGCTGTGATATAGTCTAGTAAACCTTATGTTCTGCTCTCACTGATTTAATTAAACTCCATGTTGTGGTGTTTTGTGATTGAATGCACTGAAATAATCAATTCTTGTAACTGCTTTATCTGTCCTTGTAGCAGAAGTTCACTATTTAACCTTTTCAAAAAGAAGTTTTTGTCTTAAAAACTAGATGAAAATGGAATATTGGCTTTTAAATGCTGCCAGTGAAAGTGTTCTGCCACATCACTTCTACTTGAATGTGGAGCCAAACCTGCTGTTCTCACGTGTGGAATTTCAAATTATAAGATACCTTACAAAATTGACCTTACAGTTAAGATCATGGCTGTTATATGTAACACTGTTTCAGGTTAGTCTTACTCCGCGTATGTGCTTATTGGTGGTACTTTGACATGTGATGGTACCATTATTCTGCAATTTGATATTATATGTTTTTAATATTGTAATCCAGTAACTAGAATTTTATGTCCCCTTGAAGCACAAACAGTAAGGCTTAAACCTCACTGATGTAGAATGTATTTTTATTGAGGCTAAGGTTACAGAAAACTTCAGGAACTTCAGATTCACAAATCAACATGGGGTATTCAATACATAAGATCACTTCCAGTTTTATGTGTACAGTAAATTAAATTTTTGGTTGTCCTAATACAAGAAACTGAATAGAGGAAGGGCGAAGGAGTAACTTCTTTAATGTATTTTTTTCCATTATGGAAGTGGATGGATCTGATAGACCTATAGTTGCTGAAAACTTAAGGTTTTATGTAGAGTTTTCTGTTAAAGGTGATTGGGGAATCTTACCCTGCTTTTGTGAAAGAACTGAAAAAGAAGCTCTCTACCAGAGCTCAAAGGAGGAAGTGGGAAGAGATGGTTTTATGTTACTGACTTTTAAACAACAGAGGGTAAGCAGACTGCATCTCTGGGAATGATGTTTTTGCTTTTATATGCACATGCACTTTGCACTGCTTGCAGAAGTTGAAGCACAGCCATTCCTTTTCACTGTCCATACAGTTGCTTTTGGCTAAGTTCTTGCTTAACATTTTAAGTAATGACTTGCTGGTTGTGTGCTGTGAACTTGAATTTTTGTTGTTGTATAGGAAGGGCTAGGGAAAAGTGGCTATGTAGCTCTGTTCTCTTTACATTAACATTGGAGATTTGGACAAAAAGATTTAAGTATTTATCATTCTATAAAGTTGATACATGACTGTATGAGCTATCTTAGAAAATGGGTTTGTGTGCTAGTGCCATCTGAAAGCCCCTATATATTTTGTATTACTCTGGTCACTGTTAAAGTTATAGTCGTGTTTTTGAAACTACAAGAAAAAGTTCAGCTTTTTAAAGGTGGTCTTAGGAAAGTTGAAATAGCTTTTCTTTTTACCCCTTTCATTCTTTGTCTGAAGCTGTGCTTCCACAGACCTCATTCTGGTGAGTGGCAGAGGGAAGACAAGTCAACTTTGGGAGATTCCTGCATGTGGGGAAGATGAGGGAAGAAGGTAGGTGTAGATGGTGGAAGGTGTGTGGTACTCTACCCAGGACTAGGTTCCTTGTTCCTTGTAGATGTGTGACCCTGCAATTATTCTCTCAGTGCATCTGAGCAAAGAATCTGGGACTGAAAGGCAATCAGTATCACTCCTATCTTCAGAACAGCAAGACGGAAGATCCAGGGAACTACAGGCCAGTCAACTTTATCTTGGTACCTGGAAAGTGATGGAGTAAATAATCTTGGAAACTATTTCCAAACCTGTTGAGGACTAGAAAGTGTTTGTGTGTAGCTGACATGGACTTACAAAGGGGAGATCATGCCTGACCTACCTGATAGCATTCTGTGGTCAAAAGACTGGCTTGATGAAGGAGGGAAGAGTTGTTGTTGCTGTTTATCTAGACTTTAGCAGGGCTTTCAACACTGTTTCCAATAACGTGTTGATGGACAAAGTGTGGTGAAGTACAGGGTAGAGAAATCCACAATGAGGTGGATTGAAAACTGAACTGCTGGGCCCAAGAGGTTGTGTTCAGCAATAAAGTCCACCTGGAAGCCAGTCAGTGGTAATGTACTCAAGGAGGGGGGTAGGCAGTGGGGCCAATGCACTTCAATATCTTCATTAATGACCTGGGCATTGGGACAGAGTGCATCCTCAGCAAGCTTGCAGATGACACAAAACTGGGAGGAGTGACTGATGCACTGTAGGCACTCCTGGCCTACAGGAACCAAATGAAGTTCAACCAAAGGGAATTCCAAGTCTTGCACCTGGGAAGAATGACCCCATACACAAGTACAGGCTAGGGACAGCTTTGCTCTCAGCTTAGTGATCCTTCCCCTCAAATCAGTCCTGGTGAGGCATATCTGGAGTGCCGGGTCCAGTGCTGGGCTCCCCAGTACAAAAGAGAGTTGGTCCTACTAGAGTAAGCCCAGCATAGGGCCATGAACATGTTTAAAGGACGGGAGTGTCTGTCATACAAGGAGAGACTGGATGAGCTGGGACTGCTGAGCCTGGAGTAGAGAAGGGGGATCTTACCCATATAGAATCATTTCAGTTGGAAAAGACCCTTAAGATTGAGTCTCAACTGTTAACCTAAGGCTACCAAGTCCACCACTAAACCATGCCCGTAAGTGCCATGTCAAATATAGATATATAAAAATACTTGATGGGGGGAGAAGATGGAGTTGGACTTTCCTTAGTGGTGCCCTGTGTGACAGGTCAAGAGGCAGTGGGCACAAGCTGAAACACATGAAACTTGATCTGAGCATAAGAAAACACCTTTCATCATGAGGGTAGTTGAACACTGGAACAGGGTACCCACAGAGGTATCTCAATCTGTGCAGACAGCAAAAACCTGATTGCTTATGGCCCTAAGCAACCTGCTGTCACTGAGCCTGCTCTGAGCAGGGGGTTGGATGAGACAATCTCCAGTGGTCCCATCCAACCTCTGCTGTTCTGTGGCAGCTACCTGACCTGGCTGTACCAGAGGGATGTACACAGAATTGACTTTACGTAGAAAAATCATACCTCAGGTGAACTACAGGCTCGCTCAGGGGGTGTGGTCACATCATTGGCTTAAGCACTTTTTCACCCTTCTGTCTCACTCCTTTTTATGTCAGCACTAACTCTTAAAATACATATTGCAAGTTGGTTTTGGATGCTTCCCACACCACCTCCCTACCCTCCCCGAGTTGAGTCTGGTGCATGAGTGTAAAGGAAGAGGCAGGAATGAGAGAGGGTGGGAATGCTCTGTTTGATGGCAGTGCAGTTTTAGCTTGGCATCAGTAAACACAGGAAAACATCTGGAGTTCAGTCCCTAGTTGGCTCAAATAGGTAGCTGTGGAGTGTGTGTGAGGAGGGAAGAGGCAGGTTGCATTTAACTTGTGCAGAACACCGGAATAGAGGAGGGGTGATTATTGCAAGAGGAAAGTATGGTATTTAACTGCATATAAGGGGGAAAAACTATTGTGCTCTCAGAAATGCTACAAATACTGCATTAAAGACTTCTAGTGTCTGGCAGAAAGATTTGTTATCTCATGTGGGTGTGTTTTGTGTGTATTCCTCTTTGCAATATGAACTGATGTAAAGGTGGTGGTAGTGTGGGTGAAGAATGAGGGTTGAATTCTCCTGTTGGTAGCTGGCTATCTTTAATACTTCGAGAGCTCATTCTGATTCATGATTGTTTTACCCATAATTTCCAAAAGGACACTTAGATGCCCCTTTTTTAAGCCTCATGCCATGCATGATTTGCTGACTTCTGTGTATAAGTCAACATGATGAGGTTGATTTCACAGGTGTAAGTTGAAAGGAATAATTTTAGCATAGATTTCTGCTTCCTGCTGTTTTCTGCTTTCACAGAGCTGGCAAAGACAAAACAAAGGGTTCTTTCTGTGTGTGGGGTGTTTCTGACGGGAGACTTCCAAACCTAATACCCGGGAGGTGTGTGTTGCTGAAGCTGGTTGTTTTTCATTTGCATCTCTTAACATGTCGAGCGAAAGCTAGCTGCTTCGTTCTGGGGAGTAATGAATGCAGGGTGTGCTGGGAGGGGGTCCTTTTGCTCTTGTGAGGTGTGTGGGTTTATTTTGTAATCACCTGTTGTGGTTTAACCCCAGCTGGCAACCAAGCACCACACAGCCGCTTGCTCACTCTCCCCCAGGTGGGACGGGGGAGAGAATCGGAAGGGTAAAAGTGAGAAAACTCGTGGGTTGAGATAAAGACAGTTTAATAGGGAAAGCAAAAGCCGCACATGCAAGCAAAGCAAAACAAGGAATTCCTTCACTACTTCCCATGGGCAGGCAGGTGTTGAGCCATCCCCAGGAAAGCAGGGCTCCATCAYGTGTAACGGTTACTTGGGAAGACAAACGCCATCACCCCGAACGTCCCCCCACTTCCTTCTTCTTCCCCCAGCMTTATATGCTGAGCATGACATCACATGGTATGGAATACCCCATTGGCCAGCTGGCCTAGCTGTCCTGGCTATGCTCCCTCCCAGCTTCTTGTGCACCTCACAGAGCATGTGAGCTGAAAAGTCCTTGAGAAAGTAGACTACCTAGCAACAACTAAAAACATCAGCGTGTCATCAACATTCTTCTTACACTAAATCCAAAACATAGCATTATACCAACTACTAGAAAGAAAATTAATTCCACCCCAGCCAAAACCAGGACATCACTGAAGGCAAAGGACCAGTTTAGGCAGCCGTTGTCATTCTGAACTCTTAGCTGAGCCTCTGATATTTCTGTGGAGACTTCTCTGGATAGTGTTTCAACTGCTAGTGTGCTCTCCATACTCCTTTTGTCCTGCTTAAAAGCATCTGCCTGCATGGAAAATGAGTACAATTCTTCTTAAGTTTTCAAATTTTAAGAGAAAGATGGCCACGCAGGGGTTGATGACTAAATGATAACCGGTTATCTGCACATTATCATGTACTGCTCTATATTCTCATGCATTGGGGAGAGGGGGAGCTAGTAAGTTGAGACTGTTGGCTTTCTRTAAACTGTGGTGACTTCTGTCTCTTTTATTATTATTTCTCCATTTGTTTTAGTGCCTGAAGGAAATCTAGGGCATGTGAAATATAGGCACTGGAGCCTGAAGTTTCTCATCTGCTCTGGATTTTAAAATTTATGAACATTTTGCTCACTAAGCATTTCTGCAGTACACCCCTAATTCTGGAGTTTTTTCACGATTAAGATTACGATACAATACTGACATTGGGAAAATACCTCAGATTAGTCTATGAATGAGAGGAACTCCTGTACACCTATTAACCTGGTTACTGTATTCCCAGTAAGTGGTGAAGGGAGGCACTGTGAGAGGCCTGACTTGACTCTGGTGGGCTTGGTGCCAGAGCAGTCAGGTGTGCTGCTGCAGCAGGTTGAAGGCCCAGTCTCCTGCTGCTCTCCTCTTGAACTGCCCCTGGGACCTCACCTGGCTAGTGTTGTGGTTTAACCCCAGCCAGGAACTAAACACCACACAGCTGCTTGCTCACCACCCTCCCTCCCCCTCCCCCCCCCTCCCCCCCCCCCCTGTAGGATGGGGGAGAGAATCGGGAGGGCACAAGTAGGAAATGTGCAGGTTGAGATAAAAAGTTTAATAATGGAAAYAAAACAAAGTAGAACAGTAATAACAACAATGATAACAACAACAATAACAGAATATACAAAACAGGCGATGCACAATGCAACTGCTCACTCCCCACATGTTCTGAATGAACTGTGCGAGACGAAAMCCCCCCCCCCATCTCCCCCTTAGTTTTATACTGAGCATGATGTCACATGGTATAGAATACCCCATTGACCAGCTGGATCAACTGCCCTGGCCATGCTGCCCCCCCYGCTCCCCCTGCACCTGGCACAGCATGGGAGGCTGAAAAGTCCTCAGTGCAGGCACCACCCAGCAACAACCAAAGCATCAATGGGCCATCAATGTTCCTTTCATTACCAAACCCAAAACAGCACCTCCTCCAGCTACTGGGAAGAGAGTTAACTCTGTCCCAGCCAGAACCAGGACAGCTAGAAATGAATCTCTCTTCTCAGGTGTGTTCCCTTCATCACTTGTACCTGACACCCTCCCACCTTGTCTCTGCATATTTCCTTTTCCTGTGAGGTTTTTGAAGAATGGGAGTTGATAGGTAGGGTGCCTATTTGTGAGAATTTCAGACTTGCACAGCACAATGACTTAATATATTGAAATGATTAAATAGCTCTGAACTGAAGCAATATGCCAGTCATTCAGAATATTAGCATATTCTGCATTTTGGCTCCTAATGTACACTAACTCTTTAATGTATTCTTMATGAAACAATTCACTTGATTTTTTGAAGTGTAGCTACCAAGGGAAAAATACATCAGATATGCAGAAGCATAATAAGTGCTTTGATGTGCCTTATTGTTTTGGTTATGTCACATTCTCACTTGCTAGAGGAAATGATTCAAAATCAGTGTAAGAAAAACTTGAAGTCAGAAATGGGGTGAATATTTTCAAATGATAGCTAATCTGTTCCCATAGCTTACTAAGATTTTGTCAATCCTCTGGTATGAGGAGGTCTTAAACCAGAATATTTTTAGAGATAGTCTGGCTCAATAGATTACTGAGCTCAGTGTTGGAGTATCTGGGTGAAAGTAGCTAGTGTTATGCATGAGGCCAGACTGGATGCTTACAGTAACTCTGGACTTTGAGCTGTGCTCACGTTCACAGATCATTGCCAAATAATGGCTGCTTTGCTGTTAAAATTTCAGAGGAACATCTGCAACTGCTGCAAATTATCTCTTCAAGGGTGCTGGGATTGCAAAACTGTCTGGCTTAACTGGGCATTAACTCTTGAAAAATATGTATCTCTCAAGTCTTATGCACGGTGTTTTTGTTTCTGTTCTCTAGAGTTGAAATTCTGGGCCTTTTCATTCCTTCTGGCAAGTAATTATCAAATACTTACAACAGTATTTCATGCTTGGTAACCAGAGTTTGTTTCCTTTGTTCCTGAATAGCAAAAAAAAATTAATGACTACTTGAATTAGCATTTTGATATAGATTCAAAGGAGTTCCTACTGTTCTAATCACCATTGTCCTTTTGGCTTATCAATGCTTGATATAGCATATCTGAGCTTGGAGTGAGGTGGTGGCAAGTGGATTTGGGTGAGAGATCCTGAGATTGCTGAAGCTTCCTGATACCTTCAAGCAACCACTGATGCCTCAAACATTTTAAAAAGGAGTCTCCAACTTTGGAGAATTAATTAGCCCTCCAAGGCAAATCTTGTGTGGTATAACCAAAAGGAGACCTGATGAAAGAGCATATTGTTGTTTTAATTTCCTAAAGTTAATCGCATAATAGGAAGAACTCAATCAAGCTTGTGCCTGGCTGCTTAGCAAAGAAATCTGTTGCTGAATGATGAGCAGCTTGTGAGGGATTAGTATGTTCATGGAGCAGAAAAATATCAGTGATGATTTGTCCTACAGTCTCTGCCAAGATGCACCTAGCAGGAATCCTTTATGCTGTTGAAAGCAGATAGGCTAAATGTGGTATGAGCACTTCAGTTCTTCCAGAGTCTGTTCTCCATCTTACTACTTCAATATCTTGCAGGAGCTGCAGAAGTGAAGTGGTCTGGGGGCTAGTTGCATACTAGTTCAGTTTGGGTTTCATGCTAATTTGCTGGCCTGGAAGGATATGGTATGCATTATTAAACTGAGTTCTTGTTTAACATTGTTGTGGTGGTGACATAAGAAGTAAGTGAGGGAAGGAAATAAGCATGGGTTTTGTAAAAGATGAGGGAGAAGGTAAAGGACTGGGGTAGCAAAGCAAATGCCAAGCAAGAAGAGGGGACCACATGCCTGAAGTGACAAAAAAATCTTTGTGAATGTGCTGGCTTTGGAGCAGCTGCTCCTGTCCTCCCCCAAAAAGAGTGCTGATGCATGCCAGAAGCTGCAAGTTAAAGTGAGCAGTGCAAAGTTCCCTTCCCAGTGCAAAGCTGCAGAGACCGGAACCAGTTTAAGAAGTGTGGCTCTAATAATGGCCCCATTTCTCTTATGCTTTTTGTGTTCCAAATGGCTTGATTGTTGGCCCACTTATTAATACTTTAACTGTGGTTACTGGGCAGATAAACTGTGTACTCTGAGCCTTAATTATTGCCTGCACCGTGGTGGTACCTGACTGATGCTGGATAGGAAGTATAAAAACTTACTGGTGCAAATGATGCAGATTTTGACAGGAGGGTAGGGAAGGAAAAAAGCTTCATAGTGGTAGGTGGACTGTGGGGTGGGGTGTTTCATCAATGAGGGTAAAAATCACCAATGGTGCTCCTGACTGAGAAGGGGCCAGCAGTCAAATCATTCACTGTTGTCCAACAGAACTTATTTTTATTGGTTCTATTTCCCCATAATTTGCAACATGGGGAGTTAATGAGTGAGGTGTAGAAGGTGAAAAGTAAAATATTTATCTCAGATCAGATAGTATGAGCAGTAAGAAGCGGGGCCTTTCCACTTTTAATAAATATCCTTGGCAAGATATTGGGGAATTGGCTTGCTCTTGACTTTGTGTTGAGGAATATTAAAGTAACCAGACTGAAATAACAGATAAAGCATTTAAAACATACAGAGATAATTGAGTCCAGGCTTTACAGATGGGCAAACATAGATTTCAAGTAATCAGATTTTCAGCCTAGTCTACTGTGGAGTTGCGTAGAGGTAATAGAAGAGCTGAACTTTGTGATTTACTTGGTATAGATTTTTTTTGTTCATTTGTTCGAAGCTTGTACAAATCGGTAACATCCTAGAAACTATTGCTGATTATGTCTGCAGGCTACACTTACTGGTTTCCAAGGTATATGCATTTGGGGGCAGGGAGTAAAACAAAATAATTACCTTGGGAATAACTCTAATAAGTTGGGGCAGGGGGAACAATGTGTCAGTGCTGAAGCATTTGGTTATAAACCATGCCTCCATAATGTGGCTGTGCCAGGTGATTTCCTCTGATAGGAGAGACTAAATCCTGACATTATTGACATATTGCATGACCGTAGTGGCTTAGTTTTGTGTTTGTGAAGCAAAAATGATGATACTTGCCKCACTGGGACAGCTTGTAGATTAATATTTTGTTAGGTCTCCTCACTAATGCTTAATGGTGTGACAGTCTTTCCAGTTTTGTTCCTGTTCTGGTAGGTGCAGCTTTACTAGCATCCTCCACTAACTCACCTTGTCAATTCCAAAATCAAGTGCCAAAACTTGCAACTTGTTTTTGAGACACTTGTTTGAATGGAGCATCTAAAATAGTTGTAATGAAGATCATTTTAAAAAAAAAAAGACAAAAACATAACTAATGTGTACAGCAAACCTGAGGCTTCTGAAATCTACACATTCTGACTGAAGAAATACCTTTATGGACAAATCATCAGCTTGCTTTAAAGATAATTACCAGAGTAACTTTAGTTATTTCCAAGTGAATTTTTGTGTGTTCTTCTGAGAGAGGTCTTTTCCATAGCATCATGAAGATTTCAGTTGGGGGCCTGCTCTGTCCTGGATGTTAGAAAAAGAATATTTCTGTAGGGCAGAGCGGACAGGGTAGTTTGCCCTGTCTAGTTTTCAATGCCTTTGAAAAAATGTTGAGCTGTACGACTAAGTATCTTGACAGTGCTGTTGTTTCTTTCTGGGATTGTTTGTGTATTTTCAAGTGATTTAAAAAGTAATTACATGAGTAAGAACTTGCCTGGATTGTGATACGGTAGGTGACTAATAGTAGCTATAAGAAGTACTCTTATTACATCCATTGTAGATAAACACTTTTGCTCAGGGGTAAAAACTGATTTAAAAGAAAATTGTTTGGATCCCCATGCACTGAGGAATATTTCTGGGGATGGAGGGCAGGAGGGGAAAAGACACATGAAAGCTGTTTTTCAGATGGAACTCAAAGAAAAAGTACTCCAGGCTGCCAGCAAAAACTGTTCAGCCTTTAAAAAAGGCAGAACTGACTTGAGTGGAAAATCCTTACTGATTTGGTTTTTTTCTCTCTTAATCTTGCAGCTGATTGCAATGCAGTTCTTAAAGCTCTACAGCCCATTTTTCAGGAGCAGGGAATGACAGAAACAGTTCATAACTGGGAAGACCATGGTTATTTAGTAACCTACATCAAAAAAAATGGCAGGTGAGTGGATTTTCTTTTTCTTCCTATAGATGATGTCCTCTCTGTCCTCCCTTACAGATATTTACTTCTCGCTGTATTGGATCTCCTTCTGGGGAAAGGCAAGCTATTCTTTTGCCAGTCTTGTGCATGAAGCAACTAAAATAAAGCAGAATACTGTTGATAATCTTGTCTATGTCATCTTGCAGTTTGGATATCAGGACAGTTGAATTGGTCAGTCTGGGCTGTATTGATGCAGTAACATTGTATGGTGTCTCGGTTTCAGGGCCAGTCCTTCCAGATGCAGGACAGCTCAAGTCAGTTAAATGTATTTGTAATTCTTCTGACAATTGAATATGTCTAAATATCTTCAAGTCTAACCTTAGCRTGTGAATAATGAAAACTTTCTGTCCCTGTCTTGTTGTATGTGCTTTTAAAGACTTTATTATACACTTCAAATTCTTAAGCAGCTAGTGAAGTAACTAACAGCATGACAAGGGTGGTTGGTGTCATCAGTGACACTTGCATAAACAGAATGTGCTGGGATAAACTGGTAAGCAAAACCACATTCACTTTATTTGCTGAAGCTGCTTTACAGTGTCAGAGTTAATTACGGTATACATTTATCTGGCCTATTTAACTACCATAATTTTATTGCACTTCATTGTTTCCAGTTATTCAATTATTTGTTCTTGACATCCATTGTGGCAGTTGCTGCTTTTGTTCTTTTTGAAATCTCTACTTACTTCAGTTGTCTTCAAGATTGGAGTTAAGCTAAATAAGCTTTAATGTGTTGGCTGTCTTCCCCTCCTGGGTGTCCTGTGAAGTAGCTCATTTGGCCACACTCCTAACATGAGAATTGCCTAAGGATTTTTAAGTTCTCTCTGTAATGAGAGAGAGAAAACCAATATCTCTAGAATGAAAATCAGATCCTAGGCGAGTGTTGCCTGCTGGAATTTGTGTCTGTTTACTGTGTGTGAACATATTTGTACATACAGGTCTATATCTATGTATTCAATGCATAAGTAGTGTAGATCAACTGTGCTGGTAAACTTGGGGCCTGACTTAAGGTAACAAGTAAGCTGGCRTGAGTCTAGTCCTGTTTTTGTCTTTCCCAGTCATGTTTCATGAAGTTCTTAGTATATTTCAGTTAGCTTTTCAAATGTGACACTGGCTTTTTCTGATCAAATTTATGTTTTTTTATACTTGATGTGCCTAGAAAAACCTGATACTTGTCTCTTGTTTCTGTACAGTCTGTCTTATTCTGTCTTTAGTTACATGTGCTTTTATATTCTTCCTGAATAATTTGGTCAAGATTCCAGTTCTGGATAATCTTTTGTTTCTGAGGTCAGTGAAAAGACAGACAAGTTGGTAACATAGTACTCTGGTGCTATCCTTCCTCTGTATTGGGTTATGCTTGTATTTAGTTCTCCTAAAAAGATAATATCAAGGATACATAAACTTGGAACAATTAAAAGGTAAAATACCTAAAAGTAAAAAGGATTTAGAAGATTTAAAGGTTGGCTTTCTTTGATTACATGGCCTCATTTTGCTTTCCTGTGTTTCCTTGAGTTTGAAAGTGACATGAGATGTGAATTCTCAAACTGGCTTTCCCCTTTGTCTTCCTAAGGGGAATGATCAGATGAGATTGCAACCTCTTCTAAAGGAGCAGTTTTCAGAGTTAAATTACCTRTCTTTTGATGTGTTCCAGGAACTTTCTAGAAAATAGTCTTATGTTGTATAACTTTTCCAGGAGATAACTGAACTGACATCTAGAAGCATCTCTGAGTAAGGTCCTTATAGAACTCTAAATTTTGAAGTATCTAACCTGATTTCTCATACTACACTGTCAACTGAAAATACTTGTTGCTATAGGAAGACAAATTCCGCTGTCTTCCTCAAGTGCTAGAGTATAATACTAATGAATGTTTGAAGGGGGAAAAGAGGATGTAAATGTTGACATGTCTGTATAGGAGAGGTGGGGAGGAATTCATGGGAAAGACAAACTTGTGCACTGTACCCCAGTGCACAACAGAAGAAAGTCAGTCAAGTTGCCAGTTTCCATGGTAAAGCAGAACCCCTGTAGGGATATCCTTGTTGCTTTGAGTATACACTTGGGAATTCAATATATTGGAGAACTATGAATAAATAAAATATACCTCTAGTCAGTTTTTTGATGCTTTTTAGAACTGTCCTCAAGTAGATAGCATGGTGGGGGGGAAGTGGGGAGAACAGGATGCTGTTTCCTGAAAGCCATGTGTAATAGATGAACTTCAGCAATTGCTGAGCATTCATACTGATTTCTAAATGGGTTCTTTCCTGTGTGTTTTACTGTTGTTGATCTTGTGCTTTCCAGCAGCATGACACTTTGAATCATCCAGCTTTTCACTATGCTGCTAAATACAACTTCAGCTTTTGCACCAGAGGATGGTTCACACTATTCTTACCGCTGTGAGAAGATAAAGATGGGGAGGTGGGCCTAGTGGCCTTCCTGCAGGGAAAGAAGCGGGGCTTATTGGATTTTGGTTCTACATACCTCTTGCCACTGTTTACTGTGCTAAGTAAAAGAGCTGGGGTGCAAGGGTGATCACTCAGACATCTATACTGCTGCAGACTGCCAGCTTGCTTCCTGGTTTTCTTCTTTAGGGCTACTCAACAGTTTGTCAGCTGGCAGGGTCTTGGGTTGGTTTGTTGTAGAGTCCTCTCCCAAAAGGCAGTGTCAGTGAGACTGCACAGTTTGGGCTGCTTCTGCTGTCATGCAGTTCTATCAAGTAGCTTTACTTTTTTCACATACAACCCTCATGCCACGCTCCAGGGCATGCAGTGCATATGGTCAGCTTGATGATGTAAAATACTTCCCTGGTGACTGCAGCAGAGTGTGTCACTTCAGATGCTTTCATATGGCAGCTAGTGAGTTGAGGGAGAAACCTCACTGTCTTGGGGCCACAYGGAGAGCTGGGGCTAAGTGGTGTAAGCATGGATGTGGCCTGCCGGTTCTCAGGGGATGTTCAGCTCCTTGAGCCCTCCAGGCTGAATGCAACAAGTTTAGTCAAGTTCTCATCTGTTTATAGCATCATATGCTAGACATCTCTTAGACTAGTGCTGTTTGTCTTTTCAACTCACAGTGAGAAATACGATAGAGAATACTGGGTTTCAGGAAAAAATGTGGACTTAAAGGTGCTCTAAATACTGGGGCATCCAAGTAAGACACAAATGGGCTCTCTACTACTGCAGCACCATTTCTTGCCTTTCCTGATTTGCATAGGCTGATTGACCTGCTCTATCACTTTCCATTTGACATGTTGGTTTTTATCAGTCAGATGTAGAAGTCTCCCCATCTCCCTGTAAACGTGCAGGTGCTGCAGCCTTGCTTTCCTTTTTCCCCCATGTCTACCGTGCTTCTTCACTGTCTGCCTTGCTAATCCAACTCAAAATGGGTTCCCCAGCAGAAATGTTGTTAACTGTCAAAGTTTTAGTTGAGCTTGGTTTTAATATTAAATAAATGTTGTCAGCTTGATCTTAAGTTGTGTGCAAGTGTTGTCAGTTCAAAATTACATTTGCTGATGAAGGTTCTTAATCCTTATGAAATAAGTTCTCAAAGTTCTAATGTAATACAGGTCTGGAAATAGTTGAACTTCCAAGAGAAGCTATCCAGGAGAGCATCCTAAACATAATAAAGAATTGCAGTTTGTGATACAGCCTCAAAACTGAAGAATGAAGAACAAGAGTGCACGGAAGAGCTGAATATTAAGAGGAGATTGTTCACTTTGCAAGTGGATATTTTTTCTGGTGCAGTGTTAAATGTAAATTAGTAAAGAATGGTTATTGCTTTCTCTTGGTATATTCATTGCCATCTGAACTCTAGTGCATACTGGATTTATCTTCCTTGGAAATGACTCACTTCAGCTAGACAACTWACTGTCTGTAGTGGTGTCGGTTAAAGTACTTTGCTGTGCTTTGCCAGTCCTATTAAACACTGAATTGGGGAACAGTAGCATGTGCAGGAGAACTTTCTGTGAGTTTTGGAACCTCAGCAGTTTTGTCTTCTTGAGTTTTCAGATAACTTAAACTGCATATACTTTCTTAAGGCAGCCTTAAACAGCATATTTCCGTTAATGTCAGTTGACGTAGTTTCAGTTAACTGAAACAAATAAGGGTGTAAACACTTAAAAAACAATAGACTGGACAGTTAAAAAAACCTGCAAACCAGAAACAAACATTTCACGASTGGTAAGAATGAACTGGTGAACAATACAGAGGATTTTATACTAATTAAATAGGCTTTATTTTAATACTGCAATTTTATGTCTGCATTTTACTTTACCTAAAATATCACAAGATTTTTATGCTAATTAAAAAAAGTATCTGACACAACTAGGAAGAAATCAGCCAGGACATGCAGACTTTTACTCTTCCTTCCCTGCAMAACAGTGTACTTCTGGAAATGAAGTAGTTTGTGGTGAAAAGCAGGAAAAAAAATTGTGATGGAGGGCAGGTATGTCATGAGCAGTTTCCTGTAAGGGTGGCTGGGTGTTACTGGGTACAAAAATTCCCCAGGACGAAAGATGCATGAGTTGGTACTGTATGTGAGTAGGGGTTTTGTGAGTATGCACATACAAACACATTTTTAACCAGCCAAAGGTGACTGGAGATGCACAGCTGATGTAAGAAGCTGGGTACTAATCCCAGGAAAAAAAATGTTTGAGATGATAGTAATATGTTGCTAAGCAGGGTCTATGCTCCAAAGTCTGTAGAGATAACCCCCATAGCCTGCAGGGTGCCTGTCCTACAGATTGTTGAATTGGGGGCACTGCTGTTGACAAAACTTAGTCTCTGACAAAGATACCACGTGAACAGCCCCGTGGAGGGCTGTGGTTGTTAAACGAATTGGAGCTGATTTGGGGATTAAGCCGAGCTTTCCTGTTGTCATTACCAAAGCAACAGATCCCTGTTCTCCTTTGTCTGAAGCTAAGCAAGCAAAAGTCACATGTGGCAACTCTATCTGGTCCATTTGCTTTGTGATTTACTCTGACAAAGGACCTAATYGAGGGAAGTTCAGCTGAAAACATTTACTAATGGGGTTGTCAACACAAGGTTCTAGAGCTGGGCAGGAAATGGCTCACTTGAGCCACTCAAGTCCCTGTCTGTAGTGGTGGGGATGGATACACTTCTCTCTTCTTTGCCAGCCCCCTTGCCGAAACGCTGGTTGGGGAACAGTAGCACATGCAGGAGAGGAGCTCTGGTTCTGAGTTTTGGGGCCCCAGCAGTCTTGTCTTCCTGAGCTGTRTGTTTTCAGATTACTTCCAGAATGTTTTCAGGGTCACCTTAAGCAGCATAGTTCTACTGAAGTGTCACTTATCCAGCCTAGACTGGACAGTTAAAAAATGTTACRAATATGAAGTCTTTATCTCACTTAATGTATATGGTACTTTGTGCAGAGTCATAGGGCCCAGTATATCTTAACAGATTAAAAAAAAGTTATTAAATAAATCTAGGGTAAGGAGAAAATCATTAAAGCTAATCTTTGGAAATTGTTGAGTATCTTCCCAACTAATACTATATTTTAATAGCATCACTGCTTGGGAGCAAGTACTCTTCTGTTACATACTGTGTACAGCTACCAGAGTTTTTCTTGKCCTTCGTGCATCCATGCTCCTGCTTTTGTCATGTTCCACCTGAAAGTTTTTTAAAAACCCACAAAACCTGAAACTTAAGAGTTATTGTTTCTACAGTAGAAGACTGTCTTTTAGAAAAGCTTTGACCTCCCCTATATGCACATCCATTTTTAGTTTCTGTTCTGTGTCTGAATTCTTGTTTAGAGGAGTGTAATCCTACTGGCATTTGACTTCACTGTTCACAACAGTGCAAGATTTATCCAGTGGAAGTTGGTTTGTAGATCACCAGGATGATGATGAATATGTTAACACCATGAAGGGAGGGGTGAATGCTTTTACTTTTTTCTTTTGTGTGTTAGTATTTTGCTAACTGCTCTATATACTAGTCAGCATATTTTAAAGGAGCAGGATAAACATTCCTCAGCTCTTTGTTTCAGGCTGAAATGTAGTTTATTCATGGAGTTACCCAGAGTGCAAAAATGGGCTGAAGAATTGGAAGCAGTTGCTAGGAATTGGCAACAGTTTAGAACTGTGGTAGCTTTCACTGGTGTAATTTCCTTATTTTGTAAAAAGAGAACAGGAATAATGGTGTAGTGAAAAACTGTGGTTGCTTTATTCCTTAAGGTYCCTTAAGTACTCTGTAATTAAGATGAACATTTAAAAAAAAAGAGAGTATGCTTTATTGAAACAATRTCGTGACAATTTTTTTTTGTTGTTTGGGGATTTCCTAGTATAAGCAGGTTTTCATTTCCTCCCTCATGAGTAATTTGACAGGTAATGCTTTTATTGGCAAGCTATTTTTCAAATACTTGAACTATTCTGTCTATTCTATAATGACTCAAAGTTAGTCTGTCAGCAGATAAAAGCTTTGATGGGTGAAGAGGGGTTTGTAGGTACCTGTCTGTCTATCCATTCTCTGGGCATGTTGGTGGGTGGAAATCCTTCCTCAAATACGTTGGATTACAACGTTTCTTACTCCTCAGTACAAGTAACTAAGGTAGGATACACATTTTGGTTTAGAATGTGTTGATCTCCCTGCTTTTGTTTCTTTTTAAGTAAAGAGGATGCCCGTCCAAAACCTTTCTCAGTTTCAAACAGTTACTTTTTGATTCGTGCAGTTGGGATTTATTTCTTAACATCTGATGTTCCCTGTTGTTCAGGTGGCAATAGGCAGCACTCAAGACAAGATGCTGCACTCAATAGAATTGTTTCTGTAGTTGTGCTTGAGTGCAAACCAGTCTCAAAAAGCTTGAGTACTGCCCTAGTACTCAAGGTGGCAGGTATGCAGGTGCAGCAAGTGGGGCCTTGTTACAGCAGGGGCTGCTTTTTGCAGATTTTGTTGCCTAATGGAAAGGAGRGGATCCCTCCTCACTGAGCTTTTTTTCTCACTGCTTTTATGAAAGTGCATATGAGCACATACTGAAGGTGTGGCAGGTGTTTTATTTTGAAAACAGGAATTATTTTTTTCAAGAAGACAAGATGTAGGAGGGGAGACTTTTGATGACAATTTCATTTTTCAGTTTTTTTCCCCTCATTTGGATTGTAAAGTAATCTTTGTATTTTCATAGGTAGAAAACAGAAACTGTATTATCAAGGTTCTTAAAAACCCTCCTCCAAATATTAAAAGAGCTGCTGCTGCTGAAAACCTGCATTCACGTGCATTCTGCCAAGCAGACAAGTGTAAAGTAACAAAAGCCAGCATAGCCTTTGCTTTCTGCTGATTGAAGCTAGTAAGTGTTTTGTGGGTTCGGCCTTGGCCTGCTGCTATTGCCTTAATGCCACTAGACTGGTTGCTTTTCTGAATGTACACTTGTACTGTTTGCTGTGTGTTTAAATCTTTACAAGCATTTTAGCTTGTTTTGGGTGTTCATTTCCAACCAGGTGACTTTTAACCAACGTATAACCAACCCAGATCTGTACTGGCTTCTTTGAGAATTTTGAATTTAATTCAAGGTTGTTTACCATAAATTAACTGTGTGAGATTATCTGCCAGACACTCAGAACTTGAATTTTTGTCCCACTGCACTGCTCCAGCCTGGTGCCTGCCTTTCATCTCTCTCCCCCCTACCCCAGGTGTCAGGACCCTGCTATTCCTGTAGAGGTAACAATTTGACAAAATGAACGATGGTTCTGCAGCATTACTGTCTCTGTATTCTAATGTTATCATATCACTTATAAGTCTGAAGTTGTGTGGTTGTGCCTTTCAGAGCAACCCTCCTCTCTGCCTCTCCTTGCCTCCCACCCAAAGAAAGACTCCAAAGCAAAGGCAGTAACATCCCCTACTGAGGAAGTATTTCATGCAGTCACAGGGCAAGTGAAGACAATGTCAGCTGTCAAATCTTGTGACAGCTATGTGATTCTTAAGTCATGGGACGATCAATCTGTTGCTTATTTGCGTCAATAGCAACCCTTGGAATATGGGAATAAATTGATAAAAAGTTTTTCCTAAAGGTGCAAATATGTCTGGCACTGTGCCAGATTTCAGAGAACTTAATAACAGTGCTGTCTGAACTGTGAATACTCATTTCTGTCTGTAGTGCTGCAGCTCTGAGGGCCTGGAGCAGGTCTGTGGACTTCACCAGAAATGTCCCTTTTCACTGTGAATGGTTGCATCAAAAACCTTGCTGGAGTGACCTATCTAGTGAGCTCTGCTCTTCTGTCTTTCTCTCCTTTTAAAAAAAAAAAAAATATCTCCTGGAATCTTGCAATTAAAGCTGTCTGTTCTTACTTATGCCTGACCATTTTTTTTCCTCTCAAGTTAGGCACATTATTACGAAATAAACCCCTGCTGATATGAAAGTCGTATAAACAGAATCCTGGTAGGGTTTTCTCCAGAGCTRTTCTTTGCAGTAGCTGTTCCCTCTATGCTAAGTACCAAGAGATTCTAGGAGAAGCACGCAACTAATTTGAGTCCCTTTGGTTCAAGGGGTTGTAAGGTCAGAGAGAAGTGTTTAAAAACTCTGAAGCCCTGTAGAGACTGGGGCAGGGGGGAAGAGGAGTGTGGGTGTCCTGCCCTCTCTTTTTTTATTGTTTAATGGTCCTACTTGTGTCTTAGTGGTACTGATGGGAACATCAACTTAAGCTGTAAGGTGTTGTGGTCACTATGCAAACTATGAAGTGGCCCACGTATCAAAAGCACTGAAYTGCGTCAGTCACCAGCGAGTGGGGCACAGTATCCTAAAACATRCAGGTAAAGTGTTTACCTGCCGAAGTTCAGAATAGCTTCCTCTGCTTTGCTTTGGTTTTGGAAGGAGTACAGTAGAGTGAGTTTGCAGGTTCTCCCTGAACACTTTCTTATATAGCTTGTGTGAGAGAAGCAAAAAGCTGCCTTGGAAATGTCTTCAATACTGAAAACACTCTTATTCTTCTAATTAGCTCATAAACCTGGTCTCTTAAGTGGTAGCATTCTTTCTGCTAGTTTTTTAAAAAAAAAAAAAGCATCTTTGTTTACTACTTGACTATTTTCTGTTCATCCTTTCATCAGGGTAAAATAGTGTGTTTTATTTTATGCGGGAGTAATTTCCTGGTGCGGGGGGAATGCATATTTTAAGGCTATTCTGTGGTTTTGCTTAATGGCTGTTGGGAGTACAGAGGTTTTCTGGTCCCTAATCAAAACCAGGTGTTGGGAGGACACCTGGTGGGCAATCACTGAGATGTAAGGAGGGTCACTAAAARGTTGTGATAATCTGCAGGTATTTGGGAGGGGGGAACACGGTGGGYGTGTGCGTTTTGTATAGAAGTGTCTTTCCTCCTGAAGGCAAGACCTGTGCTTAAAGTCTTCAGGAAGGCCCAAGACTTCCCAGGCTCATCTTTTGAAGAGAAGTGGGTGACACTCTGGTTTCTCTGTCAACTGTAAACGCATCACAGCTACAGATCACTGCTGTCCAAAGCCAGCAAGAGTGTTTTTACTTTTGAATCACTTCAGTCAGTTTCATCATTTGATCATTTTACAGTTACCAAAAATTATAATCCTCAGATAACACTTACAGAATATTCAGGATTTTCTCTCTGATTGCAGCTAAGGGTGTTTGATAAAGTTCCTACCACCAYGGGAGAGGTGGTCTTCAGTCAGCTGATTGAGGCTGACTGTTTAGGAGAGGAGCTCTGGAAGGGACAGAAAAAGGTGGGAGTGGTGGGGAGATGGGAGGTCACCTAAACTTTTTGTCTCAATAAGAGTTAGTTTGTGTTTTGCCTTTGAGGCTGAGTGGGTTGATAAGAGCTGACAAGCAAAGAAAGGGGCATTTAGGGAACTGTATACAGCYTTACCTGGGGTTTCTCTGTGTTGTACTAATAATACCCGTCTGTCTTTGTGTGGCTCTTCCTGTTCCCATCCCCTCCTCTGCCCTCTTCTTTCAGTGTGTGTTTCCCCTCCCTTCCTTTATGTAATCCCTTTGTAGCCTTTCTGTTTCTTTTTGTCTTCTCCCCTCCCCAGTATGGGAAGGATATCGCCTCTGCTACTCTGTTTTTATTTTCTTATGACCTTCCCCATAGTCCTTATCTTTTGGGKTTTTTTGTTGCAAGTTCCTGAAGGTCCTCTATTTGTCCACCCAACACCTAGCATGGTGAAGCCTTGCTCTTTGGTCTTTAAATGCTCCTGTAATAAGTGCAATATACGGTCGGAGTTTTRTCTGTCTTGTATCTGTATTCATAAAGGAGTTTTCTACTGTAATTTCTTTGCCAGTCAAAGCCGTGCTTTGCTCCAGGACACTTACTGTTTCTCACTTACAAATTTTTATTCAACTTTGAATGTGAACACTGTCTCTGTGAATAGTTGCTATAAAGTTTAAAAAAAAAAAAAAAGTGAAAAGAAAGATGTAGGGGAAGGAAAGTGTCCAGCTGTATTCTTGAGGCTTGATTTCAATTAAAAAACAAAACCAAACAAAACCAACACAACACACCTGTTCAAGCAGGCCTTATTTGAAAAGCTGAGACTAATAGACAGTATATTTTCCCCTTGTACTGTAGTTGTTCTGGTTTAAACACCCTGTTTCACTGCCTTGCTGCCTGCTGATTTTATTAGTTATGTAGTGACTGGCATGCTCTTGCAACTTTCTGTTTGCTACTTAGTGACTTGGGGAGGAGGACTGGAACTGCCACTGCCAACAGTTACAGGCAGCTGGAAAAAGAAACGTGCATTCTGAATTTCATATAACTTGTTTCAGACTTTCTTTCCTCACTCTGATTTTTGATAATAAAATCGTCATCACTGTCTGTTTTGTAGTTTTGCCAATTTGAGAATTCACCCTCATGGATTAGTGTTGGTGGATCTGCAGAGCTACAATGATCATACAAAAGGAAGAGAGGAAGTTGATCAGGTATGAGTGATGCTTATCTTACTAGGCTTATCAAACTGCATGGGGAGCCCTTTCTTTTCTTCAGGTCTATCAAAGTATGTCTTGGTAAAAGATTTTTAAATGTCAAAGTTAGTTCAAACCTGAATGTTTACATATGAGGAGTAGTAGCACCTATTGTAGTTGCATACGCATATGAGTGTGCACGTGCACACACACTCTCTCTTTTGCATGTCCTGGGCCTCACGTTCTTTGCTGTAAAAGTTGTAAAGACGTAGCAGCCTTGGTTAGGGCTCAGGTCTCTTCAGGCACTCAGGGCGGTGAGGGAGAAGTGATGCTCCACCTGCAATCTGGTGTATTAGTGTATTACTTTTTTCCTTCTCTAGTCTGAGAGATGGGGAGCTTCTATACTCAAACTTCTTCCCCATGGAGAAAAATAATTTCATCTTCCCCAATATGAAGGCTCCAGAAATCGGATATTGCAGGGGAATAGGCCACTGATTTGGCAGGAATGAAACCTTACAGGGTTCTTGTGTTCCCTCTTTGGCTGTGCCTGAAAGGTCTGGCTATGTTATCCTGGAGGACAGCTAAACACAGTGATGACAGCTGCTACAATATTGCTAGTAACAAGGCTAAGGTGACCAGCTAGTTATTCATAGGCTTCTAATGTTACATTTCAAAGCCTTTCAGTGCAGGTGCTACTTTTTATTGCCTTCCAAGTAGCCTAATTTAACAGGTATTTTACATTAMGTGATTACCTATAAATTCTACCTCTTGTTTGCTATTTTTTCAGCTTCTAAACAAAGTAGAAGAAAGAATGAAAGAATTGTTTCATGGTAATATAAAAAGGGTGAAACGGTGAGTTCATACATATACTTCTGTATGTGGCTTGTCTGCATAGTTGCTAAAGATAATAAGCAAATTATGCTTTGCTGTACTGTGATGAATAGCCTGGAGTATGAATTTATGCCTGTGTGTTTTCCCCAATATTTTAAAATTGTTTTATTGCGGAATTGAAGATACTGTGAGGTTTGTCATTTTGTTAAGCTTCATCTTCAGTATTGTTACTTTGGGCAAGGATTATTTCTTTAATTTGCTGCAATGGTTGCATGAAATGGAGGGAGAAAATGCAACCAGGAAGCAATAGCAGACTGCTCTGGAAGGGCTGGGGAACCAAGGGTGGCAGGGCGATAGGCCAGGGCAGGAACCGTACTCTCCGAGCCACATCCCACAACTTGTGGASAAGCCGAGCAGGGCTGGTGATGGTGACCAGGGTCAGCCCCAGCCCTGTGACTGCCAGGCTGGGCTGTAGTACTGAGGCAGCTCCAAGACCAAGCTGGGTGTTGAGGATTGGCGAAAGACTTGGGCAGGCACGGGCAGAGCTGCAGCGTAGCTTGGGCAGGGACCAGGGGCGAGGACTCGAGCTAAAATGAAGCTCAAGCCTGTGGAGGAGGCCTTGCCCCAACAAGGTTTCCTGCAGCTCTTTCTCTCACAGCTCTGCCCCTGCTGCATCTCATGGTGCTGGCCTTGGGCACATGTGGCAAAACCCCTGGGGAAACTTAGGGCCCTGCCAAAAAGGTAGAGATGCCTTGTAGCAATTTTTTTTTAAAAGAAGGGGGGAGGCTTTGCAAGCCTTCTGTCACTTTGGTTTACTTAAATACAAGGTTATATATTTAACCGTAGGGATGCTAATTGTGCTTCGTTGCCCGCTGCTAAAACAGCGTGCACGCTGGAGTTCCCCAGGGGTCTGGAAGGGCACAGCTCATGTTGGTGTCTTCCTGGCAGCTGGCTGGCAGTGACTGGCACCTCAAAGCCAGGGAGCACCTACTGCAGGCATGTGCTTGCTGGAAGGTGCAGCGGGTGCTTTAAAGAACATAGTCAGAAGTGGAAATGGTTTAAGAAAAGTAAAAAGCAGAGTAAAATCARTAAGATTCAGTAAAGCCAAGGAGCAAACCACAAAATGGGAAAACAGCTAAGCCGTGCTATAGCAGAAAGTAACCTGAAGGCTGTACGAGACCACAGGTAAAGTGATTTGAAAAGTGATGTTATACCTTGAATATTGTTTTTTGTGTTTAACAGTTGTATGTAAAACACAGAGAGAGGTAGTTATCTTGCTTTACCTTGTCYTGGTAAAGCCTCCCCTGGCGCACAGTGTGCAGATGTAGATACCTTGTGTATGTGTGTATGGGGGAGAAGCTCTCTCTCTGAGGATACTTTARTACTGAAATATGATATTGGGAGTTTGTGGAATCCCTATGATAGGAACTTGTTAAAAATGGGTCAGGAAAAAGTCTGCCTGAAGTGATCTAGATTAATTTGGTTACCTTAGTATAGGAAGATGAGCCTCATTAGAACAGTGGATCTGGCATGGATCTTATAACACACCCCTCAACTTTTCTTTTTTTTTTAATTTGCTTTGCATCCTTCTGATGTTAGCTTGACACATGCAGCTCCACTAGAATTAATGCTGCTGGAAAAGTTGTTTGTGCCTTTTTGTTGTCTTGGCATAGTGAATAGATGCTCTTGCTCTCACCGTGTGCTGCCATCTTGCGGCTCACTGAGGGTAGAAGGTGTTTCTGAAATGTTCACTGAGAATCACTAGTGCATTTAGAAGCAACTTGTCTGTCTGGTCTTCTGCTACACCCTCCTCTGGAAAAAAAAAAACTTTAACTCTCTGCAGTGTGTGTGGGAAATCTGATGAACTCTGTGCCTGCACATTTTGCTTAAAATGGAATGCAATCATTTTGATCATTCACTGCCATTTCAAATATAGTTTGTCTTTACAGGTGAAATACTGATTTGAACCAAG
>JASVER010000032.1:2435631-2484403 GCA_030449065.1 Oceanodroma leucorhoa | reverse complement strand
CCCAAACCAAACAAAACCAAAACAAAGACAGACAAACAACAAAACCAAAACAATCTATGCAGATGCTTGAACCACTTCTAAAAAGTAATGCAGACTGTCAGCTGATATCAAGGATTGTGCTTATACACTGCAGGGTGACCTGTCTCAGTTTGAAACACTGTAACAGTTCATTTTCTGTGTTTGTGTATGTATTTAAAATGTCTCTCTGTGCGACTTTAGAAGGATGAGATCCACTAATCTCAAAGAAATGGCATTCTTAGCTGAGCTTCAGGTGGGAAGAGGTTTTGTCATGTTTTTTTGTCTGCATTCTGCTTTTGTGTTGTATCCATTTCTAGTCATGAGCTGATTCTTCTGCAGAGGCTGGTATGTTGTGTAAATCCCTCCTCTTAGGGTAGAGAGAGATTCACGCATACATTGTAGAAGTTGTATGTRAAGAAGAACCATTTATATTTCATCTGTGCCTTAGCAAGTTATGTACATTTAACATATGCCTGATAGGTTTCTTATATCTGTTGAGTGTTAAATCTTGCAAGTTTTCTTAGATCCCTCTTGTAAATATTATTTATTTATTATAGTGAATCCACAGGACRTTTAGAGAGAATTTTTTAAAAAAATAAACTTTCTCAAATGCTTTGTAATCTTTTTTCTTATTATTTCTTTCTAGATTGCCAGCCATTTTGAGAGGAGGTGTCATTGATAGATACTGGCCCACAGCTGATGGGCGCCTGGTGGAGTACGACATAGATGAAGTTGTTTATGATGAAGATTCACCTTTTCAGAATATTAAAATTYTGCATTCAAAACAGTTTGGGAATATTCTCATCCTCAGTGGGGATGTTAGTAAGTATCATCTCATTTGAGGATCTTTTGCGTGAAATTGTAGGGAGTGTTGTTTTTGATCTTGCTATGRCACAGTTCTAATAGATTACTAAGGGTCATGGTTCTTATGCTGGAAGCTATATATATGCATGTACGCATATATCTTTTCCTCTMTATAATAAAGTATTTTAGTCAGAAAGACTGAGCAATGTAAAATCTAGAGTACAAAAAAATTTCTTCTTTTTCCAAAGTCATCATCTTTGCTGTAGAAGGTGGCACAGGAGAATAGAAGTCAGAGTGTTCTCTAGCAGAGCTCACTCTACTCTTTTCTTTCATATGTGCTTTTACCTGTTTGTTGTAAGTCCAATCTCTTGAGGGCTTCTCTTTGACAGTAAAACAAGCTACTTTATCGGTCTTCAAAACGCAGTGGAATTCTAAAGAAACACGAAGAAGTAGGAGCTGGTGTGTGTGTGGGGGGACAATCCTGCTGCTCCCTTGGTTCTCTAAGGGAATTACCTGCTTGGTGAGATACAGGATAGCTGTATCTTAAACCATTTAGCTGCTTTGTTGGTGAACATCTTTTGACTCTGCCTTCTTCAAAATGCTCAGTTGAAGCCTGAGTTAATCAGAAGAGTGACCAACCTTTATGGGAGGGTCTTTATATGTGATACTCTGTGCCTGTTGATCTTTGTATTTTCGAAAGTGAACTTGGGAGAAAATGGGCTACTGTTCTTTTAAGCTGGATAAGAATGCTGTCTGCCAGAAAATCTAGGCATCGAGGGGTATGCTTAGTAAAATTTCTCAGTACTTAATGTTGAAAAGTGCTGACTGAGGTAAATGAGGGGTGTTGCTGTCTAGGGATAGAATACCAAATTTCARTCTAATGGCAGGGTAATTAAGAAATTTTACTATAGCTTTTTGAAATCACCAGAAATACCTCTAACCWTTCAGTTAGCTTTCTGCAGTTGTCAGGGGGACTTCTGTGCAGATGGCAGCTGAAAAGTGTTGTTATTGAATTCATTAGCAAGGTATTTTCTAATTCAGTTAGAATTGTATTTGAAATCACCAAATTAGGTATTCCATACTTCTAGCTAGAAATTTTCATCTGAGTTTCATATGGAGATGAGGTTTTCTTTGAACGTTGTCACAATGTGCCTCATAGAAAGGGGGGTATGGCATTACTTATTTACCTTTCATGGGATTTTAAAATACTTTGTGTCATTTCATTATTGTGGACTTATAAGCAAAGTGCTGATTGCCAGGCAGAAAKATAGGATATGCCATGATGTGCTGCTGCACAAAGCTTTGCCCTTGTAGCTCAGATCGGTTATTAGAGCTTAGGAATGTTATTTCCTGCTTTGAAGTTAATAGTGAACAAGTCAGCAGAAGGCATGTGTCAGGGCCCTTCAGCAGTTAAGTGTTAACTGTCGTACTTCTGCTTCTGTGCAGGGATCCACTGGGGTGCATCTAGGTTGCTCTTTTTGTTTGGGGTCCAGAGTGTGCTTTCAAAAAAATCTCCTGATTTGTCTCCTGCAGCACTAGTCTGAGGTAAAAACCCGCTAAAGTATCAAGTGTAGACAGCAAGTCCTAAGTACTGACGGTTTTGCTCTACAATTTTGCTTCTCTTGGCACGCAGTACTTCCTAATGCTGAGGTWGCTGTTGCTGGGTTTGCATGGAGAACTAGAGAAATCCTGTGTGGGATTCTGAGGAGGATCTCATTAGCTTTGGTGAATTACCGGTCTCCTGTTACCTGGACTGTCTCAGAGAGCTAGGTTGTTTCTGTAGGTGCTCTTGCTTTGGTCTATATTATATCAACTTTGGATTAATACCAAATTAATACCAATTAATGAGAAGAATTGAAGGTGCAATGTTTCTGTCCAACTCTTTCTCTTCCTTCCATTCAGATCTGGCAGAGAGTGACCTGGCATATACTCAAGCCATAATGGGCAGTGGGAAGGAAGACTACACTGGGAAAGAAGTGCTGATTCTAGGAGGTGGTGATGGAGGTATACTATATGAGATAGTCAAACTGAAGCCAAAGATGGTTACTATGGTAGAGATATCCTTTGACAAATGACTGATCATTCGTTTCAACATTTTTCAGCCTGCATTTTCTGCTGATGTCTTAGCATTGAGCACAATTAACTATCAGATTCTGATTTGCGTGAGGAGAAAGGGTCTAAAATGAAATTTCTTTTTGTCAGCTTAGAGAGACCCAGTCACTACATATTTGTGCATCATTATGTAGCACATGCTTTGAAGTTGCAAATCCATACTATAACTCTTCAGTAGCAATTTACATAGAACTGGAAGGGAACATTTCTGTCATTAGACTGATATCTTCTCTGATAACAGAAGGCAGGTCTGTCAAGTCTGTGGTTTGGGCTGAGTTCTGGCTTCTTGGGTTCTTCTGTTTTTCTAAAGAAAGCTATTAAAAAAAAAAAAGTCCCTAGAAGCAAAAAAGTTTAATCAATAGCAATGTCAGGACTTGGTGAATTGTGTTGGTGGCAGAATGACTGACTCTTGCCCTGTCTTAAAAATACTGATACAAATGAAGTTTTCAATATTCTGTAGTTCAAATAGTTTGTAATGTAAACCACTTTTAGCCATGTGAAATGTTGATCATCCTAGGTTTTGGGATCCCCTTGCTAGAAGCTAAAAATATTTTTTTTAAAAATGTAGGTTAAAGTCTTAACGTAGTTTAGCTTTATGGGGGTTTTTAAATACACCTTCCTATTGTTCACATTTCAGGCTTTCACAGTAATGGTAACCAAAGGTACCAGAAATATTGGTTAAAAACAAAAATAAGCACTTTCTAAACCTCTAACTGAATCTGGAGGCAAATACATAAGGTTGGCTGTTGCAATATATATACCAAGATACTCATCTTACTATTCTTTTGTGAATGTCACCTTTCTGATAATTTCTTTCTGAAGAAATAGAAACTGTTACCTGTATTATTTCTGGAATGTAGAATGCCTTAACCAACTTGAAACATTGACCAAATGGTGATCGACGGGTGTAAAAAATACATGCGTAAAACATGTGGAGATGTCTTAGACAATCTGAAAGGAGAGTGCTATCAGGTAATTTTTTGTTTTTCTTTCATTAGAAGTAATATTTCAAATACAGTTATACCTAACCTGGAAGACTGCTGTGGCAAAGTTTTGGGGAAAAATCTTCTGATTTTTCTTAATTTTGGGAAGAATTTTTTCCTTCTTTATGACGCTTCTAAATTTTAATAGCTGCCAGTGGGATTTGTGTTGGAAGTAKACGTTAGTGTCAAAATATTTTAACTGTTCATCTTCAAACTCTTTTAAAAATAATTATATGTAGCTTTTAAGGARTGTGAAATAGGAGAATGTTTATTGCCATAGCTTAAAATAAAGAGGAAATAGTGGTAAGGATGCAGTGTTAAACATCATTCCTTAAATTGATAAAAAGATAGAAGAAATGTGTATTTAAGTTAGTTGTCCTGTACTGCTGAGAATATCTGAATTTGTAATACACATTTTAAAATTATTTTTAATTTCCAGGCAAAATCTTACTGTTACACTGCTAGTATATTAAAAATTAAAAAAAAAAAAGGTAGTGCATCCCTGCAGTTAAGGTCTTTATGTGCTGCATCTGACAGAGCTTATAAACTAGCCCAGGTGTAATCTGACATCTTCACTGGAAATCTTTTCTGTTTTCACTACTGCTCCTTAAGGCTCTCACAGATACTAGTTTACAGGTGTGAGCTAAAAAAAGCATGCAAAAAATTAACAGAGAAGTCACATGCTACTTTGCATGAGGCAGTGGCCCTTCATACAAATACCTTATTTTACTTTTATGTTGGGGGACTGCTAACTGTTGTTACCATTTGGTAGGTAGAAGAACAGTGGTCACCCAGCAATCAGTGGCAGAGCTAGGAAATTCAGTCCTATAGTGCCTATGTTGTCACTGGCATAATTCCCAYAACTGTTCCTCCTTTTTATATGATGTAAAAAGTTGAAAATGGAGCCTAAAATTAAACACACTTTCAATTTTGTACTTTCCCCTCCTCTTAATTCCCATGAATCTGCATTTGTTCCTTTTACCTGGTCAGTTTTAGGGCATTTTGAGGACTAGCTACAGTATTTCATTCTTCTAGGTTCTAATTGAAGACTGTATTCCCGTACTGAAGAGGTATGCCAAAGAAGGAAGGATGTTTGATTATGTAATTAATGATCTGACRGCTGTTCCAATCTCCACATCTCCAGAAGAAGGTTAATCTTCTAATTTATTTTCCTAAACTTCTGAGGATTTTCCATGTTCCTGCCCCTCCGCTGCATAATAGTTGGCAGTTTGCAATAAAAATAYTTTGATTCTTGCCTTTTTAACAGCAAATCTGAGGGGCAAAGAATGATAGTAACCCATCTGTTCTTTTTGAATTTTTCTTGAATGTTAGAAAAAATTAGCAAGTGCCTAGGACTTTTTTAAACTGTGCTCTTACTCCAGAATAATATGAACTCATGTAATTCTTGAGAAAGTATTTGGGGAGTTCACACTCCAGTAAATTTTTCCCTACTCTAATTTCTTGGAAACATCTGGAAAATTACTGTAAAGATACTTCCACCATCATTGCCATTGTGTATGGGTTGTGTAGGTTTTTTACTGTTTTATTTTTTTCTTGTTGGTTTGCTGTTGTTTGTATTTTTTTAAATAATTTTTAAAAAGTAGCTATCTTTTTAAACAGCAGATATGTTGCAAGTCTTGAATATGTAATAATGAACAAGCCAGTAATGTGCTCTTCTGTTTTTAAATCATACTCTATATGCAGACTCCACATGGGAATTTCTGCGGTTGATTCTTGACCTCTCAATGAAAGTCCTGAAACAAGATGGAAAATACTTCACACAGGTATGATATCTGGACGTAAAAAAGTAATGCTGTATATRTATTGCAATCTGCATTTTTCAGGTTAAAAAAAAAAAAAAAGGAAGGGGACAAAACCAAACGAACTAACTAAAAATCTACTAGCAAGCTGGTTTTCTCCTTTTAATGACTCATTAGGCATTTTTGCATGAAATTTGGGCTGTGCTAACTGACTTGTCTTTTTTCATTATTTCAGCTGAATTTGTAGCACTTGCGTCTTTGAATTAAAAAACATAATTTCAAGACTCAGCTAGGCACACTACAGAATATTTTAGCTGTAAGCAATTCTTGGAAAAGCAGAACAGATGTACTTTATAAACAGATACATGGTTTTTAAGCTAATGTCTCCAGTTGTAGAGTGCAAGACATGAAAGTTTGTCATCCATAAAGGTGTAAGAATTTGACATAGGTACAATGGGACGAGAAAGTCATTTGGGAGTAAATACTCTTTCTTTGCTTGCTATCCACTCCTAATGCAAATCATGTTTTGGCTTCTGCAAAACGGATTTTGAACATTTGAATATGTTTGTTACAATGCTTGGCATTTTGTGAAGTATTTTATATAGTCATAAATAAGATTTTGTCCATGTGTGTGAAGTTTTTAATGCAACTCTAATTAAAAATAAATAATTTAAGATTTATACACTTGCTACAGTATAGCCACCTCATGGGTAACATAATTGTGGTATAGCTTTCATCTGAAGATACTTTCTGTATGTAATCCTGAATTCAGAATGCCACAAAGCTGCGTGCAATTGTACAAAAATGTGACAAGACCCAGCAGACGGTTGAGTATAGTCTCTGAAGTTGTATTTTTTTTTTTTGTCATGCCCATACCTTAACTAGTCTTCTGATGTGTGGAGCATCTAAGTACAGCATTTTGAAATAGTCTTGTAAGCTCTGAAATAACCTAGCTAAAATTATGCATTTGAACTCTRTTCCTACCAGCGTAGACTTTGAGGTGTGTAAAGGCACTGGTTTGCTGTAGGATTGGACGGGTTTATAAAGAAATGTAAAACTCCTAGAATGAGGGGTTTGGCAACTTCAATGTGCTGCTTTATTTTAAAATGCTGTGGTTGTATGAGCAAGATAAATTATCTTGTGGTTGAAATGTAAGRTATGACTAATACAGTTGTATCACACTGTAAATCTTAATGGCTTTTCTATTCTGTTAATAGCGGAAAAATTTATGGCAGACTTTGATATTGAAAGGACACTACCTCTTTTGGACACAGCAAGCGTTTGTATTGCAGTTGTCGTACTTGTAACATACAGTGAGACTAGCTGACTTTATTAGAACGTACGTAAATGTATGTCTGTGGACAGGTATCTGTCAGACTTTGCAGAAGGACTCTGGGAAGAAGCTTGTGCTGGAAGCGGGAGCGATGGCTGTGCTGCAGCCAGGGTACAGGGAGGTTATTTTGTGTCAGCTGAAACCAATAGAGGTTGAGATTGGTGCAGCCCTGCTGCCTGTCCTGTCCTGATGGGAGGAGGCAGCTCAGCTCTCCAGGATCTCTGCTTGCACAGGAAGAAAGGACAGCAGCACTGAACTGGCCCTGGCAGGTTTAAGCCATTGTGAAACTCTGCAGTATCAGTTTCACAGTCCCAAAGCAACAAGGTGGGATGTGGCAGGATGGGAAAGAAACAATATTAAAATTGAAATGGCTTGAATTTGGACTTGGGGCTAACTGGTAGTCAGTGAAAAGGCTGGACTATAGAAGCAGTATACTCTGGCAATTTAGTCTTCCTGAGGGCGTTGAAAACAGGAAAATATTGGGGCAGACAGCTGTCAAAGCTTTTGATATATCTACTGATACACTGCCCAGTCCATTTGATGGTCCTTGTAGCCTCTTCCTAGTTGGGCCTRATTTAAAAACAGAAAAACCTTCAGAAAACTCAGTAGTCTGATCATAGGAAGAACAGATCTTAGGGGTGCTTTAAATAAAATCAGCTGTCTATAACTTTCTTTAAATTAGGCTTTGAATTAAACTGATTGAAGCTGGATATCCAAAGGATTGGGTTAGACTATGGACAGAAGTTCAGATATGACCACTGCTGACTTTGGTAGCTGAACTTAGTCACACACTGGGAACTTTTGAATGCTCTGTGTTAGCTGTTAAATGCCAGGGTTTTTTAGTTCTATGTATTAACGTTGGAAATTTAAGTTACTTTAGTTCCAGCTGTCTACTTCCAGGATGCTTATCTTAGGTAGCAGGCTATATTTTACTTGCTGAAGGAATCACGTGCCTTTTAAGATCCAGGACTTTGTGTGCCCTCCCACCCCCAGGCTTTCTTGAAGTGCGTTTTGGCTCTCTGAAACATAAAAAATACTAAATATCATCAAGAAAAGCAACTGGGGGAATGTCCACCTATTTGTTAGAGCCTGACCTTTGCTATGATGAGGAAATGTCTCATAGGAGAGATGCTGCAAAAGGGTCATTGTCCTGTTGGCTACTGGCCAGTAGCTATAGTTGCTTCTTCTGCCTTGGCATTATGTTGTACTAACATTCAAACTCTGTAGTTTGTAGCCTGTCCTCTGATAGTTCTTCTTGCAGGGGTTACCTTGTGTGTCTTGTTAGAATGTCATTTATTTCAATGCTCAAGAAATGCTTTACCCAAAAGTGGAATTCTGTTCACAGAATGCTGGCCTTTCACATACTGTATTGCTGCCTGACCCTCTAAATGCCACTGCTGGGGAAAAATAAATTGAAATGCTCATGACCTCTTCATTTTGCTCTGCACAAGTTTTGGAAAATGTTCTCTTCAGCACACGAATTGTCAGCAGGCAGGGTCTAGAGCTGTCTAACTCTAGATAGATATAATCTATCTGAGATTATCAAAAGTATTTTTTTGGCATGCTACTCTAACACACCTGGTTGTTCCCTCGGGATGCCATGGTGATCCTCAAAGCAGTCTCCAAATGCTAATGCAGAATATCCTTTCACCACTAGGTGGAGACTGATAACTAATATTGCCTAGGAGTTTATTAACATTTATAGAGAGATTCTGCCTGTGAAAGGTTTTTCAGACTATTCATATGCCTAGGAGATGCAAGAACATATGTGGCCAATTTCAGGATGAAGGAGGGACTTCTTGATTGCTTCAGCTCTGGAAAGATAGAAAAGGCAGTTTATGGATCTCATTCTCTGCTGCTGTAAGTCTGTGCATCCACAAATAGTAATCACAATGAGAAAAAATCTTACTTGTACAAGTAGCAGCCTTGCTTTTCATGTCCTTGCTTTTTTAGCTGCATCATCCATATTGAGAGTCTTGCAGCCTACGTAGGACCTGGACAGAGAGAGGTGAGCTTTAGGGCCCTTAGCCTGCAGAGTTTGCAGCCCCGTCTGTAAGTTTAAGACTTGAGGCTTGTTTGTGAAAACTTATTGTTGAACATAATCCCACTACGCTGATGCTTAAGGGTCATATGGCTTGCTATATTTCTGTTCTTCCTTATCCTTGTGAAGCTGGTGCTTTGAAGTGTTTAGTGATGTAATATGGGTCTGGGTCTGTGAGGTGCTCGGTGTTGCCTTCTCCAAGGGGAGCCAGTTACAGGCGCAGGTTCCCAAACATCACAGGGGAGAGAAGTGGGAGTCAGTGAGGATGTAAGAACTTGGTGTATCCCGAGGCCCGTTTTCATCTCTAATGGACCTTCCCAGTGACTTGTTTCTGAACACGTTAAGTGTTTTTATGCTGTTGGACCTTCTAAAMGCCAGTATGATTTTTAGATGGCCCAAGTGATTTTTTTCCAACTTCAGTGGAGTATGTGTACTTGTAGATATTAGTGTGATATGCCTGTGGCTTTTTCCTGAACCATTACTATCCTGCGCCTTCCAAGTAGCACGTGAAGATTGTCCCGACAGCTGTGAAACTATGCTCTGTAAGATGCAGGGACTGATTGTAAGGTTGTCTGTGTTTGTCTGTGGATTACGTGTAGCTAGGAAAATGCCTTTTTCTATGCTGTTTTTAGTCTGCTGATCTAATCCTTTGAGGTTGAGCAGGCTATCATTTTCAGCCTGTTTATGAAGTGGCACCTTTAAAAATACCTCTGAACAGGAATGTGCTCATTCCTAGTCTGGGTCATCCAACTCAGGCAGGATAGAAACAGTCTCRGACCACTCACAGGTTTGGGTTCCAGTAAACAGCACTAACCACTGGTGCAAGGGATCAGATGTGTCTCCCACACACACCCGTGGCCCTTCACCAAGCTGTTGCTTCCTGGCCACTCTCTAATACAGCATGGCCCTGCCCTCTAAGTGTCCAGGCCACCGTGATGTTGCTCCATAGTTACAGTCCTYTTTTTGGCTGCTGTGTGGGTTTTCTAATTAGCACTTCCAAAGAGGGAGCAGGGTTCTCCTTGACTGCAACGTGAAAGRAGGCTGGAAGAACGGATGCATGTCCCCATGTGAGCCTGTGTGATTTCTTGGCAGTTTGGGAGTCTTTAAGGGACAGACATTTCATTTCCTTGTGTTACTGAGAGTTCAGTTTTAAATTAATTGATTGTTTGGCCAGTGGAGATACCTTCAGGTTTGCCTCCATTATCTCCTCAAAAGCCATCCTTGTCACCCGAAACTCAAACCTAGCTTTGGTGCTAGGTGTTTCATGCTCTATGTATCTTGTTGCTTCTTAGTCACTCTGAAGTGAGGAAGAAAAAAAAAACAACAACCAATCTTGGCCACGTTCAACTCAGGCACTTGTCATTACAAAATAAAAATAGAAAACCATGTTAAATTAAAACTGAAAATTAAACTTCTCTAGTATAGTCACAGACAAGGATGTCCAGTAGCAATGACATGTAGGGTAGGACATGTAAGAAGGACATGTGTAAGAAATGGGCAAGTATGGAAAAGGACCTTTCCATCTGCTTTCAAGTCACTAGTTTACTTTCTAAGGTTGGAGGAATCATAGTGGCCTAAATTCAGCCTTTAACCAGTTGATGAACACATCCCCTTTATAGGTGGGTAAAGTTAACTGGAACTTATAGGGTTCATTGAAACAAATTCTTTTTTTTACTACTTGTCTTAAAGAATGTTTTTTTATTGTCTACCTGGAACTGTATTTATTATTTAAATTTATTATGCATTGTGCTGTAGAAACCTGAAAACTAAACCCATGGTACTACAGGATGTATGCTTTACGAAAACCCAGAAGAATTGGTGTTGGGAGACAGGCATGAGCTGTTGAAGTGTGTGCAAGCACTGAGCAGAGTCAGAATGCAAAGGCTGTGAAACAGTTCAAGAATCGTTAGTCTTAAACAAGGTCTTATAAATACAGATTGGTTAATCTCAAAGTTTAAAACTACCTTAAATACTTTCGTGTCAGAGAGATGTGTGGTAAGGAGAAAAAAAAGTTCAGCATTCCCCTATTTCTTGTCTGTCAAATTGTTTGACATAGAACAAAGATTAAGTAAGAGGTGGGGGGTGGGCAGAGGAGTTTGTTAGGGTTTTTGTATATGTTGAAAATCGRCTGAACAGTGTGGGAGAAAAAAGAAGGTCTGATTTTGCTTATTTTCCCTTTGAAAAAATATAATTGGTGTGCCATCAGCTCTAAACCTTATTAAACACTGTTCAATATTAGTTATTGTTTGAGTTTATGGTGGCTCTTCAGAACAGAAAATGTATTGCTCTACCACATAACTTTTCGTTAGGCAGGGGGAGTTAAAATGAACGCAGGTTATTAGGCTGATCACTGTATAGCATTCTGGGCTTGGTTCCCTGTGTCATATTTCAGCTATATGAAAACATCTAAGTGTGATTGACATTATGATCACTGTAGTCTTAGTTGATAAAGCTGGTCACTTCTTAACAGAAAGGTATCAATAATAGTGATTTTTTTCAATAACTTTTCTCTTTATTGAAATAAGTTCATCTAAGTTTTGTAGATTTGATTTTTGGAATTCTTAGCTTTTTGTTGAGTAAAGCCAAATAATTACAAAAAAATTGTAACTGTGCAGAACTATAAAATCCTGTGGTGTGTCTCCAGAAGGAGAGGTTAATAAAACAGCCAGGTGGGATGTCTGAACATTTAGGTAAGATAGTGATTTGGAGATTTGGGATTTGTGGATTTGAAAAGCAAAAATTGCTTATTGGCATGTTTCATTGTTCCTGTAATTTTTCCGCACTGTCTGCAGTGATTTGTCTGTTGCTGAAAAAGGGAGAAARGATGAAATACTGAAGCGACAGGCTGGGAAACTGTGGATACTTTTGTCTTGTTGTGTATCCTATTAAACTTCCTCCATAATAGTGGTATGCTCCATAAATTACCTAGCAGTGTTTTCTATTTATGATTCAAATTACACACACAGGTTGTTTTTTAGTTTTCTTTTGCATTCAGTCTGATGTTGAAACAAAATTATATGTTTGGTAAAGGGCAGCTGAACCAAATAACTGCTACAGTCCCCTGGATAATAACAGGTTACTAAACAAGTACTACAGTAGTCTGTTCATTGTTGTGCTTTGTGCCGTTGTGCTCCCTTAGTGTTCATCTTTTACCTTTTTACAAACATCTTTTGTTTTCTGATACCCAAACCCAAATATGATATATTCAATATAAAGCATGCCATACAGGCTGGGGGATGAAGGGATTGAGAGCARCCCTACGGAGAAGGACTTGGGGGTACTGGTGGACAAAAAGCTCTGGTGAGACCCCACCTGCAGTACTGCGTCCAGCTCTGGGGTCCTCAACACSAGAAAGACATGGACCTGTTGGAATGTGTCCAGAGGAGAGCCACGAAACTGATCAGGGGGATGGAAAGCCTCTCCTATGAAGAAAGGCTGAGAGAGTTGGGGTTATTCAGCCTGGAGAAGAGAAGGCTTTGGGGAGACCTTATTGCRGCCTTTCAGTACTTAAAGGGGGCTTACAAGAAAGATGGGGACAAACTTTTTAGTAGGGCCTGTTGYGACAGGACAAGGGGTGATGGTTTTAAACTAAAAGAGGGTAGATTCAGACTAGGTATAAGGAAGAAATTTTTTACAATGAGAGTGGTGAAACACTGGAGCAGGTTGCCCAGAGAGGTGGTAGATGCCCCATSCCTGGGAACATTCAAGATCAGGCTGGACGGGGCTCTGAGCAACCTGATCGAGTTGAGGATGTCCCTGCCCATGGCAGGGGGGTTGGACTGGATGACCTTTGAAGGTCCCTTCCAACTCAAACGATTCTATGAGTCTATGATCTTCCTTTACCAAATAAACAAGTACATGTCTGTTTGTGGAATAGGATCAAAATAATAATCAAACACATGTTAACACATGTTTTATGCAAGTTCTTTTGGAAGAGAGCTTTCAGGAACATGGTTTTTTTTAAAAGATGCTGTGTATAGGATTTTTTAAATTGAGGTTTTCTTTTCCACTTGTGAAAACTTGAGCACAGTGCAAAAAATTCATTGAGCATGATACAAAAAATTCAGAGGAGGAACTGTAGGGTGAAGTCTCTTTTCACTCTCTCTGGAAATAGAAATATTTTAAATACATTGTGAAAAAAATCCCACCAATAAGAAGTAGAAAAAATAGTTTAAATCCCAAAGTCAGAATGTGCATTATACACTTTGTTTCTAGTTATCATCTGATGTTATATGGAAAAAACAATGTAGATGGAACTGTTTAGACATACTGAGTTCGAATAAGATCTCTGCTTGTTTTGGCCTCTGCCTGTTGTTTTTAAGAGCAGAGGTAGTATTTGTTGGTCAAACTCATTCCTTGCTTTGTGAAAATTAACTTTCAGTCGTGTCTGTGTGCACTTAATTATTTTAAGGCCATTTTAAAAAATCTGTGAGCACCAAAAAGCAGAAGTTAAACAGTAAAATGTAGCTTTCTTAAAGACCACTCTCTTGGAGTTAAAAGCTTCACAATGTGTTAGCAGAGCAACACACAATGTGTGAAATATAGGTAGTGCAGACATTTTGGAAGTGTTGAATAAATYCTTTGTTCCTGGGGTCCTATAGAACTTGATCTTCATTTCAAGTTAGAGGTCTTAAAATATTGAATAAACTGTGACTGTAAGAAAGTTCAACTAAGAAAAAGGAGCTAGATCTAATTAAAAACTATGGCTATCTGCATTCTTTCAGTCAGRTGCGAGCTACTCATGTTATCTASGGGCAGGAAGGGGCAAGATCCCTCATTCAGTAATTGGGKGAAAAAAMCCCAAAAAACCAATAATGTGTATGTCCGTGTGCAAACATTTCCAGAAGTCATTCAGAGCAGAGGGAGGATACTGTCATTCCATAGGTGGAGTCTATTGCTTTAGGCTTACTTGTTCTTGTCTCTTTCTTGCAAAGTTCAGGGCTTTTAAAGATCAAAAGCAGTGTTCTGCTTGGAAGTGCTTATGCTGGAAGGCTTTTGACCTGTCCAGTCATGAACGGGAGGAGTCATCTAGAAACCAAGAAGCTGACTGTATTAGTAAATGACTGTTTCTTCCCTTATTYTTTTATTTAACTAGACCTTTTTCTTTCTAATGCATATCCTCGTATCATCGAGACTAATGTTCTTGTGATCTGAGATAAATAGCRAACTTTTGTGCCTCGGGTCTCTTGCCATCATTTTGTGGGACTTTGGCTCATATGCTAGTTTACTAGGAACTGTGTATTTATTAACATGAAAGTTCCCTTTTTTGTTGTCTCTTTTTGTTTTCTGTGGTAAATGTTCCTCCACAAGAAGTGGAAAATGTGTGGGAAAGCTGAGGATTTTTATGTTGAAAATAACTCTGGAGAAATGCTGGTTAATGGTTCTGTTTCCACTGATGAGAAATCAGAAAAAAAGTAGACTTTGTGCTAGGTCAAGATAAAAGGCATTTATACTATAAGCTAGTAAACCCAACCATTAGGGAAGGATGGGGACACATGTCTCCTGAAGATGTCTCATCCTGTCCCACATATGACCAGATATGCACATGCTGCATGGTCAGGGTAGATTCATCGTCATCATATAACTTGCTGTTCATGTGTAGTGTGCAGCATGGTKGGGCATCATGTTTGGGGCCTGTAGGTTGAGCTGAAGGTTCCTCATGAAAGTGGTGGGGGTAGAAGACTGCAAATCAATTCATCTGGCTGTCAGTGTGCCAAGGACCATTAACATTTTCTCCCCCTTGACTGTTATCGCCGAATGTCTTGTCTCTATGCTCTGCCACAGCAACGGTACATTCATGTTTGGTGGGTCTTTATTCAGTGTCTCMTACCTGCAAAACAAAAGCTGAGTAATTTGTAGACCATGCAGTGGTGACTATATTCAACTTTACTCCATTTTAAATTAGCATCCAAATAACTTGTATTTGACATGCTGCTCTTAAGATTATTGTGTTTAAGGTCGTAAAGTATCAGCTAGTCTACTCAGTTATGTAGGCAAGAAAGGCAAGAAACTTAACAAGAAGCTTTTTTTATTAAACTTGCACAACTGACTTTTATTGCTTTGGGTAGTTTGTGTTTGTTCAGTCTGGTGTTCTGTGGGCTCACTGTTATTGCTAAATCTTCAAATCCATTATGGATATGGATAGTCACTTTTCTAATTAGAGCTTTCTCTATATGGGCATCGCAGGTATATGTTGCAGTAACTTCTGCTTGTTAATACTTAGCTTTGGACAAGGTTGTGCTTGTAATTAGGAGCTGTTTTGTAGTTTGTTTTGGTTTTTTGTGTGTTTGGTGTTTTTTGTTTTTTGTTTTTTTTTTTAAATTCCTCACTATTTGTAATCCTTGACATGTGTTTGTATTCCAAGAATTATTTGTTTGGGTAATATTTGTTTGTCTGGGAAGGAATGCTGCGAATTCAATGTGTCTGGTATTTCATAGTTGCACTGTTAGAGAGAAATAATCTAAGCACTGATTTTTTTTTTTTTTTTTTTTTTTTTTTCAGAAAAGGATACTATTAATATTCTTAGATGACATGACACGGGTTCAAGAAAAAAGTATCATAGGAATCACTTCCTTTTCAGAAGCATGATACACAAAAACTCAAGACAACATAGCCTGCAGCCACAGAACTTCTGTATAACCTGATTTATTTTGTCATGTTGCTCTGTGGAAGAATCTGTTTAAAAGGAATAGGTTATAGGGTTTTCTTACAATGCATTTAAACATTGTGAGACCTAGGCAAYGTTAAATGAGAAAATCTGGATGTTGTAATACTGTTTACTAATATATTTAAACAATCATAAAGAAAATGGTTATTGAGTAGATGTTATAGGTAAACAACACATGGTGGTCTATTTTAACTGGAAGCCCTAATGTAATGGTTGCTTCTGCTAGTGAGAAGATAGATAATACCCTCATACTTACCCTTTCTTGAAAAGATACAAATTGTTGTTTGCTGTAGGCAGAATGAAGACAAGCTGTTCAGTATTTGCCTTGTAAATATTAAGAACAGCACGTATCCGGTTCTGAAGCATGTGGGAGCCTTGCATTAATGTCAAAATGTATATATTCATCTGCAGTTTTGCTTATTTGCTTGATTGTAACTGGGGCTTTTTTTTTTTTTCAGGGAAATTGTATCAATCTGACCGATGCCTTGACTATGTATGAAGAACAGCTTAGCAGGCTTTATTGTCCTGTGGAGTTTTCAAAAGAAACTGTGTGCGTTCCCTCCTACATGGAATTGTATCCTTAAAGACTGAAAAAGAGTGGAGAGTGTGTGTTAAWAAATCAAGCAAGCCTTGATTGCTTGGAGGTAATGAACTCAAGTGCAAGAAGGCAGTTCTCATTTAAACAGTATTAATGGTTTTTCATAGTAAATGAATTACTGCAGTTTTATTTTTGAGAGTAATTGCAGGAATTATTTTTTAAAGGTGCCATAAATTCGCAGCTGGTGAAATGATCAGCACCTTTCAAGGTCAGGCTATGTTTTTCTTAATGTTTTTGAGTGTTTCCAAGTATATTGGTTATGCGATGTAGGATAAACTGTATGATGAGGGTAATGCTGMCTGGTAGTTATGGCGAGGCTGTATCTTCTTTTTCTTTTTCTTCTTTCACAAAAAAAACCAAACTAGCTTCATACAGATTACCATGATCCAGATCTTTAAACATTCTCTGATAGATCTATTCTTGAACATACAGCTCAGACTGGATTTTTAATGGGGAAGAAAAAGTGATTCCCAACAATCATTGCTAGTTAGTGTTACTGGAAAAAATATCCCAAGTGGAGGGGTATACACATTTCTCAGCAACATCCCATTCCTAAAAAAAAAAAAATATCCTTCAGAATTTCTTCATTTTGTGGGTGGCAGGCAAGTTATACAAGGACCTAGACGTTTYAGCTTCAAGCCATTAGTTCTAGAGGGGCATTTTAATCTGCTATAGGGTGGTTCTGCTGGCCTTGTGTTTACCGCACTTGTGTGATCTCCCAGGAAATGCTTCTGCGGGGTAATGCCTGCTGTGGCTGTTCCTCTCTTGACAGGAGAGACCTTTCCAGGATCTGCTTATTCATAATACGTTAAGCATGTGAAACTCTGCCACAGCCTTTCTTCTGTTCTGTGTTCATTTTGCCTCCCTTCTCTGTTTCTAATCTTGATACTGTTTAATGCTGTAGCCTGCTCCTCTGGACTCCATTCTGACTGCAACAAGYTGCTCCTGTTTCTCATTGACAGCTCTCCAGTGAAACTCAGATTTGATCTTAACATTTTCAAGACAAAAAAGAAAGAGCGAAAGAGGATATGAAGATATTTGCCCCTGTAGCTTACAATTTCAGAGAAACTGGTTAAGTCATTTTTGCCTTTACAACTGCCAGGCCTTAATGCARCATATGTGTAATTTGGAGTGTGCATTCTCAGAAAGTCTTCTTAAATACTTTTTGCATACTTCCAACTAAACCATGCAATATGTTTCTAAATGAATCGAGTAGCAAATGCTACTTCATTCCTTTGAAAAATACATTTAAATGTTTCTGGTAAGCTAACAGACATGAAATATGTTTAGCAATAAATTTATTAAAACTGGCCATTAAATAGGTATAATGGAGCTTGAAAGTGAACAGTTCTTAGAGAAATGGGGCAGGCTTTATTAGTTTGCATTTTCTGAATGAATTAACAATGATATATAATGGTATAAGTACAGGAATGTTAAGGAGAAGTCATCTTGATGACTTCAGACTAGCCCAGAGTGAGTACCCTAACTTTTAATTTGGCCTTGGACTTCTGATAGCCCTTTACCTGCATTTCAGGTACAGGTTATCGCCTTTCTTGAAACTTAAAGATTTCCAAGTAGGAGTATGTATTTCACAGATGACTGAGAGATGTGAGAGTTTACAGTAGAATTGTGACAAGTAAGCAAAAATAAGGGTTTTATTTCTTTCTGAAGAATGTGACATATTTGTGACATTCATTTAAGTGTCTGAAATCTCTTGAGCCGTTGAACAAATCTTTTCACTTATGYAAATGTTCATTTTTGTAATCTGGCCAAAAGTTACCTGCGAGGGTACCTGAATGCAGCCAAAGTACCAAGCTGGCTTATCACTTTTTATTGTTACTTGTTTTGCCTACTTCAAGAATTGTTGCTGTSTGTAATTGTTACTTGAAATTCTGGTGTTTACCGGTGTTGCTGTAGGGGTCATCTGAAATTCAAGTAGCTGTTGACATAGAAGCCAGCTCTCTATTTTAAGGAAAGCATGTGTGTGTCTGAGCTCTCCACCATGACCTTATGGTGAACATGGAGGCTCCCATCTGGAGCATGTGTGACCTTGCTGTGTAAAGAGAAGAGCATATGTATTTGTGTGGTTTTACTAAGTTATAAATCCCAGAAATCTATGCCTTATTCTGCAGCTGTTGCTGTAGCTCTAAAAAAGGTGATGTTCACGTCTCATTCTCCTGTCTGCTTCTCTGGAAGCAGGTGGAATTACATAGCTCTGACCTCTCTCATGTGCCCAGCATGGCAAGAGAGCTCTTGAGGATCAGTTGTCTGTCCTGCTAGGAGAGAACTGTGGTTTGAGCATAGCTTCTGTATGACTCTGCTGAAGCTGGGTCCACGTCCCGCCAGAGGAGCAGCAAAAAGAGCACTGTGATACAGCTGCCAGTTGCTCTGTATTTGCTGCTAGCTCAGTCTGGGCAATATGAAGGTCTGCTTTCTGAAAAGTGTTTAGGTACCTACGGCAAACACTGCAGAAGCTTTTCGAGAAAAGCCTAGGCAAAATTTAGATGCATCTGTTAAGTGAGCGTTCCGCAGAACCCCTGTTGAAGCAGTTAAGAGGCAGTAGACATTTAAATCTCTGCCCAGTAAGATACCTGGACACCTAGAGTTCAGCTACCTAACATCTCAGTATTAATTTTGTGTCTGACYGTGTCTGCGTTAGGGATTCACAAATTAGGTAGCTGGATGTCTCTTTCCTATTCAAGCTTGCTGCTTTACAGTTGAGAAGTTGAGCGAGAGGGATCCCAACTTGGTGAACTCCTGATCRAAGTTTTGATCACTCTTCCCAAAGTACTTCTGTAGTTTGTTCAGTGGTTGCAATGCAAAAAAAAAAAAAATGCACCACCTGAAAGTCTGCAGCAGGAATTAGAAAACATAGGTTTGCAAAGGATTTCAGTTTCAGTGGAAATGGGATGTTCTTTTTGAACTGCTGAGTCAAAAAGAGGACCCAGAGAGATTTCACTTTTTAGGTTTTTACCTACTCCATTTTTATGAGCTACCAAAAGTTTTCAGAATCAATATATAAGTGAAAAGAACTACTTCAATTTTAACTATGTACTACAAACTTTGCTTTTTTTTTTCCTTAACTGCTTATTTTCTCCAGATGGGTATTCTACACTATTTGGAAGAAACAAGCTGACATCTGAACATCAAGATTATTTGAGATTATCCTAAATGTACATGCTGCATGGAGCATATAGGCCTGCCACGTGCTGCATATTGGCATCTTGAACCTTTAAATTATATGCTGTAGATGATCCTGAAACTTAGTCATGCTATTGATTGTGAATTCTTTAAATGTTTTTTTATTATTATTTTAATTTAAAAGCAAATGGAAAATGTATATTTTGATGAGCTAGGGTGTTATTTTTGAAAGTCAACTTAAAGATGAATAAGCAGCAAAACTATATAGCTGCTGAATGCACTGAACCTTTAGAATGTGATCCTTTTTATTTTTTGTAGATCTTCACAAACTGATCGATTAAAAAAGACATCTTTAGCATTTCATCCCTGAAGGGTGGTCCATGGAGTTTGTTTTGGGTTTTTTTTGGTTTTCCACCAGGCTTTTTATCTGTGGTGCTTTATAAGGATGGAGGGGTTTTTGTTTGATTTTTTTAAAATGAACACAGCAGTGCTTCCATATAGAGAAAAATGGCATAACTTAAAAAAAGAAAAAAAAAAATAATCTTCTGAAAGGATACCCCAAATCCTTCATTGCAAAGGGAAGAAAGCTATTTGTCTTAAATTTTGTTTATTTACTCTAGTTTCATTTATCATTGCTGTAATCTCTTCTGCAGGAGAAGAATCTTTGACCTTTCACCTCATGGAATTCTTTAGCTGCTGCCATATTGATTATTTGGATTTTGATATGGATTTAATAGTAGGTTATCGAGACACTTTGAACTCTGTCAGCAGGAAAATTAAAGCTGGTTTTCCACCCCACAACAGTGCAAGAAATTGAGTGTAATGGGGTTCTTCTGGGCATACACTCCTCAGCCTTATGGGAAGCACTAGGTTCTTGACGAAGGAAAAGTCCCTTTAGAGGGCAAAGAAATGTGGGTATGATCTAGATTCACGTGCACCAGTATTGAATGTTTTGAGGCAAGTATGTGTACTTCAGTAGGGTAAGTCCTGGTTGTATTGCCGCAGACTGACTGTGTTGTGTGGGGATCTTGCTGAATTAGATTCACTTGCAGAGTAAAAATCAGTGGAAGCTAGGTTGCATTGTAATTTTGTTCTGAAAGATAAAAGCATTTTTCTTTAACTGCTTCTCATGTTGCCTGAAAAGTTATATTTTTGTAAGTGTGTGCTATGTACTGACTAAAACTTTGCTTTCAGTGTTTAAAAGATCCCACCTGAAAGGAGGTAGGAGGGTTATAACCATTCTGTACATTTCCAAGATAGAATAAAAAGTGCACTATTTCCCTAAACACTCTAATCCTGAACCATAATGATGTTTTTCCTTCAACACCTAGTGTCACCTTTTTCTTAGTTTTATTGGAGGGAGTTGATTTTTTTCCCCCCTCCCCGAAAACAAACAAACAAAAAGCACTCCTAAGATGTGTATTCTTAAATCATACATAAAGAAGAATTTTACTGCACCCCACATACATGAACTGTTCATGAAGTCTGAGTAGCCTATGTAGAATTCCAGAGTGATACTGGAAAACTTGCAAAAATTTGCTCTTCATTTGGTGTATAATTATTTTTGTATTGTACAGTTGTGCTGTTAAAATGCTTTCAGTTTGGAGAGCCAATAGAAGTATTATTCAGCCTCATTGTTTTAAATTATTGCAGTTAATGTTAATTCTTTAATATACATGGGGCACAGTTCTTCCATGGCCTACAGCTTGTGTATCCCTAAATATTCCCACAGAGCAGAGCCTCCCTCTAAACAGTAGGAGAGAAAAGTGTCTTGCATTTCCCTGAGTGTTTTAGCTCTGCTGTATACATCCCAGAAAATACCTTGATATTATTGCCTATGACCTAGTAGTGACCCTTCATTTATGATACATTACTGCAATCAGTATATTGGATAGCTGCAAATGAATGCAGATGTCCTGTAAACAGTTACGTGTATCCTTAACTTTGCAAGCACGAATATTCCCATTGATTCTTAGTGTGATTACTCATGTAGGTGAAATTAAGCACACAGGCATTCACTGGGACGGGGCTTACAGTATATATGTTCCTGAGTGAACTTGTTAGATGTAGAAATCAGTCACAACAAGTGGGGGTGGTTGTTTTTTAGCGAAGAAACTTGTGAACTGGAAGATGACTTACTATGCTTGCTGGCTTGCTGTACCAAGGCTAGCACTTTTCTTTAGCATCGCTGTATGAGGCTGCCTGAGCATAGAGATGTTGGGTGTGCAGGGATGTTCTGTAATCAGTTCCTGGAATGACCAGGGGACCTGAATTATGTATTGATARGTAAGAGGCAGCAGTGCTTGCAAATCTTTCCTTTTCAACTGATACAGTATAAAAAGAGTTGGAGGAATTCTTTTTTTTCTTTAAACTTTTTTTTAATGTAGGTTTTTGAAAGTGACAGATGCGGTATAAAGCAATTCAGCAAACATGGAACATTATATTTTTTAAGTTGCTGAATTGATTCTGAGCAAATATATACAGAGTCAGTCTTTATTTATTTGTTGCTGTAGCGTAGATTTTTTAAAAAAGGAAAACAAGTCTCTTTTGTGTTAGAATTTTCAAATGCAAACTGCTATAGCTGATMATTTTTCCATGTTTAAGGCCAGTTGGGAAATAACTGATTGCTGCACTATGTATGCARACAGTTCCCAAGATATGGTTAACATTAGGGTTTTCTTAATTATTCTTTGCACTAAATGCTGCTTCCACCTAGAAATGTGATTTAAATATTTAAAAACTTGATTGATAGTAGTTTGTGCAAAGAGAAGACTGCTGGCATTGTATCTACTGCATCAGCACAGTGCACGTGTTAAAATAAAGGTACACTATTATTACTTGTGTGTTTGAATTGTTAAATACATCTTGGATTCAGTGTTAAAATGACAGAATTGATGGGTATGATGCTTACCATTGTACCTCTTTTTTCTTTTCCTTGTCACCTRATGAACATAGAGGTACTTAATGGTCCTTTTATCGAGTAGCTTTTCTCTTTGATTAATAAATTCAGTTATTTTCCATATAATATATGCTCAGATAAGATACTCTSTAGTATGGAACAATACATGGATGTTTGCGGTGGGGAGGACCACTTGAGGCTTCAGTGATCTTTGCCTAGAACGAGTTAACTTTCTGTAGAGTACTGTAGATATGAATTCTTTGGAGGTCTGTAAGTTTAAGTTTTAGTTTTTCTGCTGAAGTGGCAAGTTCGCTTTGGGTGGCAGTTGACTCATTGTGTGGCATAGAGAAAAGATAGGCTTAGGAGAAATAAGTGAGACATTAAGAATGATGCAAGCTTTGGCACAGAAGTTTAAGGAGGAGGGAGAGGGGCATGAACAGGACGAGCACATTGAAGAAGCTGCTCTGGGGTGCAATTCAGAAAGATTAACAATGTCAGGCAATGAAAGAAGAATATGACTTCTAAAAGATTGTAGAGAGATTTACATAAATTCCAGCTAACTGGAAAGGAGAAGTATTTACATCTGTCCTAAGTACAGTGATAGCAAAGGGCTTGGTACTTGGGAAGAAGAAGGGGGAAGGCTTAACTTTTTGAGGGGAGAAAAAGTCTCACAGACTTTAAGGGTAGGATAAAGAGTAATTTTAGAGTGTGCCTACATGCATGACAGGGAAGATGGGTATCTCTTGCTTTTTTTATTTTCACTGTTTAGAGTTCAAGGTGTTGACAGCTTGCTGGAAGGAACAAGGCACGGGGACAAGTGAGAARAGGAGTACTCAATTCTTATTTTAATTTAGGAATAGGAGACTGCAGATGATGTTGCCTGAGGGTAATAGGAGGAAGTTGACAAACCTTGCCCACAGAGAAAAAAAGGAGTAGTTGGAATGATTAAAGGAGATGCTGAAGGAGCAAGTGAGAGAACTAGCAAAGGAAGTAAGTGCAGGAGTGATTAATAATATCATTGAGCAACATAGAAGTGCCTTTTTGAAATGTGGGATGCTTTAGGAAGCAAGGAGTTAGAAATGTGGAATGGGAACMGTGGAAGGATGTGAAGTGAAGAAGTTCTCATATAGTTGTTGTACATTTTAGTGGACTTGAGCTTCGAGGTARAAATGGAGGAAGTAGAAAGGAAGGAAAGAAGAGAGTGAAATGCACTTCATAATTGGGAGCATGGTGACAAGTACTCCCGTGCAGTGTCAAGGGAAGAAAGGATGCAGGAGCAAGAGCAGTTAAGATGGGAAGGAACTGGGGGAATGAGCCAGGAGGAGGAACCAGAAGCAGGACAGCACTACAGGTGTGGTAGCTATTTCGGGGAGTACACCTGGACATACAAAAAAGGAGTGCCGGTCGCAATGCCTAGCTTGTCCTTTGTAGATATCAGAGGGAGAAGGAAGAGAGATTGGAAATGTTTGGGTTTTTTTTACTCGGTAATGATTGCAAGATGGCTCCTAAGTATTTTAGGAGGAAAAGAACTTAACTGCTGGAAATGAAATGATGACCAAAAGGAAACTATTCAGACTAAGGAATGTTTAGGGTAAACAGATTACCCAAACAAATAAATACAAACTTCATGAAGCCCAAAGGAAAGGAAACTGTGGGATTTAACTGTCATGGGTTGTCACTGTGAGTGTGGAAGGGTAGAAGGCAGGAGCACACCAGTGGTGTCTCTGCTGTCTTCAGCTCGTGGAATTGGGAAGACTGATCAGAACTGGCAAATGTATGAAAACAAAACAAAAAAAAACCCCACACTGCTACAGCCATCATAGGGTTTTTCATCTGACTTCAAAATGCCACGACAACTTCATTGTATGTTACTTGAGAGGATAGTGAGTTTCATGACCTCAGTGATGAATGCACAACACACTGTGTGCCATATTGCCTGCGCAGCACTATTGGTATAATTTCCTTTGAAAGACCCAAAGACAAAAGTATTTTACTGATGTATAATGGAAACATCTTACCATGAGTAGTCTTTATATACAARGACAAGCAGCAATGGAATTTTAAAACAATAGTTGTAGTAGATAGGAACAGCAAAGGTGAGTATATACAGCTATGTGAACCCTTTTTTTATTCTGGTAGCTGCTAGTGTTATCTAACACTTCCCTATTTAACTTTTCTTTAGTTAATTGTCAAAACTGATGTTTTTGCCTTTTTTTAATTATTTTATTTCATTCCATGCTTTGTCCAAATTCTGCTGTTAAGCTTCACACTGGGACATCCTGGGAAATTACTTCCTAATTGATYGGCATCTCTTTTAACTCTTAGGTGTTTTCGGTGATGTTTTATAACCACTGGTTAGTTATTTGGGGTGGAAGGATGACTGAGGTTTTTTTAGGCAACAAGTTTTTGACAGTTCATTGTTTAAAACCCCAATGAAGACTGACAGAATAATTAAAGGAACGTGCATTGACTTCTATTTTTAAAAAGGATAGCATTCTTTTTGAAATTTTCACCTGTGTCATGTAGTAAAAAGGTTTCTACTACCATTATAAATTTCTTACCATATATATAACAGTTAAATACTAGGGAAAGGGAAGATATCTGCTCACAATTTCTGGAGTTGGTTTTGAGACAGCCTTAAGAAGTTATAGTTGAGATATGCTTCAAGTCTACTTCTTTGGGATCTTGAACTTCTACTTACTGAAGCCCCGTGTGCCTTTACCTCTGTGGTGGCTGGGATTGGGTGCCATACCTCTGGCTATATGAAATGAAGAAATAGTTGAGCGTRCCTAAGGCTGCAGCAGGTACTAGGCAGTGCTAAGGAAAGCAAAGAATCTTTCTGGCCTCTGCGTGCTCACACGTGAACAGAGCAAGTTACACCAAAAACACGGAGTATGGGTAGCTTGTAGTAATGTGCAGTAACGTGGAGCTAACATGCATGTGCTGTGCTGTTCGGGAACCGCACCCAGCAGATAATGTTGCCTCCAGCAACAGCAATGGCTGTTGATTAGCTAGCCCTGAGTTTTGGGCGCACTTGTCATGCTTAGTCTGTCTCATGTTGATCATTTATCTTTGCAGGTACAAAGTGAGCTCCGGGAAGACATCTCCTGGAAACCTGATGATCTCAATACATAGGTGGCATGCTGTTTTTTCATTATGCACATTTCTTGTTGTCCCAGGCACTGTATGGGGTGTGAGCTAGGAACTGCTGAAGGTACCTCAAAAGCAGAAGGCTGACCCAAGCTAGCCCAAAACCCTRCAGTGCATGGGAGATGGGGCTAGCAGGTTGTGGACGGCAGTACACTTACAGATACCAAACCACTTGCTCATTCTATCGACTTTTGCATCATGACTGTCCAAGCTGTCACTTGCATGTCTAATAGTGCAAAACATCAGATGGTAGTGTCACCTTCCAGCACCCCCCTTGRTGATCTATACCAGTTCTGACAAAAATGAGCTCGCCTTAATTAACGTAGAAGTGCCTTACAGCTGGTGTAGAGCCCTGACTGTACGCAAGATGTGGAGAGCTTGCTTCTGAGTGCAATCCAAAGCCATCAGCATGTAGAATGGGATGTCACTCTGTCTGTCCCAACGTGCATGCGTGCAGTTGGGCCCCTTTGCTGCATTGTGTGGCAGGCTTGCTGTGGGCGCTGTTTGCACCTGGGCGGTAAGGCCGGAGCAGTCTGGGAGCACTGGCTATATTGGGCCAACCCATGTGAGGTGCAGTGCTCACCCAGACGCCTCCCATCYAGGAGTGCCAGGTGAATTGCACAGGAGACATGGGAGACAAAGCTGCAGAACAGGGAGAGGGGCAAAAATGAGACTGGTGGCTGTGGGTAGGCCACTGTTCTCACCACAAGGGAAATGCAGCCCACAGCCTGTTTATGGGTTCCCTGCTGGTGGGGGCAGGTGAGACAGTGGACACTGGTCACCTGGATTCTTCTGGAGGGCCATGTGCAAGCTGCAGGAACGCCTTCCTGGAACACCTTCAACCTAAAAAAAAAAAAAAAAGTATTTAAATGTGAGTGACTGGGAAGACAGTAAACAAGGCAAGAGAGGAATTTAGTGCTCTTCACGGTAAGTAGAGAAAGAGACAGCCTCATTAAAACTGAAGAGTCCCAACCATTTTTAAGTTGCTGACTGCTTAGCCTGGACACATAAAAATACTGACAACTTTTAAGTTTTATCCCTAATAATGAGGTTGGTTGTTCTCTTGAGCTAAATCTAAAGAGTTGAACTGCTGCCAAAGCCTGTCTTATGTAGTGTGTATCTTTAGTCTATGGGTCATGCTAGAACTATTTTAAGAGCTTGCTCACAAGACGGACCTACTACTAGGTTTGCTGAGACTAGAAGGTATAGTCCCCCTTGTCCCCTGTCTCTTTGAACTTYTATTTCTAGATGTGCTGCAAATGCACATGAATATGCAGAGATGTATGAAAATTTAATTAGCCATAACTTCTCAAAGATGAAAAATATTTCAGACTTTCTTGACTGAACAGAGTGTTTTCTAAAATCTACTCAACCCAGTTTCCTCAACACTACAGCTTGCGTGAAGGGGTTGCTGTGAAGGCATTTCTTCTGGTAGCTATGCCATGTAAATGGTCCCAGCTATCTTCTCTACACTCCCACCTCTTCATTCTCACCCTGCATTAGCTCCTCTGCTGTGAGAGTTGCAGCTCTCCTGTGGCCATGTGGCAAACTGATTAGGTTAAAAACAAGCCAGCAGAGACATTAAAGGGAGGGTGAGGAACTTCAGCTATGCTGGAAATGAATGGACAAAAAAGCAATCTGTGTTTAAAATGGACCTGTCTGGTTCATCGTGTTGCCAGCACAACTGCTTGTCTGGCAGACCTGAGTGGTGTGCAGGCGTGGGATCTGGTGATGGGGGAGAGCAGGTCAGGGGAAGGTGTGGGGTAAGGGAAAAATGTTGAAAGTAAAGGCTGTAGCATCATAGTTTATACCTGCTTTAGAAATACAGGGGAGGAATTGTTAAGGGAGTTACCCCCTGGTTTTTTTGCTATTGTTTTTCTCTAATCACGTCTACTGAATTATTTATGGGTCCCTTCCAACTTGAGATATTCTATTTCAATCATCCAGAAATTTCAAATAGCTTGAATTTTTGGGAGCAGCTAAGAGGTGATCCAGCAGAAACCACATGCCCCTTTGGTCTAATGGAAATTAAGAGCTTTATCTCTGTCAATACTCTGTATGTAGCTTTTGTAGGGGTGTGTGTTGTTTTTCAATTACTTGTTGCTATTCATACCTTCAAAACTTTTAAATAAAATTTTGTTAGTAATATAACTCTCCCAGTTCATTTCAGGTAAATAGACTGATCTTGTTCTGTTTTCTGAGGTTAAAAATGATGATAATGCCACTCAAAGTTTTAAATGCTCTTTCTTGCGAGGGGTTTGTTTTAAAGAATATGTGGGCAGGACCTGTTTCATGCAACGTGAACTTCCTGGCTGTTGATCTACTTTGCTATGTTCTTTAAAAAGAAATGGAAGACCTATTATTTAATTTTATTTTCATTACAAGCAGAAATCAGTGGTTTTAGATCCACGTGCAGGAGGAGTACTATTATATGTTATTTCAAAGGTAAGCACCTGCTCAGTGAGCTACAGCTGGAAGGAAGCTGTGTGGGACACTGTGGGTGAAGCGCTCCAAGGTGATTTCCTTCATCTAGCAGAAGTGCTTCCTTGTACTGAAGGTGTGTTATTTGGGAGAGCAGAAGAACATGGGCTAAATCCGGATCGTGCTTGTGAACTGGCTTCTCAGGCCCTGCTTGGTTGCCTGGTGAATCATTTTCTCAGTGGCAGAAATTTAGCCTTTCTCTAGCATACAGTTGTGAACAAATGATACTCAAATACCTCTGAACTTCAGACACACTAGAATACATTTTATGTCATGCCAATCAAAATGCATTTTAATAGCTTTAAATGTTTCATAGATGTGCATAGATTCATGCAACAGTAGATGCATTTCATTCAGTATCTTATCTAACTTAAAATAGTGCTTTATAGTTGGTTTTATCCCCAGATATAGTGAAGAAAAATAGATGGTTAAAAGAAAAACAGTGAGCTATAAACAATTTTATGAAATTAAGTTGAAAACACGTSATTCCTCTTAAGAGCGTGTTATCCGAAGACAAAGGCTGCAATGCCCTAAGAAAATGCAGTCAGCATCACAGTATGAAAGCTTGGATGGGACTGTGAGTTTCTGATTGACCCAGAATGAAATGAGCTGCGTTTGCATTGTTCCTGATAACCTGTTCTGGTGCTCTGAAAGGCGTGAGTAGTGACTGCCATGGGAATGAACTAACTGGTGAAGGCTAGCAGCTGGGTGGAAAGCTGGAATGTGACACTGCATTTTCTCAGACTGCTTTTCTAGGGTAAGATTTGGTACCAGATAAAGTTAGGGARTGCCTGTGTAAGAGGAGCAGGTCTTAGAGTCCAGGAGGTGTAAGAAAAACCTGCGAGGGAATGGAGGTCTTTCACTTAAAATAGTTGATAGCCTGGGCTACATGACCACATCCTGGCTGCCCACAGCACAGCCTGGGATCCTGATCTCTCTGTTGCTCCTAAAGCACTGTGATTCTCATCAAGTTCTTGTATCGGTGGTGTTCTGTCCCTGGCCACCCTGAACGTGGGTGCAGGTTGTACCCAGATGCAGAGTTTGGGAAGCCAGTAGGAAATTCTCTTGTGTGTCTTAGTCCAGATGTAGTCTGGGTGCGAGTGCTTTCTTTCCGGGTTTGGGAAGGTGAAAAATGCTACTCCAGGCTCTTATTTTCTCTCATTCATGGCCTTTGAAGCAGCAATCATACTCCTAGTTAATTTTTGGAAACTTACTGCCTGGCTGTAGAGTTTTGCCTGGGGGAAGCAGTTGCTATTAGTATGTTCTGGCCAATCTTATTTCTGTTCATAGTCCAAATTGCAAGATACTTATGACTATCATTTTAAGTGCAAATTGCAAGATACTTACCATGACTATCGCTTTTTATTAAAAGCACAATCTTAATGAATTTTTGACTTGGGTATTGTTGTAAAATTGGGTAATGAATCTCCCGTTTCAGTCMACCAGTTCAACCAAGGAAGAGGCTGATCATGTTGGCAGTAATTTCAAAGAACTGTGAGCAGAAATAGCATCAAATTGTTAAAGATCAGGGAATTCATCAGCGTCTTTTAGTGGACTAAGATTCTGTCATTTGCTTGAGAAGTCCATATTGAAGAAGCTAAGAGAACTTCTTCAGAAGTGTGTTCCTTTCTGCAAGCTTTAGAAAAGGATTTAGTTTTGGTCAACGTGATTTTCCTTCCCTGTAAGCATGCTTGATCACAACTATTTTTGTCATTGTTATTAGCTTCACTAGCAGTATTGATAATTTCATTGCATAGTTATTTAAATGTCTCGGAGTAGCTAGTTAGAGTCATATTGAGGCAATTCTATCAGAAAGTCCCTAATCCAGCTACTTGTTCTCAGGTTCTAGCAAAAGTTTATCAGGAGCAATACCACATAGTGATCCAGCTTTTAGTATCTAACAAGTAGTTTGGATGAATTTGACACAAAGCTCAGTACCGAAATCCTGATTCTGATGAGTGTTTTGCTTTTCACTTTTTCCTTAGGAGTAAGTAAAGACAGTGACAATGTACAGCCAGTGACTTGTTCATTGTGCAGCCTCTCAAATTTTCATTATTGCTTTTATACTTCTTTTGGCATGTGATGGCTAAGTAGGCAAACTTGTGGGTGTCTTCAGCATTGTAACGACCCTGAATCTTTGGATCTCCTTACAAGCTTCAACCACCTTTTCTAATGCTTTTTTAACTTTGATGCTAAATTTCTATTCCATTTTTGCCCTTTACAAACAGAAATATGAGTATTTTTCTTAATTATTCTGCTCAGAGCAGAAACAATGTTTGATATTTTTGCTTAAGCCCCTTTCAGATTTGTGCTCTCCTCATGCAAATTTTTTGTGATACTAGAAATTGAAACCAAGTAATCCAGAACACCTATTTTCCTGCTCCAGTATATGCAGATAAGTCACAAAAGAAGAAAATTGCTACATGTTTTTTTTTTGTCCTAGATAAATCCTCTACCCAAGGACTGCAATAAGCTTGAAGGTAGTACATTCTTCATTTCAAATTTAGTGAAAATCTGAGGCACTGACTTTGAGTACAGCAAAAAGTCCATGCAAGTTTCCACAAGTTTTACTCAAAGTTTTGTTTTGTTTTTAATCAGGTGTGGATATAAATCCATAAAAATGTAAGGCGGTGACAAATCTGTGTGTGTTTTACAGCCTTGTGTCAATAGGAAAAAAAAAAAAACCCAAACAAAACACACAAAGCTTTATTTTAAATCGAGGTGTTGGAAACTTCAGGGAAGGGCTGTCAGAGTCATAGCAATTTGGTTTGTAAAGATAATTATAGCTGTTTGGTTCTTGAGGATTTCTGTGACTTCAGGAAAGCAAATGTTTGGTTTTGCTGATTGTGTCCCATGGGGCCTCATGCTGTGGTTTCAACCTGATCTGTCTCTGGCCTCCCCATTCCCGAGAACTTGATGATCAAATGTATTTAAAGCCTCCTAAGGTGCTGCTGTACATCATTATTAGACATGGGCATAATCACTGGAGTAGCACCAAGACTGGGACAAGAACAGGTGATACCTAGAAATACCTCTGCTGAACGAGACACACACAGTCTTATGTTGCCATGGGGCATTGTAGTTAGGACATCATGTTTAATGTGGGATTTTTCTAGCTTTTAACTGTGTGCAAAGTTAATTGTAATCTCATTTTGAGATGAGAGAGAAGAAAAAGAATCCATTTGAGTAAAATACACTTAAATAAAACTAACGTCAGGAAGATCCCGATCTGGCTATAGCAATAGCCTGGAATAACAGATTTTTCGCTAGCCAGCCTGTTTGCCTCTGAAAACAGAGGCTATGCAGTTGTGCTTTCCCTAGCTTTGTCCCCGCTCCCTCCTGCCCAGCCTTGCTCAGTAACCCTTGACCTTGTCAGCCAACTTCAACCAAATTTGACAGAGGGGATTTGAGCTCAAAGATATGAAGTTCTGGCAACTTTTTGCCTGAGTGGAAAGGTCTCTTGTTTCTGCTACAAAGGCTTCACTGTGAGCGTAGCCCTTGGTAGGCACGGGAGGATCTGTCGTGCAGAGGGATGTGACCGAAGAGCCCTCGTGCAAGATGAGCTTTCACCAGAGCTGGTACCTTACAGGACTGCTGAGCTCTACTGCCTTGGATAGTAAAGCACATGGAGGAGTTTTTGGTCTGCTTTTGCAGGTTTTCTATAAAAATCAGCACAAACAAGTGAGCAGATACCCTCTCACAGTGACAAGGAGCCCTCAGTTACCTGTTCAGCAGCACCTTTGTGGAGCAATTGCTGTCTCTGAGCTCTGCTGCTTCTGAAGATAGATTTGTGCTGCTGTGCTAACACCTCTGGAGATCCACGTGGGAGAGCAGGCAGTCGTGCCTCTCAGAGACAGGAGGGCACAGGAAGGGGATCTCCTTGGTAGAGGCTGAAAGCAGCCACACGCGGGCCTGGTGGCTCTCCTCTTCTGATTTCAAATGTTGATGAATATATGTCTCATTACACACCTGAAAATTCATCCATGAGACACAAATTCATTGGAAACTAAGCTTCCTTTCCTCCATCATCAAATAGTCCTTGACAGCTGTGAGTGAACATCTGGACAGAGCAAAATAGGTGGGTAAAGCTCTGGTGTCCCTGATGCAATATTTTAAAGAAACAGGGGATAGTTGTGTCCTATCTGCACCCCTGCACCTACTGCTGTGGCCATTGGAAATGTCACGTTTCCCAGCAATGTCTTTTTCAGTGCCTTTTCAGCTTATGTTCACAGCTCATACAGAAAAAGCAAAAAATTTGCTCTGGTTTACTCCAGAGTATTTTATATATTTCTTAATCCCCAACTAACATGCCTTTCCACAGTCCATGTCAGCATGTACACTGGACACAGACTTCAGGTTTAATCTATATAGGCGGATGACAGATGAGGAGTATGCACATGTGATGGCTATATGTAAACACACTCTTGTTACAGTGTGAATGTGGCCTTTAGGAGAAGTAGTGTTTTGTTTAGCTGTAATTTAATCTGCTGCTTGAAGAAAAATTGCCGGAAGACCTAAAGCAGTTCTTCTTTCTGCTCGAGAACATATGCATTGTTTCATTAAAGTGCTTTTTCAAAAGCAGCTCTAAAAAAGCTTGCAAACTTGAGTGGTTTAACTTTAATCATCCCAGATGTTGGCTTTCATAGTGAGTTGTTGTTTGGGTTAGATACAAGCACCTTTTGGTCAGAGAAAGCAATGTTTCCTGTAGCAGGGACAAGTTTTTCTTGGAGAAGAATAGCTTAGCCTACTTGGAATTAAAAAAGAAAAAAAAAAAATTGATCTGGGGAATTAAGTGTTGGAGGACAAAGTTTTCTGCTTTGCAGGGTGTTCTCTCCACAGTTGCAGTTATAGTTAGTGGAAAAGCTTGCCACCAGCAATGTTCAGAGCCCTGCAAGGCCTGTTGGCTCTGTGTTGGTTCTTAATTAATGACCCACATTCTCACAGCTGCACTGAGACCTTCTGTGATGTGGCTGTACCAGTGGAAAACAATGGAGTTATTTATTTCCAGCTCTATCTGCCACATGAATAAAGGACCGATTTGTGCCAGAGTGTGGTTGCTGTTGGCTGCAACGTGGAAATGTAGGGGGTTTTGTAGCCAAAAGAGTATCATTTGTAAGATTCAGAACTCTGAGGACAAATGGTCAAGCTGTCTTCAAATGCAACATGTTGGGTTTTTCTCAAGTACATAGTGTGTACACAAAGCCCAGTTGGCCAATTCTGGCTACAACAGCTGTATAGTTTGAAAAAACAGTTTGAGGCCCCATAGTGGAACACTTGAAATGAAATGAAATATGGCCTTTACTCTGACCCATGCTAATTAATCTCTTTCAACAAAGCCAGCATATACCTCCAAATACACCCCTAACTTCACAGGCTGTACTTCTGTGCTTTTTCTGCTGAAGCCACTTAAGCCGTATCTGGTGGCTCTGCCTCCAACAGTGTGGGAGAGGTTATATTCTTCCTTTTACCATGAGCTAAAAATGGTCAATAGGGCATCATCAAAGCTGTGGTGCTTTGGTTGTGAACTGCTTCTGTCAAGCTTAACTAATTCCTCTAAGGTAACCTGTCAGTTGCCTCCCAGACTGGACAAGTCTTTAATTTGCACCATGAGGACAGCATCTTCTGAGGGAATGTCTTCTGTAACTAATGTATTAGTGTAACCTAATATGTTTAAATGCATTATTCTGGTTTTTACACTTAAAACTGAACTGTTTTTTCTGTCCACATTAAAAGTATCAGTAATTGCTTTAACACATTTTGAAGTTACCTAAATGTGAGAAAGACAAAATGTTTTACAGTGCTCGGACTCACTGCAAGCAGGTCTTTCAGCAAGCTTGGGCTGAATGTGTGCTGACCTCAGGCTGTTTTGTTGTTCCAGATGTTCAGCGACACCTACATAACTCTGGTTTTGACTGTTGCCAGTGAAAACTAGGCAAAACGTGGGGTTTTGTTTGTCTGTTGAATAACCAAACCTCAAGAAATGGGAACTTCCTTGAACCAAATTATGTTGGAAGAAGTTGCATAGTACTATTGATTTTAGCTCTGATCAAACACTCTTGCTTGAATCTGGCATAATCAATGGAAGTAAGAATTGTGTCTGCTTGTAAAACAGCAAGGTAATAAGCATGCCCTTGTATTTGCAAGTGTACATTCATGTGCATGCATGCACGCACACTTGCATATGTAGATGGACTTTTTCCAGAAGCTGGGACACTTTTGCTGTGGTTCAGCCCAGATTATGTTCCAGAGGGTTTGCCAGCTCTTGCATATGGGTTGGGTGGAAACGTTTGCGCATTGTCCTGGTATTGTTATAAGTACCAGAGTGATCCCATTGTTTGAGTGGGATCTTGGTCAGAGGCAATTCTGAGTGAGTGAAGAGTGATTTAGAGCATGTTGCATTTAATTACTTTTTTTCCCTATGTCTATTCAATGTTTTATGAATGTTTGATAGAGTCTGTGCACAGCCTTGTTAAGTGCCTTATTGGACTATAACAGCAGGAGTGCTGTTAGCAGTTCCAGCAGTAAGCGTGACCATGTATCGTGTACCTGCCAAGGAGCTGCTGGAGTTATAATGAGCAAGGCAACCAAATCCTAGCACACTCATCTGAAACACGTATCAAATTCCACAAACTTTTGTTACTGATCAGCAGTATCAGAAGCCGATTCACACGTGCTCCATGCACCTTTTCAAATACTGCCAGAAATGGGCCTCTGCAGCTGTTGCCTGCAGCTGTTTGTGTTTTAGCCCTAATTTCATAGTTTTGTACATGCTGGAGAAACCAAGATGAGTTACTGACTACAGCCAGGCTCTACAGCCAGAGGGAAAGACACACTATACCCGCAAATAAGCCCACAAACACAAGCTTAGAGAAGACATTTTGCTGCTGATTGTGATTTTGTTGCCAGAAGGATCATGCACTGCTTGGGACTGACTCTCCAGAGGAGCCCTGTAGTTGGAGCTTGCTGGTTCTTGTTGGGATATCTCCATGCTCCCATAGCCTTCACCTTTGCTTTGGAAGAGGGGACTGAATTGTCTAGCCTCGCCCTCTTACCTGCTTCTTTGTCTCCCTTTTTCCTCTTTCCCCACAATTTTCCTAAGGGAAATAACCAGTTGATGCTTTGCACTGTTGAAAGCTGTTCTTGGTTCCTGGCCTGATGTTGTTCTAGAAAGAGATCATACCTTGAAAGCAAAATGCTGTTAGTAAAACACTAAGAGAGCATGATATTCGGTACATGCTAGGCTGTAGTACTTCTCTAGGGAGCAAAACTTTGAAGTTATAAAGTATGGGGGAGTTTGAGTAGGGATGTGAGAATTTAATGTTGGTTAGGGGCATATAAAGCTGATGGACAGTATATATAGGTCTAATAACTGTTCAGCATTTGTACTGTCAGTGGTTCAATACTGACATAGAAGGAAAACTGGCAGGCAATCAATAGCAAATGCTTGTCAAAGGGTCCTTTTGAGATTTACTCAGCGTTCGGATCACAGGCAAAGTTGATTAAGTGTTGAGATCACAGCATGTCCATGCATTTTCTGTATCAACACTCTGCCTTTTTGGCAGCCTCTTTGAGACTCCTAATGATTTCTGATATGAAGACTCAATACCACCAACGTTGCTTAAATACCTTTTCAAACCTGTGCTGGTAACAGACATGTGCTGGGGTTTGTTTATAATAAGGGATCTGCTCACACCCACAGAGTCATTCATACATGAATGGGAACTCTTGTACTGGGAGGTACATGGTCCTCCTGGTTCTGTGACATCTTTTCCTTCTTCCTCAGCTGACAGATATAAAAAATCATGGGTTAAATGTTGGACAAGTAGGCAGGTGAAAAGAAACAAATGCTTTTTTACTGTTCTGTGCCCTCGGAGATGAGAATGCCCTCCTGGAGCTTGCTGGTGAAGAGGGACGGGAGTAAGAAATGAAGGCATTTTGTTTGCAGGACCCCAGCCAGGCTGTAGAGGGGGTTGAGGAGTGAGGGGTTTCAGGACCTTCAAACCCTAAGTCGTCTTGTGGATGGGGAGTGGGTTTTCCCTTTATGCCCACCTGGGATCCATGACAACTTGTGTGCAGGCGCTCACAGGGAAAAAACATTCAGTCTCCAAACTGATAACTTTGCCATCACACATACCTTGTGACACGTCTATCTTCTCTCTACTTGGCAGAGATTTTTATCAGGATGGGTGGGGGCTGAGATAATAACTCATAAATCCACATAGAAGTAACTCAGACACATAAACTGTTGTTGGGAGCATGAACGTGGCGCTGCCTCTCCCTGTGTCCTTATGGTTTGCGTGGGAGTCCAGCTCTGGAGGAAGTGAGAGCTCCTCAGAGGGCTGAATGTCACAGTCAGCTCAGAGAATTCACCCTGAAATGATTAATTTTGTTACCTGATGAATGGGGAAACCTTGCCACCTGGAGAGAAGATCATCAAATCTAAGACAGAAACTGAGAAATCCATATAAATGAGTCTTTTTTCTTCTTAATTCTATTTTTATTCCCCACCATCTTGAAGTGCCAAATAGATACTTTCCACTAAGCTTATAGTAGTACTTGACTTGGAAGCATAGGAATCATCTCCTAAGATTCATTGTGTATCAGCAAGGACTGAAATATCTTGCCTGAAAAAAAAAAAAAATCTAGCTTTTCAAGCCGCGCTATTCTGTAGGTTGTGCTGATTATTGCTTTGTGCTGCATGACTGTGATTTTTGGCATGCAGTGTCACATACCAAATTCCCAAAATAAAATGCTACATGATATTCTAAGAGCTCTTAGGAAGCTTTAAAAAGGGATTTGTCCACTGAGTGGGTATCTCTTCTGGTGAAGCCAAATGATGCAGCAGGAATGGTTTAAGAGGAAGAAACATTAGTCAGCAGATAATTAGTCTTTCTAAATAAGTGCAAGGGGAAAAAAGAAAACCTTCCACCAGTCTCGTGTTTGTAAAAGTTGTCAGCAATCCTGCTTTGATTGTAAAGGGTTTTACAGTTATATGTTTGAATAGCTAAAACATCTGTTCAGCAACGTTGTGAAATCCTGGTGTTCGGCACCCCTGATAAGGGGGACTGCTGAGTGATTGGCTCATAGAGGCTCTACAAGCAGCAAGGGCTGTACATACGGTGGTCACCGCTTGCCTTTCCTCCTCCTGGTCAGAGGAAAACGTAGGAGACAGCTACTATTTTACGCACGATTTTCCCCTGAGAGGGGGAGAGCAGGAAGTGCCTAGGAAATGGGTCACGGCAGAAACCTGGAGTTGTAAATAGGAGAGAGGAGGAGGAGAGCTCATGGGTGCAGTTTGTGAACAGTTGAAATACTGATAGCACAGCAGCAGAGGAAAACCAGACTTTTGCGAGAGCGAGCACGTCCCAAGCCACTCCGATGGAAGGAGAGGCGGTACCCGAGGCCAGGAGAGCAGCCAGCAAAGCCGCGCGGATCGCCCTCGGCGTCTTTGTGAGTGGCACCGTTGTGCTTGGCACCGTGCTTTTCTTGGGTAAGTGAAAAGGTCGAGGCTAACCTGAACGCGACCCTCCCCAGCCTGTCTGCTTGGTGCCAGTGTTTGTGCTCCACGACGTGTTTTGGTGAAAATCTCGGTCTCTTCTTCTTTTCCCTCGTTTTATATTTATCCTGAAACGGAGATGTGTCAGGAAAGGTATTTGTTGCGGGAACACTAGAGCTAGAAGATGCAGCGTGAGCTCATGTAACTTTTTGAATGCTGAATTTAAATTTGGATACTCAGTTGAATGTGTTCTAGCCAGAATTGCGTTCTTTCGCAGAATGGGGAGAAAAGGGTGAGATGATTATGCATATCACTAATGCTGATTCCAAACTCGGAGATTGTGACCAAGCAGAGAAGAGAAAGCAGTGTTGTATCCCATAAGAACTTGCAGAGACAGATCCTCTTTTGGAATAATTCAGCCCAACTTTTCATTTCTTTAGACCAACACAGATTTCCCTGGACTGGAGGGAATTTAGCCTCTAAGCATATCTTCTGCTTACCTCTGATCTTTTATGATCTTGTTTGAAAGGTCTGCTTTTTTTATAATCACAACAGAGAAAATTATGCCAGGTTTTCTATAGAATATTTAAAGCACTAGGCTCACACTCAGTGTTTTTCTGCTCTAGAGCAAATTCTACTAACATTTGCAGGCAAGTAACTTCTGTGTATATGAGTAATCCCACTCAATTCAACAAAACTCTTTATGAATGTGAGCAGGATTGAATCTTCAACTTCTTAGTGCAAAATATTGTTTCTAGATGAAAAATAATGTTTTTTCACTTAAAAAATACAATATCAAACACCAGGGAGTAACGGAGAGAGCTTATTTCTTTTTTTTTTTAGCGCTAGATTGTTTATTGCTTGTAAAAAGCAACAGACGTTTACCACCATAGCTTGTCAGAGATAGAATTGCTTTATCCGTAGACCAGATATGAAAATTCAAGCAAATATATTATTCTTAGAGATAGTTTTCTAAGTGTGCTGAGGCCTATTCCATAGCCAGGGTTTCAGTGTCAAAATTTTCATTGGCATAACTGCTAAGAAAATAAAAATGCTGGCCTTGGGTCAACCAAAATGTTTTTAGGATTTGTTTGGAAATTGTCTGAGGTTTTCAACCAAAAGAATAAAGGAAAAAAGTTAAATTGTTTTGGTTTAACATTTTGTCAATGCAGTGTTTCCATGTTTCATTGTGACACTGTGTTTTGTTTGTAAGTTTGAGTTTAATTCTTTTTTAGTTTTGTTAAACTGTAGAAAAGGAGACCATTATTTCTGGTCATGTGAAACATTTCAGGCACCTCAAGATGACCTTTATTCTTCAGTTTTCACTTAATCTGCAAAACCTGCTGTTTTTGGTAGACCTGAAACATTTTTCCTTCAATTTTCCAGCCTGAGGAGTGAAACATAGCCTTCTCCTGCTTCTCTTGTTTCTTCTTTTCGGAGTTCCTACAACTCTAAGAGGAATCTGGGAGAATCACGTATTTTTATTTACTGTTACTTGCTCGTACCGCCTGTAGCCGTACCGTGACTTCAGCGGGGAGCTACCAGGGGAGTCACTTGGCATCTGGCAGGGTGCTGCCTGCAGCTTTCCGGCCAGCGGTGTGGGTAGTGGCAGGAGAGGAGCCACCTCCTCCTTGGGAGCTGAGGCCAGAACGAAAGGAAGATGATCGCTCTCCAGTTCCTTTGGGCAAGAAGTCAGGCAGCTTTGGACGTCAATTTGGTAGCCTCTCCTCCCAACTCAGTAGCCCTTTGGACTTCTCAGATTATAGGAACATCCACGTTATTTGTGTCTGCATATTTGTATGCCTTTTCCCCTTTCAGATTTTTTAGGGGAACTTAATTACGGTGTATATTTGCTTATGAATCTGGAAACAGACTCATAAAGTAAGAGCTGGGACACTGTTATAACCACAACTGAAGGTAATAATGTAATGGTTAGTTCTCTTAACAACAAAAAGGCAGGAGAACAAAACCAGGCAAAGTTTTTCAATCAAAATTAGCTGTTAATTGAAAGGGAAATGTTACTGCCAAAGATTTTTTTTTTTTTTTAATTTGCTCTAATGATGAAGTTGCAAATGGAACAAAGCCAGCTGAAATGTTATTTTGCTTTTGTTTATAACTATCAAAACCACAAGGGCTACTTCAGAATCTTTACTGATTGTTTTTCGTTTTCCCTCATTTTCCATCAAGTGCAAAAGAATTAAATGGTCTCTGGGCTTTTCCCTCCTTTCTCTGCTTTGTTAAGAAAAAAAAATCTAGCAAACTTTCAAGACCTGGAAGGGTTCCAAAAGGCTAAGTTTAAAGCAGGGAAAAGGTGAGTCGGAAGGAGTGCAACACCTAATTAATAGGCACATTATCCATTATGTGTATTTCACGTGGCTCAAAATTGTATTCTGGAGACCTCCACTTCTCTATTTTCTACTCTTCTTCAATATTCCAATTACAAACTTCGTATGCCTCAATCTCATGTATTTCTTGGCTAATTTACAAAGGTTGTTGAGATGTTGCATTTCATTGAGTCAGTCATTACAACCTTTGATAAAGTTGTACAGAAATAGTTTTACATTCTCAGTTTCTAAGAAAATTTGATTGAATTTCTGTCATTAATTGTCATTAAAGCTATGAGGTTGGAAGAGATAAAACAGCTTTATATTAAATTCTATCTTTAGGGTTTTTATAGTAAAATTTTCCTGTGCTGAAATACCATTTCACATTTTCCTATCCTTTTTGAACGCTATATAACTACAGGAGAAATTGCTTTATAACTGTCAGCACTGGTAAACCTACGATACCTTAATATATCCCATTGTTGGTTTTTTTTGTTCGCTTTTTTATTTTTTTTTTTTATTCTTGCCATGGACTGAGTTATTAAGATAATGGATATAACGAGACATTTCTTTATGTCTACTGAGCACATCTACTGAGTCGTATTTTATCTACCCCTTGGGACTCTCCCATCCTCATCCCAAGTATCAATTATCTGCATATTTGCTGCCTGACAGCAGTGTCTGAAATTAGCAATTCCAATGCTTAAGTTTCAGTGGCAGCTGTAATACACATTTTTAAAAGATGAGCAAAATTAACTGACAATTTCATAGTTCTTGTCAGCAAKGTTTTTGGAAGCAAACACAATTACTTTTGGGAGCCAGTTCAGAGAGAAACTGTGCTGTGCCTTATAAACCCCAGCTATCCCTGTGCCCATTGCTATCTGGTTTATTCCAGGTTGGAATCAGGGGACCCTGAAAGCGTCCCCTGGGCTCTGGGCCGTGCCGGCGGGGCCGGGCAGCGCAGTGCTGCTGCTGCTGCGGGAGGTGCAGCAGGGCAGCGCCAGCCCCCCGGCTGGGCGGGAAACCCTGCAGAAGGTGGCTGGAGAGCTCCGTGCTGCCCTGCCAGCTGTGGAAGGTGCACCTCTGGAGGGTGACCACAACAACGATCGAGTGTGTATGTCGTGGTGCCGCTGGCTGTCAGCGGGCGAGGCTGAAGTGCTGTCACTCCAGGCGCTGAGCAAACATACGCCGAGAGGCAGCCCGTGCGCCATGCTGCCTGCGAGCAAACACAGGAGGGGGAAATTATTTGTAACGAGCTGCAGTGTTTACTCAATATACATTCTAACTGTTTTAAATCAATGTAGTCAGAGATGCATCAGGGCYAGAGCTTGCACTGACATTTGAATGATCAAGTACACAGCATTTGGCTGCAATGGTCAAAATTCATCACAAATGATCTCATTATGGTTTTCCATTTTGCAGTTAGCCAAGGTCTTATAAAGTTTCACCCGAAGCAACAGTACTGTTTGACTTCAGAATGCATTGAAGCTGGTAAGCAACAATTTTATCCTCTCTATTATATCATGATTATAGTATGTTAATGAGAAAGTTATAGATTATAGTATGTTAATGAGAAAGTTATAGATTATAGTATGTTAATGAGAAAGTTATACTGTTTAAATTGTTTCCATGATACATTTTACTCAGAAAGCTTCATTAATAATGCAGGGGGGGAACCCCAAACTTCTTAAAAACTCACTGTTTAAGTTGCTGCAGACTTGTTTATTTTCTACAATTAAAATTCATATTTAAAATTGTTTTAACTCTATTATACCTAGGTTAACTCAAAGTTTCCCATAGGGTTTATTTATTTTTTTAATAGGAAACAAAACTTGGGTGATTTGACCTTCAGGTGTATTGTGTTGTTTCCTTCCCAGTAGTCGGAAAACTAGCAAGTGAATTGTTAAGCACAGAGATGCTTTAGGGCCAGATCTTGCACAGATTTGCACAATTGTAGTGTGGTGATTGTGGCTCAAAATCTGCAACTACTTCCATATTGGCAGGCTCTTTTCCCCACGCAGAGATACGTGTGGTAACCCTTATAGAGCTGGGACATCTATTAGTAATAAATGTGAGCTCAAGGGACCGGGCTTGGTAGGACCTGAGAGACACCCATTTTGCACTGGTCAGTTTTGACAGAGATTCTGCTCGCACTAAATCGATGAGAGTTTTATCATTGAGTGTAATGAGAGCAAAGATGAAAGAGTAGTTACCACATCTGGAAATCTGCCCCTAGAGCTGTTTTATTGGAAACAAAGTGGGCATTGTGTGAACTTATAAGAATATTTATTTCCATTCTGAACCATATTAAGCTGATACTGTGAGGTGCTTGGCTTGTGTTTGAAATCCTGAYGAATTCTGTGGGGCTCCATAAATTGAAAAATTTGCAGATCTCAATGTTACCAGGATGTTTCTTGCCATTCTGCTTCCTCTCTGCACTGCACTGACAGTGCTCTTGGCTGCCCTGGGCACCACCCTCCGGAGCTGATTCTTGAATGAGTGCAAATCTCCAAGTAAGGTGGGATGACCAATCAAAACACCACCAGCCCCAAAACCCCAACGGAAAAAAAAGTGTGTGGGCTTCATCTTGAGCTTCAGAACAAAAAAATGTCACTTAAGAAATTTGAATCTGAATTGGCTTTCTTCTTCTCACGTACACAGAATAACACGGATTTTTTGGTAAGCTCAGCAGAAGCTGGGATTTTGCACCAAGGCAGACTTGGACACCTACATGACCTGACTGTTTTAGCTCGGAGTGCTCTGTGTAGTGACTACATAGTGTCTCAAGACCTGAGCCCTGCCTTGCTGAACAGCTTTTCAGGAGTGATAGAAAATTGCCAAAGACCAAAATGTATTCAGTGTAGTCAGTTTGAGAGTTTCTAATGTGTGAGAGGGAATTATGGCTGAGATATAGAAATATCATAGGAAGAGTTACTCTAAGTGGATGAAGAAGAGTTACTAGATGCTAGAAAGTACCGTAAAGTCTATAAAATTTACCAGATTTCCTGCTAGGATTTTTAATCAGTTATTTGGAAAAGCCTCAAAACACATGGTCGTTTAGCCAAAAAATGTCCAGTATCCACATATTCCGTGTTACTCAACCCATGTACATTTATGCCACAATCACTATAATGCATGAAAGGGGTAATGGTTTTCAACTAAAAGAGGGTAGATTTAGACTAGATATAGGGAAGACATTTTTTACAATGAAGGTGGTGAGACACTGGAACAGGTTGCCCAGAGAGGTAGTAGATGCCCCATCCCTGGAAACATTCAAGGTCAGGCTGGAYGGGGCTCTGAGCAACCTGATCGAGTTGAAGATATCCCTGCTCCTTGCAGGGGGGTTGGACTGGATGACCTTTAATGGTCCCTTCCAACCCTAACGATTCTGTCATTCTATGATTAGATACTCAAAAGCTATTAAGTCTCCGGCTTGTCATACTGATCTCTCTCTTACCAGTCTCACCTGCCATAGCAACTGGCGGGGATGCAGTCACAAAATGGAGCTGAAAAAACTACATTATCTTTTCCAATGAATGGTAAATCAGAACTTGATTTGTTTTCTTGTGCAGCTATTCAGCTAAAGGTAAACCGTGCGTAATTTCTGGAATGCTAATTACAATCTGCTTGGTATGTACTGCTACTTAGGCAATTAATTCCATCATGGCAACAATGGAGAGCCTGTSTTCAGGTGTCTGGCTCCAGCAGTTAACGTTCCTGTAGTGCTAGGTTCAGTGGTCATTGCTCTACGGCACTCAAGAACATTCATTGCAGATATTTTGTCTTTATTTTGCTTCTTATGTAGGCACTGTTAGATGCTAGAGAAGCTGGGTGGTAGTCTTGCTGCTCTTTAAAAATGGYAGAGATCAGGGCACACATCAGCCCTAGAACAGCTAGGCTTAGCTTGCAAGTGAGGTCAGCATCACGTTGCAGAGACTAGGAAATGTTAATCGTAGTTTCTGGACTGTGGCCTCGTGTAATTCTCTGTTTAGGAAAAAGTGTTCCATAAAATCTTATGTGGTGTCTTTTTTTTTACAGCTGCTGGCATCCTAAGCAAGATAAATCAATCTGTAGATCCGTGTGAGAACTTCTATCAATTTGCATGTGATGGCTGGATATATAATCACCCTATTCCTGAAGACATGTCAAACTATGGTGTTTATCCTTGGCTGCGACACAATGTGGACCTCAAACTAAAGGGTAAGTATGTCATTTCTGAAAGTGTTTGGTTGGCTTGTCGCTGTAGCTTGTTAATTGGCTGGTTTTGAAATGCATAAAGACTCCATGCTTCTTTCTGATCATTGGATAATATTCAACAACCCAACTTGACGTTCTCTTTTAAGTATATTTTTGTTGGTTTTTTATTGAAAATAATATTGAGAGATAGTCAATTATAACAGAAACATAATTTGGGAGGAAGAATACAACTGCTGGAAACTCTACCAGTTAAGAATGGAGGGACAAAAGGATACTCCTTCTACCAGAGGAAAAGACGAGGGGATTTGAGCTCTTTCCCCTTTGCAGTAGATGGGTAGACCAGAGTGCAGAAGCACAGCATACACATCTAAGAATGTCCCAGATCCAGACAAACATCAGTCTAGGACAGCACTCTGTCTCTAACAGTGGCTAATAGCAGGAAAAGAATATAATGAGGCAAAACCAGAGTGACATTTTCCAGGATACTTACCTAGCTCTTGGCAGGAGGCAATTTACAGACTTCTGAGATGGAGGTTGTTTGGGTATTGTGCTTCCTTCACATGGCTGTTTAAGCTGCTATTGAAGTACCTGAGCTATCATCAGTGAAACAGGAGGCTGCTTAAGAATGTGTGTCTGGAGGAAAAAATAGCCCCAGGGTGGAAACGTGTAGGAAGAGAGCTATTTTAATCTGCGTGTGACTTGACTTTGGGCTATACTCTGCAGCAAGGCCACCTCATCAGGAAGCTGTGCAGACCAACTGGGGAGAAAGGGTGATGATTATCATTAGGTGGGATTCTTATAATCTGCCAGATTCTTATACTCTTCGCTAAAAGTGAGTCATGCAAAAGAAGGGAGTTGTGCAAGATTTCTTATTGTTGTTGGTATGCTTGAGCATTGCGCACCTTGAGCACGTTATTGACCTATTCGTTGATATAAGAGTCTGCTTTGAGCTCACCACAGAACAGAGGTCAGTTTTAGGATGTTGTGCTTAAATATAGCATTTGTTTTTCTCTTAGATTTTTCACATATGTGCATGTGTAGGCATCAAAGCCCTTCTCTGCTTGCTTTCTTCAGTCATATCTTGTTCAATTTTTACATCGTTAAGTATTTTAAAAGCTGCATTCGGTTTCAGAATATGAGTTTGGAATTTCGGCATAGGATACGATCTGATGACTGCTGTTTTAAGTCTGCTGAAGATGTCACAAGCAATGGAAAAAGTATTGCCAGAGCCTGTTTTAAGTTATGCTTTGCATTCTAATTGTTCTGCTGCCAGAATCGGGCTGTATTAGATAACTGCACATCTTGCACGAACCACAGCCGCAAAGAAGCCAGTCCTAACTGAATATAGAGTAGCAAGCTGTGACTCTCATCCTTAATTTCCTCTTTTTTTTTACAGAACCTAATCAAGGACATCATGCTAACCCACATTTTTATATGGTTTCCTTACTGCAGGCCCTTTAGAAGTTGCTAATCCATAGCTAGGAAAATATAGGACAAGGAAAGAAACACCTAAGTGAGAAGCAATTGCTTAATGGAAACTCCATATCGAAAAAGGGGTGTAATGAAGTGCCTGGTAACTACTTTAATAGGAGGCCTAAACTGCTCCTTGGCATGTTACAGGGACAGAGACGTGAAACGTTGGGTGGTGTAGAGGAGCTGATTTAATATCTCCTCCTTAACTTTTTTCTTAATAAACTTTAAATATATTTGGTAATTAAAAAAGGAAAAGGAAAAGAAAAAAAAAGTGTTGGATATCAGTGTCGGCAGCTGAAATAACAAGGCGTAGCTTCAGCCTCTATGTATGTTCGTGTTTTAACTTGAGTTACTTCAGTAAATGAGCTTGACACTGAGTTATTCATTTGTGGATGACCACAACCTTGCTGTCAAAAGTTTTAGCAAGATGAAGAACTCTTGCATAGAGAAACATATATATGGCTGACCAGACCTTGGAAGCCAATTTAGTCTCTCCTTCCTAAAGAACTCTTAGTGGAACTTTGTACTTCATTGTAAATGTCCCTGTCTGACACTCAGTAGATTAAAAAAGCCCCAGCCTTTAAAGAGCCGATTATTACGCAAGTTCTATGTTCTGAAATATTTATCATATTAAAGAAAACTATTAATCTTAAAGTGATAACATGGCTTGGCCAGAAAGCCACATTTTTCATATTTTATATTCTCTGATGGTGTGATATAGATGGAAGTATTTATTCAGGCAATATATTAAAAAATTATGTTACTTAAAATAAATTATTTGAACATCTAATCTGTTTTCTGGTCCCTGAATGTTCCTGAGCCTTAGGCAGAAAGGGAGTTTGGGTATTTGTGCAAAGACCTGTGTACGGCCTTAGTTACACAAGGGTATCTTCAGTCTTCTGGAAGCTTCATTTTTTGTTCAGGGGCAATTAATATGGAAGAAGATCTTCCAGTTGGTAATGGGTAGCAAGTGTAAGAATTAGTTTTGCCTTACCAAAAGGTGGTAGGTGTAGCTGTATAATGTACTGAACCCTGCATTAAGTGTTACCAGGTTTGAGTGCAAAGTTTTTGGKKTTTTTTTTCCCTTTTTCTTGAGGTTGCAAACACACAAAAGCCTACGACTTCGCAGGTGTCAGCTTCAAGAAAGGGTAGGACGTTTTCTGTATCGGTGAAGGTTTTTGATGCTTTAATGGGGAATTCCAAAGAGAGGAATGGCAATGGGTCAATGGAAAATAGCTGAGAACTACTGGGTGATAGATTTTTACCTGCATATCTCTGGTTGATTGAAGGAATGGGACAAGAAATGTTCATTTCGGGGTTCTTCTAGGTTTGCAAAACTTAATGTGTTAGTTAAAAATCCTATTTTTTGTAAGATTTGGGTTTATAATGGGGTAGGAATATATATATATATGTATATATATATAAAATAAAATACTCCCATGGTTTTCTCTAGCTGTCTTAAAATGGATTCAAACTAAAATTATATCATCATTTCCCATTTAATTTCTTTTCCATCCTTTGTTTGAGGGTCACTTGGATTTCTTTTTCTGCTCTCAGAGGAATCCATAAACCACATGTGTAACTCACTTTGATCTCCTGGCTATACAAAATGGATAAAATCCTAGCCTGGTGAAAGCAGTGGAAGGTCTTTCCTTGGACATCAGCAACAGCAGGATTTCACAGGTTGTGGAGGAATGTACGGAAGACAATTGTAGATAGCCAAAGATATGTCAAAAGCAGAGACTTGTGGTTTTGGTTATGACCCAGATCCAGGCAATGGACATCTAATATGTAGGTTAAAATTTCTTGGTTCCTTATAGAACTGTCCTGGGGAGGACCGAGGTACTCCTATTTCCAGTTAACCATTCTGGCTGGACTAGACTGTCCCTGACTTGAAGTCAGCCTTTCATTTGCAGATATACTGCAGGCATGTTAAAAAGTGTCTCTCCTTGGTTAAGAACAAACACTTTTAGTGTCGATGGGCCTCTGAGGAAACTCTTGGAGTCCTTCAAAATGGAAAAAATGGTTTGACTGTGGCACCTGTTGTATGAACAAAAGCTATCTCAAACTGCAACTCTTTCACCTTTATGTCAGGTCAAGATTACAATGTCTCTGTGAGTTAATAAATGTTTTCACTTACCATAAAATTTCCTGCAAAGCTATTTGTGTTCCTGATGAATTTTTCCATTTTGATTGGTGGCCTTAATTAAGAGTTCAGGAGCGCTATTGTCTTGCCATTGAAATGCAAGTGGCTTTTTGTGAATAATTCAGAACTGGAAGTCTGAGGCAAGTAAATCAGTGCCTATTACCTGTGGTGAATGTTGATTGTGAACCAAGCAGTTTCTTTTCCTCTCTCTGAAGTCTGCAGAACAATGATATACAGCTGTTTTTTTTGTTGTGGGTTTTTTTTGTGTGTGTGTGTTTTTTGTTTTGTTTTTTTTTGAGGGGTTGTTGGTTTTTTTCCTTCCAAATGCCCATGCAGGAAGCAATAAATTAAAAAAATCCACAAAACTATGCAAACATTCCTAAATCTCAGCACTGCAAAGGAGCTGATGTAAATTACGTGACTCATTTGTGAACATGTCTTCCAGGCCTTTTAAATTTAATTTATGTCTGTGGATACCGGTTTATAGATTAAGTCTCCGTACTGATCCTGGCCCAGTGAGACACCTACTTCAGACTAATTTGCTGCACTAAGCTTTCTAGTGTGGCTATTTTCTGAATGCCAGTCAACTTAAAGTGAGGAATTACCGATGTGGCAAAGAGAAAGAACTGGAGGCCTTTTAGGAGGATATGGTGTGTGCGTTTTTAAAGAACATCAGACAGGCAGCAAACAAAACAACTTGACAGTGTAGGCAATTTTTCCCAAGATAATCTGCAATGGTTTTCTTTAGAAAATAAATTCTTTAAGTAAAACCAGTAAGGTAAAAATATATCAGTATGGAAATTTATACTATTTGACCATAGGACAGTCCTTTCAGACAAATCCCAGAAGCTGGTGTTGAGTGACTGCTGTCAGTGTTGAGTAGCTGCTGTCCTACACAGAGGATGTTGTGCCACAGGGCTCTTTAGGGCTGGTTTCTCTTCTCCCATCCTTCAACAGATGCTCAATTGGGACCACTGGGATGACTCRGATGTGGTCCATGAAATCTGTAACGCAGCTGCTGACACTCATCCCTAGGTTTCTGTATTAGCTGACCCGTCTTTTGTGATTTCTTCCTTCAGAGGTATCTGGTTGAKAGCTGTCCCAAGTAAGAGGGAAAATACCATCAGTAATTAAAAAAAAAAAAACAAA
>JASVER010000032.1:2080996-2435599 GCA_030449065.1 Oceanodroma leucorhoa | reverse complement strand
CCCAAAAAAACCCAAAACAAACAAACAAAAAACCAAAACAAAAACCAACCAAACAAAAACAATCTGGAGGGTATTTATGTTATTTCCTCCAATATCTTCTTATTGTATAGTTGCTCCTGGATAACAAGATAGCAGCAAACAGCAACAGCGCTTAATGCTGTTTTGCTTAGTCTCTTCTACTACAAATGGACCTCTTTGCAATGGTGCAGACATTYTTATTTTTTTTCAGTGGTCCAGATCTTTCCTATAATGGCTTATTCATCTAAATGTATGAAAAAATGTAAGTGGCACAAGTCAGGTAAATCTCTCTGGGCAAAAAATTAATAGCTTTTTGGTAAAATTAAGTACCTGAGTGAAAGACGGAGGAGCCAGGCCTTTTTCTAGGCTTTGTGGCTGTTGGAGATGAAAGTTGTATTTGTAATGGATGATTTTTGGGAAACCATGAGTACAGAAAGGAGATAATTTTGGTTCCTAAATGAGGTTTTAAAGCGGCACAGTAACTGAGCCACAGGATTCCCACAGCATGTCCCTAGTCGGCAGACCAGAGCAGCATCCTCCTGCGAGCCCTGCGCTGGAACGGGAGTGGGGCTTATAGCATGCTGCCCTTCCACATGCGGCACAATATTCCCTCTGGATTTATAGTGAACCTCTGTTTTGGCTGTTGCCTGCAGAAGAATGATATGTTCATATCTACAGATACTGAATTTCAAAATTACTATATGACTATACTTTGGACTGGAAATTTTGCAGAAAGAGGATTCATACCTTGGAAGGCATAGCAATCCATGGCATCTGATTTCCCATTTTCTGACTAACAAAAAAAATTACGCAAGTACATGTTGAAAGTATTAATATAATGAAGTAAAGCCTAATGCTGCCATTTAGTATGGAGCTCCACCTATATTGTAACAGTTGGGGATCTTACAATCTTCTGGTTTAAATGCAGTTTAAACTCTTATACCTAATATTATAATGACATGTGTTATCCCCTACAGTATAATACTGGGAGGCTAGAGGGGCAGGGTAGGGGAGCGGGGAATATTGCTCGAAAGATTAAGATTTATTATTGAAATTAGATTTATGAACAGAGGCTCTCACATCCCCATAAGATCATTTTGGGTTTTGTTATAGTTTGTGTACAGTTATGTTAGTTGACTTTTGGAGGAACTCACATGATGTGCTTATCTTTTCATATACAAACTCAGAGAATTTACAAAATGCTGAAGCTGGACACAAACAGYATTGTCATTTGGGAAATGTGCTGTATATTAGGGCACTGAGCAGCGTTAGGAAGCACTTATGTAAGCACAGCTGTTTGAATGCCATTTCCATGAAAACTTCCATATTGCCAAAATGCGTATTCAAGAAAAGGGTTGGGGAATTTCTTCTCAAGGAAGGGGTGAAGGGAAACCCTAAAATGTCAGTGTATTAGTTGGRTTTATTTGTGTAAATACAGCATCCTTTCATGAAATTGGTGTTTGGGAACATTTGTTTGATTTACTTGATCTATGTCCCTTGGGAGTTAGAACCTATATGAATTGATTAATTACTAAATCTTCATGAAATCCTGTGGACATGCATATTAATTACATCCTCATTAATGCAAAATTAATTCATAATGATTAAATGTCCTATCAGAATGTCAGAGGAATTAATATTGATGAGCTGGTTATTTTCAGGAGTCACTAGTCTAACCATGGTGAGGTGGACGCTGCCATCAAGAAATAGGCCGATGGGCATTAATTGTATCAAATATGAAACATRTTTGCCTGAATTGATTAATGGTGTGTTGATCATCATTAAATGCCTTTTAAAAGAAATGACAAAACAAACAAACAACCCTCTCCCCCTAAACCCACAAAATAAAACAAGGGGTGAGGAAGAAGCAGTTTATCAAAACAAGGCAGGCCTAGATTTAGGCATCAGCGCCACAAAGACAACTCTGAGGAATGAGGTCCTGGAGCTGCAGAATACATTGGTAGTTTTTATTGAAAAAAAAAAAAAGTTAACGGTTTGAAAATATGGAAACTATTGTATTTTAAGGCATAACTGAGRCTGTGTAAGCCAACACAAGGCCTTCCAAAAGGGACCAATAGCCCCATTCATTGGCATCCTGGATGCTTCTGCCTTCCAAAGAGGTGGGAATACACAATATACAGGTTTCTGCATTATTTTATATTCCTGTGTGAACAAGGAGTTTGCCTCTATGAAAGTTGCTTGGAATGACTATTTTGAGTCCTTATGTACTCCAGTAAGATGATTCTGGTGACCTGATTATTTACAATGGGGAACTGAGAGAAAAAAGGTAAGAAAGTAGTAGAAGGCTGATTAAGGAAGGAACACAAAATACGTGAAAGTGGAAATAATATATGCTTTCGTAAAATTTAAAAGCTACATTACAAGCACCAGAAAAGTGTATTGACTTGTTATTTTATTTTAGACTCAAAGGGAAAACCTTTATTTAGGCAAGGATAKTTTTAAGCATACGGAGAAAGATTTTTGCAAGCCTTTGATGCTAGTTTGTTTTTCCATATATACATTTAGCAAACAGTAATGCATTAGACATTCAAAATAGGTGTTTATAAAATGCATTTAAATAATTTTTTTAGTACATTAGGCTCTGACTGCTTCCCTTCCAGTCCTCTGAAACTGAGCAATGTTTACAGCCACCAAGGAAAAAAGGGAAGAAAAGCCTTAATGTCAGTAAGGTGCTGGTATTTTAAAAAAAAATTTAACTACAGTGGTGAGAATTTTTCATTGTTTGTCTTTTTAGTTGTGAGGGAGTGAAAATTACATCTTTAAACAGTGTATTTTCTTATTTTGGAATCCTGGAAACAAACCTCTATTTAAAAACCAATCATTTGCAGCTCACTTCTTGTAAAGAGTCTGGTGGTGATGAGGATTCCAGACTGCACAGGTCAGACTGTGCACAAGACACTAGAACTAGCAAGAAGCACTGCAGAACCATTAGCAGAATTGGTAGTTTACGAAAAGAAATAAATCTAGGTTGGTTCATATTTTAGGGAAGCCTCAAAAAACAAATATTGCTATCAATTGTTAATAAAGGAAATGGTTGTACTGTACACTAAAGTTGCATAGCAGGTGAAATTCTCAGAAGAACTTGTGTTTTAAAGGCATAAAGGAATTTAATCAGGCCTTGAAATTGTGTATTTGAAGTTGGGTTATACTGGTGTTGGAAGAGAGACATAAGTAGGCTTTTGTGCCCTCCACTGAAGTTTGTCTCTGTGGTGTTTTCCAGGTAGGTGAGGACTTGCTCTGCTCTTCTCCTGAGGCTTCCCGATGCAAAGCAGCTCTGAAATGGAAGCTGGGCAGGTGCATTAGTGTGGGAGTTTGACCCATGCTAATAAACCCGCTAAGAGGCATAAAATTGTACTGAAACATTAAACGTTGCATCCTACAGCAGGAGATGTCCATGTCTTTTTCAGGAGAGTGCTCTGAGAGAACAGATTTAATTCTAAGAATAATCTTGGCTTGACTATACTTTTCTTGTTCTATATATATATTCTTCATCCTTCCCTCTATACCCCTCTCCAGCTAAAGGATTCAGGCTTCYAAACTGATGAGAATAAAAATATATCTATCAGATTTTCTTCTTTGATGATCTCGTAACCTGGACTGTTTGTGTTGCAGTCTATTAAACTCACGTTTTGATGTAGCAAGACAGGGAAGTTACCATTGGTCAAGGGATCATAACAGTCTTGTGTATAATTTTAGATGCTGTGGCCAATGCTTTTATTTTGGAGTAGAACATTGTGCCCCTCGTAGGCCTTCATCCATAAAACTTACCACTGCCATCTCCCCTTCACTTAACTTTGGGTTCTGAAAAAAAGGAGTTGGAAAGCAGATACTCTAAATGAACGTCAACTGACCCCAAACCATTCTGAAATAATCACTCTTGGAACATGTAAGCTCACATTACTGTAATTAGGACTACATTTGTCTAGCTGTGATTTCCGTAACGGCAGCGTGRTTCTGAAGTTTTTTTGTGTGTCCTTTGGCATCCTGGCCAAATCATTGCTCCATGAACTGTACTGAACTTGTCTTTTTAAATTGGTGCACTTGGAGTTTGAAGAAAGGGCAGTGCCTTCATGACACAGTTGGAGTCCTTAGATACACTTAGTGGCACAAGTGCAGCTGGCTACTTGGGTTTTAGGGGTTAGGGTTGCTTTTCAGGAACTCTTTTGCCATAGCTCTTTAGTGTGGAGAAAATACGGGATTTAAGGGTTAGACATTCTTAATGAGGACTAGATTAATCGTAATTACCTTATGGCTCAGGGAATGACATTCTGCATACAAGTGTTGTGTGTTTGGTATGATTGACAAACTCAAACCAAGGTTTGAATAGTTTTTTTCTGTACTTYTAAGCTGAAATTCCTCACAGGACATCCTTAAAACATCCTGCTGCTGCTGTCAGAGGATCTCCTGCCAATTTCCAAAAGATTACTTGGGTTTTGCTTCTTCACAGAGGTAGCACATAATAGTGCTAACCTGGGAAGGAAACAAAGCTTGTGACTGATAGCTGGAAATGGGTGAACAGCTCTCTTAATTATTCTTCTCAACAGTTTAGAAACCTGACCCCTCCAGCTGTAGAGCAACATAGAGAGGAGAATGAAGAGCAGAGTCTTTATTGCTCAAGAATTGAAAGAGAAATCCACCTTCTCTGTCATCACGTATTTGCAAAGAAACTCCTTTTCCAGAAGCAGCATTCCTGCATTTTGGTCTAAGAAACTGAAGCTCATAAACATGCAACATGGAGCAAATATCTGGTTGCTAGCTACTGCTACCCAAACCAAAGGGGACAGCATGCTGTGCGTGAGGCTTTGATAGGGCCTTACTGTGGACGTAGTTAATGAGAGAGCATCTTCTGCCTTTGGCCCAAAGAATGACTAGGCACAGGTTTCTGAGAAGCCCTTGGGCTGCTTTCTGGATCTGCTCTGAAAACAATGCATTACAAATTGCTTTCAGTTGTAGTACTGAGCATCATCTGGGCAATGCTGAGCAACTCCCACTGTCACTGACATTAAAGGGACTGAGGGGCATTCACCATCTCCAAAGGATCAAGATCTTTGAGTGTTTGGGTCAAGTTCAGCAAGCTTTATGCTGATAAAGGAGGACCGTTCCAATCAGTAGGTCTCTGACATGATTTAAATAARGAGGAATTAATCCTCTGTGGCTCACTTTCTTTGTCTGCAACAATGGATAATGGCTGTATTTCCTTGGTCCCACATGTCTAAGAGTGCTTTGAGATCCTTATCCTAAATGTATAGAGTGTAATGCCAGGAGTAACCATTAGATTATCTCCTATGAATTTGTATCACAGGCAATTACATTACCCATGTAATGCAGCTCAATAGCTTGCACTGGGGTAAAACATAATTCACACTGGGCTAAAGTTTATCTTCCAAAAAAGCATCAAGTCTTGAAGACGTKAAGAGGCAGAGAAGCCACTGTCTCCTCTGGTCGCTTTGCTCCAGTGGTTAATCACTGTCACTGCTGAATTTGTCTTCAGCTTCCAACTGTTGGCTTTCTTTGTGCCTTTTTTCAATAGACTAAAGACCTTGTTGGTATCAAGCATTTTCTAATGGTGAAGTACCTTCATACCTTCCGCTATCTTTTGTGAGACAAATCATGATCCTTCACAGCATGGCTTTTTTTCCCCTCTTCTATTTCTCRAGCCACTCCACCCGAAGAAAAACCCAAATGGTTGAGATGTTTTTCTGTACCCAGTTCAGATGTCCAACATTATTGTTTTTAAAATATGGACAGCCGAAGGGCAGTTAGTGTTCCAGTCTGTCTCACCAGCCTGTGTACAACAATGAGATCATCTCCCCACTTTGATACTTGTCTGTTTTTGCAGTCCAAGACTGCTGTTTGCTCTAGCATTGCCCTGGGATTTCACGCTGAATTACTTATCTGCTTCTAGCTTTTCGCTCCTCCAGGGTTACAACTGTCCAGGAAATGGGATGTCTTCTTGGGGTTCTTGTACAGATTTTTTGTTTTGTTTTGTTTGAAGTCCGAGCATATTCCCACTGGGATATTTGCACATGCTGTTGTTTTCACATTATAATATATTTCAAATCATCATCAGATATCACTGTGCAAACACTTCAGTTTACATTTTCCACATAGAGCAAATGTTTGTAAAAGGATAAAGACAAAAATTAATGGAAAAAAAATGCTACTATCTTTACTAGCACAATGTATTCTCCACATCTAGGGTTGGAAAGTGCAGAGAACTTACATTTTTCTCTCTAGAACAAGAAATAAGCTTAGCGAATCACATAGTGTCTCTCAGGAATGCAACTCAACTGTATACGTAGAAAACTGTCTGACAGCATGCAGAATATATAMAATCTGCAGATCAGGACACTGATAAATTGAATCAATATTCCTAATCTGAATAAATGGTATGCATCTTTCTTTTCCCTGCAAATCTGTACAATCCCTTTTTCATGTACTCCGAGTCAGAAGAGGGAAAGGTACAGGATTTCTCAGTGCCRTAAATAAAATACAGTGGTTGAAAACCAAAGTGAAGCTGTGTAAGACAGTAGGCTGGAAAATCAACAAGGTCTAGAAATGGAAAGTAAGATTAAAGGTAACACTTAGCCACAAGCTATCCTTAGCAGCTTTAGAATAGTATGCAGTTAAATAAACACACACACACACAGTAGCAAAGCTTACTTGGTAACGTGCCTTGCTCTCACTTTTAACAGCAGATGATTGCTATTTACTGTAGGGTAGTGAACCACAGGAAGCTGGCCTTTTTTAGCCCTCTTGCCCTGGAGAAGCACCATCTGAAGGCAACTCAATATAAACCTCCTTCCTTCCCTTCCCAACCCCAGCTCCTCCCCCCCCCCCCCAGTTGTGGCTTTTTTTCCTGTCTATCTGAGCATCTACAAATCGGACAACTGAGGATCATTCCCAGCTATGGCATGTTTTTTGTTGGTGATGCTGAGTCTTTGTGTTTTGTATAAGAGCCAGGGAGAATGATGATGCAAGCCCGCCTGACCTGGGCTGCCAGAGGTACAAAGCCTTTGATTTGCAATGGGAACCTCCCCACCCTCAGCCCCTTGGTAGAAGAAAATGAATGATGAAGCAATTTGCAACCTCAGAAAGTTTAGGATATCACGAAGACCTTTAGTCAGTTTCTGACTGTGCAAGTGGTAGTTGCTTGATGAGATATGTTATTTCAGCGCTGCAGAGCAGATTTACCAATAGGTTTTGACACTTGCCATAATTATGTTTTATGTGAAGGGAGACATAAATCTTGTGTCTGGGCATCCTGTGCATATGGAAACGTGGACAAAAAGGTGCTGAGATCAGCAGTGCAGGGCAAGATGCCTTTTATCCTGAAGAGAATGACTTTGGAATTAGTTTGAAAGTAACAGAAGCAAAAGATGTGACTGAAGAAGAGCTGCTTTGCTAGAACAGCCATTCAAACATGTACGTTATGTTTGGCTCAGGAAACGTGATTGCAGGCTGTATATTAAAGGTGGYTTCAGCTATTCTGGTTCACTTTGCTTGTCCTGGTGATTTTTGGCTATGATATTCCACTTTGCACTTGCAGCAGGCTAGTGATATAAGTCAGTAGCAGCAATAAGTTGTTAAATTGTGGTTGCTGTTAATAATGATCCTGTGCTCTTTCAGAGTGTTGTAAATCAGCTTAGATTGTGGTCATTTTTTAAATCTCTTCAGGAGATTGCTATTCCATCTCTAGCACTGTAACACTTAACTGGGAGTTAACAAATGAACTATTATTTCAAGGGGTTTTTGTTAATATCGTTGGAGTGCTGTGTGTTTCCTAGTCTGGTCAGAGCAATTTGTTCCTAAAAATTTTTATTTAAAGATGAAGCTAAAAGATGCTGGAAGAAGMTGGATAAAATTTCTTTTGCAATCAGTGAATCTGGATATATTTTTCGGTCTACTGAAACTGTCTATAGATTCAAGTTGAATTCAGTTAATCTTTGGAGTCCTAAATATTACTTTAGGGAGTTGGAGCTTTCCATTTTGAAACAAGAAAACTGAGTTTGAGTTTAAAAAAAAAAAAAAAAAAAAGAAAGCTGCAAGAAGAACAAACTCAGTGTCCTTCTTAGCGTGGAGTGAGATGCTTTACTCAAAATGCTGGTAACCCTGATCTCCCTAACTTGGCCACAGTTTTTAATTCCAGCCACTGGACTTTAGAAAAATCTATTAAACTGAACTTCTCAGCGGGTTTGCACGAATACACACGATCCCCTAGCGAGGGGTGAGAGCAGGCATTTGGAAAGTCAGAGTAGGGAACTGAGCAGGTCTTTGGGTACCTCATCAGGCTGAACATTAACTGATCTGGGGTGGTCTTTCTCTTCCTATCCCTTGGAATACCTCGTAAGTTTTGCTTTCATTCTGGTGTGCAAACAGARAATATCTGAAGCCATTAAAACTTTTCAAGGTGGAAAGACAGTCCTCCCAGTTAAGAGTTGAATTTTAGCAGAAGGGCTGGATTTGYTCTCTGTGGGTCACTGGCTGGAATTTTCCTCAGTGTAGATGAGAGCCTAAATGCTACATCGCACATCAAGAGATGGAACACTGTTCATGATGTGCCTCTCYGTGCTGGTGGGAGCGCAGGATAGCCCTGAGGCAGGTCCATTCACTTTGCAGAGGTCCTCGGAGAGCAGAGACTCTGAGCTGCAGCCCTTCAAAACGCTGCCYTGCAGAGCTCCATGTGCACCGACCCACACAATGAGACATACTCAGTGCAGGAGGGGGGCTGTCACAGCCTGCTGCTATGGCCAGGCTACTCACAGTACCCGACATTGCTAATTTAAAGATAGCTTGATGTGTTTCCATTGATTTCAATCACAATAGTGACTTTCTTTCTATGGATACAGCAAGCTATAGATAGGCTAATTGATTACACGTATTTTTGATTAGTATGCATGGCTTCTTGCCTTYTCTTGCTCTTCTTCTTTAAGAAGAATTTAAATATTCAGGGACATGTAAAATCCATTTGTGAGTTAAATAAGAAGAGACTTTCTAAAGCTTGTATTTGGATTTTATATTACCTAATGCAGAGATCAGGTGGATTTGACCAGTGCTCCAGGTTTGAGCTTCTAAATCTTTCTGGAACCTCGAGGCTAAGGCTGAGGAACCTCTATAGCTTAAAGAGCACTCACTCATGGATCACATCCCCTATTTCAGTGTTTGCAGGATTCAACCATCTTATTAAGGCTTTCATGTTTGATCACTGGATTTTCCGTCACCAAAACCAAAAATTTTCTTCATGAATTAATTCTGAGCAAATCAGCAGCATCTACCCCACCTCATTCTTTGCAACATTGCAGGGAGTGTTACAGCTTCCTTCTGTCCCATAGTGAGAGGGTTTGATGGGAAAACACCAGGTCTGATTTTAACAAGATTTTATGCAGGTGTATTCCTAGAGTTGATTTTATTTTATTGGATCTCACCCTCTGTATCTCTCCTGAGCTTTGGCTGGGCTTTAGCCATTGAACTTTATTAGCTTAAAAAATTCATAGCTGTGCAGCTCACTGGCAAGGAACAGAAGTTATTGCAATGGTTTTAATAGGAGTGTATTTTTTCATCCTTAGTTTTATGTAGATTTCATTTATAGTTTCTTTTAAAATGCCGTTCTTAAAACATGAACATGTCTGATTATTCTGCTAAGAACTGTGCACACTGGAGATGTGTTAATGATTGGCATTATATTGTATTTAATAAGCTGAGAAATATTAACAATTTGAGGATTTGAAATCAAAGCTATTTGGAATCCTGTCCAGCAGTATTTTTAGGGAAAAACTTATCCAGAACTAAAAGGGAATTACCTCATTACATTTCTCAAAGATCCGAGCAAATGAAGTAGTTTTCTTTTTTTTTTTTTTTTTTTTGGTGTTGTTGGTTTGGTTTTTGTTTTGTTCTGTTTTTTGGTTTGTTTGTTTTTTGTTTTTGTGGGGATTTTTTTGTTTGTTTGGGTTTTTTTGTTTGTTTTTAGGAGAAAAGTGATTGGTGGGAAAGAACAAGTGGCATTTGTTCATCACTATGGTATTCTCTGACTAATAAACAGTTTGATGTCAGGAGTCATGCTCTCACATGAGCACAGCTGGGGAATATCTGAGAGGTGTGGCATGGCAGCTTCTTCAAGGTGCTAGGGAAATCCCGGGAAATAAGTGGTTTTAAATCCTACCTCCAGCAGTGAGCTCCTAATACTGAGTGGAGCCGCACAAACCCAGACCGTTCTCAGCTACAGAGTCTAGTGGTATCACCCAGCTGGACTTCTGCCTCCTGTGGGAGGCGACACTGGAGAGAGGACTGTGGCGAGCTGCTGGAAAGGGCAGAGGCTGGAAAGCGAGCAGCTGCTGCCTGTTTGCAGGAGGGTGCTGCTCTTGGATGGCAGCACCACCACCTCTTCAGTACTCCACATCACTCCAGCCAGTACTGACAGAGAAGAATAATGTTGCACTGATACCTGATTAAGCTCCGTGTGGAAGCGGTTTGGTTTTGCCATGGCTGGTGTTATGAAGTCCCACTGGCCCTCTGCTGACTTTGGCAGSCCACTGGGACTCCTCCTGGGTTGCACTTTGTTCTCCCTTTTGTGTGGGACATTCTTCTTAGCTCAGGCACAGCACCACACAGGGCCGAGCTGCACTGTGCCTTTGCTCATTGGACACCCAGAGCACTGGGGAGTATGATATAGAGAAGGTATTAGTGAATTTTTCAAGGCTTTTTAGCTCTGGCTGAGCATACAGCAGGAGGGACTTGGGATGATGCCAGCAAAGCCACCCTCTCCAGTGGTCCCAGTAACAATAAGGTAATGCTGTGCCGAACCTGTCTGGGTCTTACAAAATCTGGTGAGGTCTGACAGGGTTTGCTAGCCCTGTTTCTGTGCTGTGCCCAAGTACTACCCTGCTTCTCTTGGCCACGGCAGTGCGTGTGCTGTGCTGCACCTGAGCTGATAGATCTTGCTGAAGCTAAGCTGCCTCTGCATTTAGCCATAGTATGTGTATCTGCAGCTGCATCGTGGTTGATTTACAACTTGGATAAAATGTCTTGAGGTGGCTGAGAGTGGACTGCTGAGGTTCAGATGCACTTTTCATGCTATTTCACTTCCATGACATAACGTGAGGAATGCAAGGAGTGCAGAGAGATGACAGCTTAGAAAAACTGGTTTGGCTTTCAGACACCAAGGATGTTGACACCTGTAGCGTGAGGGAGCTATATAGCACAGCTTTTCAAATAGTATTTGGATACTTGGCCTTCTGTGTCATTTACAAGACTGAGGTTTGTGTGTGTTTGACAAACAACGGGGCAGTTCGCCGCTGCTTTCTTTCAGCAGCAGCAGAGCTGGCAAAAGTGAACGCCAGTGGTCTTGCTCCTTCGATCCTGTCACCTTCTTCGTTCGACCCTGATTTCACAATGTACCAGCACCAGAGGCTGAGCCACTTGAAAGAATTCCTCACTCTCTGTCCTGTGCACTGGTTCCCACCCTTGCTCCATGATTCCCTGTCCTCTSAGTTTGCTGAGAGGGACTGTTTGTGAGGATGAGTAATAAACAGTATCTGTCAACTGGCTTTAAAACAGTCCTCTTAAAAATAAATTAAAAAAATTCCTTCTCTGTTGGGGATTGAAAAAAGTGTAATTATGTCTGTGTTACTGCTTAAGAAAATACATGTGGAACCTCATCCTTAATGAAACAAATGCTATGATTAAAGCAAATGCTGAGACAGTCAAAGACAGTTCCTGTATTTTCTGATGTATTGGGAAAAAAAAAAGTCATTTCTTTTTTTCAGCATTGCTTGAGAAACCCATCAGCAAAAGACGAGACAGTGAAGCTGTACAGAAGGCCAAGATCCTTTACGCATCCTGCATGAATGAGAGTAAGTAGCCTGACTTGAGGGGGACACATATGTGTTACTTGTGTTCATAAAGGCAGGCTTTTTTGCTCTCCACTGGGCTCTGTGAAGCTTTGTGCAGACACACAGGTTTCGCTGATTTGGATTAAACTGAATGCAGATGGTCTTCTACACATTTCTGAAGTTGACTGTTGAGGACTGAGTTACRTACACCAAGGCACAAGAAGTCAGTTTTACAGACACCTCTGCTTGTCAGGGAACTATGAAAGAATATTTATCTGTGCAAAAGGATGCCAAAACCGTGCACCGGGGCTGTGGGGGTAGTGTCTGGTGCATCGGAGGAGCCCTCTGATGGAATTCTCATRCTGACACTTTCAAGAGCCTGTTGCTCAGCACCTTCTACTTTTCTCTAAATACGTTTAATCAAAACGCTTCCACAGGGCTGGGTATAAACAGCCGTGGATTCTTTAGCTTCRAATTATCTGGATGTCAAGCAAGTTTGGATGAGGAACCCCATAGCCACACTTGCGGAGTGCTTTTCCTGAGCTGTAAATGTTGCTGTAAGGTGATGTACAATAGGTTGGGACACATCACTACCTTTATGTAGCTGCATGGGTGAAAGATGAGTTGGGAGGGAGTGGACTTTGTCCTTCAAAGTGTCCTTTGTCCTTCTGACTCTTTCAGACTTTATTCAATGAGCAGTTTTCTTCCAACACGGTCTGAGACTGACTGTCAGTGATTGAGACAGCCTGCCCCACAACCTCGGTGCCAAGATGCTGACCTCTCTGGCTTTGATTATGTACAATAACCTCCTCTCAGAACAAGTGAAGTTTCTATGCTAGTTCCTAAGTGAAGAAAGTTTTTTTTAAATTTACTTAATTCYAGCCCTTCAACTTTTTTGAAAGGAACTGATTTGTCTGTCTTATTCTTGATTCAGATAAACTGGGTTGGATTCCTGCTCTTCTATGCTCACAGGCAGAGCAGAGGTTTTGGGTTTCAGCTATTGTGTTTTGTCTTGCCCAGAAATTGATCAACACCAATAAATCTTTGTGTCTCATGTGGCTGCTGCTGGATTTGAATTGTCTGGAATGTCATTGTTGTCACACTTTGACGTTTCAGATAAAATTGAAAAAGCTGATGTGAAACCCCTGTTAAGTATACTGAGGCATTCACCTTTCCGCTGGCCTGTGCTGGAATCCAACATTGGACCTGAAGGGCTGTGGTCAGAAAGGAGGTTTAGCTTAGTCCAAGCCTTGGCAACTCTTCGTGGTCAATACAGTAACTCTGTCTTCATCCGTTTATATGTGGCTGCTGATGACAAAATCTCCAATCAGTATATCCTGAAGGTACAATGTAGCGTATCTAACTGGTTATTTTGCATGATATTTTGTGGTCTCATTTTTCTAAAAACATGTTTACATGCCAAATGTTTACACTTAATTGTTGTTGCCATTATCTACTGACTTAGATGTTCATAGGTCCCAATTTATGGGAATGTAGAAGCCACTAGGAATGACATGCTATTGAAAAACATTTCTGTACAGGGTATTTTCTCCTTTCCAATGGCAAAAAAAAGGTAAAATATGTTCCCAGTGGACCAAAGTCCAGAGTCTATGTACGTGAAAACAAGAGAGGTGGATATCCAGTCCTGGGGGTGTTCTGGGTGCTGCTTATGACTCATGAGTTGCATGAAGAATGCTTTTTGTCTATGAAGATGAAGAATGGTGCATCAGTAGCAGATATTTTGAACTTGAGCTATTTTTCTTGAGATGGAAACACATTATCTTGTGCTTATACAGCACCTTGCAACACAGATGTATCCCAAGGACTTCTAAACCTGAAATACAAAATTTATCTTTTTACTGAAATGCTATTGCTTTTGGACCAAAGCATTACCAGTTCGTTAACAGTACATGGCATTACAAACAGTTTAGATTAGTGAAAAAAAGACCCAAGAAACGTTGCCTCAYTGTAGTCTGACAGAACTCCAGAGAGAATTGTAACTATTACTGTGAGATGTCACCATGGCAAGTCTGAGTGCCTGGGCCAAATGCATTGTTGTTTAAGAACTAGACATGAGTTCTTAAACTACTAGAGTAGACTAGCCCTCCACTGCTACAAGAAAATAGTTTATGAAGGCAAGAGAGAAGGGACAAAGAAGAAAGTTATGATGCCATTCATCACAGCAAAATAGGATCGATGATCCTTACGTTGCTAGCATCTTGGCTAGCTGTAGGAATACAGCCAAGAATACATTGTATTTGGGGATCAAACAACAGTTAACTGTGGTGGTACTGGAGTGGATGTCGCTTCTGCGTCAGTTCTTTTAAAATGTCTTTTGACTGAGGCATTTAACTCGTATAAAGTTGAAGGGTAACTTTTACCCATGTCTAGAACATTTTCCTGAATAGTCAAGCCAACAGCAGATCAACAGTTTGCTGTATTAAAGATGTCATTCTGCTAARATGCTGTTCAGATCCTGTCAAGATTGCTTCAGCTGGAGATTTAAAAGAACTGAAACAGTAGAATCAGGAGAGATATTTAGGTGTCTCCTGTCATAATATTTCAGTCCAAGTCACCTGTCAGCGAAGGGCTGGGCAGTKATATCCTTATTGCTGGTCTCTTAGAAACGAATTATACCTATCAGTATCTTCACTCAGAATGTTTAGTGGCACCTAAGAATCAGGTATCTAAATAACTGAAGCACTACATGCTATGAATAACATATTATTCTGTAGGGTATTCTGTTGTTGTTAATTTGATTAAGAACTTGATCTGCAGAATGCATCAGCCAGTTTTCTACTTTGTCCGTGTTTCAAYAAATTCCCAGGGGTACCATGGAGTATTTCAATCTGCTTGTGAAAACGCCTCTATTGCAAAATTCTTTGTTCAGCATTGCAAAATCATGAATGGATCAGAAAAAAGTAGAAATTCCAAATAAAACTTTGTTCAGCATTCAACTTGATCTTTTTTTCTTGAGGGCTGAAGAAGTTGGTTAAGTTTTTTGTTTATTTCTCATATTTGTGCTTTCTTGGTTTCAGTGGGTTGTCAAATCCAACTCTTAAGCCAGGAAAATTTGGATAAGCATTTCAGGCAGCAGTCACATAATTGAAATAGACCAAATCATCTGAAGTTAACTATTACCAGGACACACATATGCAAAGCATAAGAGTATATTCTTTTTGCTTCAATATACTGAAAAAAGAAGGTGATACTGGTTTTCAAAGAAACAGAGCTGCACTGAGCATCGCAGCTATGCTCCTTTTAGTGGACGATTTGTGTTATTTGTTTATGGTATATTTTAAAGGTTGAGAACATCAGCCAGTAGAGGAAAAGATGACATTTATTCATTCATTTTAGATTCTAAGTTGTATTTATTTAGGTAATTTTTATAAATGTAGAAAACGTGAACTATAAATGGTGTAGGATTTAGATTTAAAAAGGTGATATGAAATCGTATGAATAAATACAATCTTCACTAGACTTATCACTAGACAAATACAACATCGAAATAATAATTTTAGAACATCAAAACTGTTGTTTCTGCTCCAATCAGTATCTTGTTCAGAGTTTGGAAGCTGGTTGAATTACGTTTTCAGTTTCAGCTTTCACAGCCTAACCTAACCTGATCGCGTTGAAGTGTTTTGGGAAATCTCAGTTTCCAGTAGTAATTTTGAGATATATGCTGAGCTGTGAGCTCAGCCTGGTTAGGAACTTGAAACAGTATGCAAATACTCCCATGTAGTCATTTCACTCAAAAGACTAAGTGCAGATCTCAATGAACTTTCAGGACTGGTTTTAAAATTACCTTGAGGACCTTATTCCAATATTGGGGTGACTGTAGACCAACAAATCTGATCCACGTTTAGATCAAAAAGACAAGTGAAAGTCAAAGATCCACCTGGACCTATCAGACATCTTTAGCTAATGTACTGGAGGCATAACAATTTCCTGTTCATGCATGCAATCATTTCTGTGGCTGGTATCCAGCTGTTTCAGTACATCTGTTCAAAAAGCCAAATACGGCACTCAGTGCTGGTCTGGGGTGAAGCTCAAAGGTGTAACCTCAGTTTCAGTCAAAGGCAGCTAATGATGCTTTCCAGATACACAACAACTAACATGCTCCAGCACCTAATGGGCATTTGGTCCATACGCTATACTAGTGTTTGTCTCAAGCTGACTCTTGGGCCCCTGAAATATGTGTAGGATGAATGGTCATCAGCGCCAACTGTTTGATCCTGTAGRCAGTCCTATTGCATTACCTACTCGCTTATGGAGCCATAAACACACAGATCACGTAGGTRGTTCTTTGCTGTAGTAGGTGGCTCAGATTTTGCAGGGGGCATCTGAGGCTCCCCACATCACAGTAATGTGATTTAGGTAATGTCTATCAGCACAGTATAGCATTTTTCTGTTGTTTTGAAATCCTGTGGAACTCAGGCTGGTGCAGTGTATTATGTATTAGATRTTTATGTGCATCTATCATAATTGCCAGAAAAACATGAACTTTTCCAAGGTTGCTTATAGGGCTAGCTTTGAATTCTGATGAATTTACCTATTAAATGCTGCTTCTTGGTATTTTTAACAGCTCGACCAAGCAAGCCTCTCTCTTGCATCTCGCGAGGATTACCTAGAAAACACCACAGAAGCCAAATCTGTAAGTCTTATTAACTGGAAATCAGAGTCACCRTTTTTCCTCTCAGTTTTTTCGTTGTTGCTTTTGCTTTGTTGAGCTCCAAACTGAGAAAGGGTTGTGRTTTGCTTGGATTTGGATTTTTCAGGATATCTTCTATTAGAAAACACCACCACTACAAGCACCACTACCACAAACACTTTTTCAAATTTTCTCAAATGAAGATTTTTGTAAGATTTGGGGTCCCCCCTGCTTTTCTTCCCCTTTGGAAGGGGCCTCTGGAGTTCATCTTGACCAACCCCTCCGCTCAAGCAGGGTTGWCCTCTGGAGTATACTGCTAGTGACTGGCCTCCARCTGAAYTTTGTGCTGCTGATCACAACCCTTTGGACCTGGTCACTCAGCTCATTTTCAGTCCACAATGCACTTCTCTAACCCATAATTTTTCAACTTGGTGAACGACCACAACTGCTCTTCCCTCATCCACAAAGATATTAATGTAATTGTAGAAGGTTATCRGGCTGGTTAAGTATGATTTCTCCTTCATAAATCCATGTTCACTACTCCCRACCACCTTGTCCTTCATGTGATTKGAAATAGTTTCCGGRAGGATTTTCTCYATCACGTTCCCAGGGATTGATATGAGGCTGACCAGCTTGTAGTTCCCTGGATCTTCCTTCTCGCATTCCTTGAAGATAGGGGTGATACTTGGTCTCTTCCAGCCTTTAGGAACCTCTCCCAATAGCTATGACCTTCCAAATAAAGGAAGGTAAAGACTGGAGCAAAGTTGTCATTGAGCGTCTTGGCCTTTTCAGTGTCATTTGTCACCCTGCTCCMTTTAGCAGCAGATCCATGTTCTCCCTAGTCTTCCTTTTGCTGTTATGTACTTGTAGAGTCTTTTCTCATTGRTCTTCACATCTCTTGCCAGATTCAACTTCAGGTTGGCCTTGGTTTTCCTAACCATATCCCTGCAAGCTTTGTAAGTAGCTCTATACTCCTGGCTCACCTGTCTGTGCTTCTACCTCTTATACACTTCCTTCTTATGTTTGAATTTAGTTAGGAGCTCCTTGTACACCCATGCAGGCCTCCTACCACCTTTGCTTGATTTYCTACTTGTCAGAATGGACCTTTCTTGAGCTTGGAGGAGCTCGGGTAGAGCTTCATGCGTTCGCCCTGGTCTCTCCCATAAAGGACAACTCCCCCTCCTCACCTTCCCAGCCTGTCCTTCCTAAAATTCCTGTATCCACCCATTGCAGCACTCTAGTTGTGCAAGTTACCCTGCTATGTTTCTGTGATTGCAGCCAGGTCATAGCCCTGTAACTCTACACAGACTTCTAACTTGTCCTGTTTGTTCCCCATGCTGTGTGCATTAGTGTAAAGGTATTTCCAAGGGACACCCAGCCATGCTGATTCTTCAGTATGGCCTTGAGAGCTTTCCTTATAAGGCTGTCCTGCAGGCACTTGTTTCTTTGCATACCTACCCTCAAAGGGGTTCCATTTCAGTTCTGTTTTGTTGATTGCTATGTCCCCTCTTTTCCCATCACCCCAGGCCCTATGCTTGCCTACCGTATCTGCACCTTCCTTAGTAGTTTCTTGAGGAATCACTCGCTCACCCATTGTTTCTAGCTTAACATTCTCCTTACCATGTAGAGGTAAGATGGCAAAGATATCCTTGCCCTGTTTAGTCAAATGGATCCCGTCTCTTCCAAGCAGCTGTGAATTCTCAAAGAGGGTCCCATGATCATATAAACCAAATCTCTGCTGCTGATGCCAGCTGTACAACCAGATGTTAACCCGCAAGATCCGTCATGTCCTCCTCAGGCCCTTGCCCCTCACCAGCAGAATCAAGGAGAACACCACCTGGGCCCCATGCCCTTGATCTCTCTTCTCATAGCCCTGTAGTCATGCTTGATACTTTCCAGRTCACCCCTGKCAATAGCATTGGTGCCTACCAGGAAGAGCAGCAGGGAATTGTAGTCAGAGGGCTGGATAAGCCTTGGTAGCCTCTTCACAACATCCTGAATGTGAGACCCCCAGCAAACAGCAAACCTCCCTAGATGACAAATCAGGTTGGCAGATGGGGGCCTCYATCCCCTGCAGTAGTGAGTCTCTTACCACTGTCGCTTGCTTCTTCCTTCTGGTGGTCCTGAGAGGCTCAGCCACCGCACTCCAACTGATAGTGCTCCTGGGCCCTCATCAGCTACAAGAGCAGCRGACTTCCAGCTTTCATTCTGATGGGAGTTTCCACTTTCCAGCCTCATAGGCACAKGCTCCTCCTGCTCTTCTGCTGCAGCTGAAGGTCCAGCCTTTTGAAGCTGCAGGGTCTCAGGGGAGGTCTGGTTGATCTTTCTCATCTCYTCTGAGGCTGCGTGATCTGCTGTCCTCTCACAGCTCTTTCACTTGGCAGCGCAGCTCTTCAGCAACAGCACACCTCCTGCATGCCAGAAGCTGYATCCTTCCTTATGAAGCACCATCTGGATCCAAGAGTCCGATAACAAAGAGACAGTTACACCAGCGGTGCCTGGGGATCATGTCCTGTGGCATGTGACCACCATATCTAAGGATGGGTATGCCAGACAAAGTTTGCTGGCCTTTTCTTTGTGAACTGCTGCATCTGTTGACAGCCTCTGGGAGCCRTGCTCTGGGCATGGCTCTTATGTAGGCCTCTCTCTGGCACGGGCTCAAAGAGTGCTTGACCCTCCTTGATCAGGAGTCAGCTAGCATAAGGGCTATGGGCACCCTTTGATCCATCACAGCTGCCAGAGTTAGCAGCTGCTGGAGCTACCCTCACCTTAGCTTTTACCTGACCTGGTGGCAGCGGGAGCCTTCGTGTCCCCCAGGGGAGACCCAGGGGTTCCCAGATGGTGGACAAAGTGCCCAGAAGCTCAAGAACATCTCAATGAAGTGGAGCCCAGCTTGAARTGTGCTCAGCCTTCTGGCCTAATTGAACCCAAGACATCTGTGGGCAGCCCACAGACATGGCTCTGGCTCATGTAAAGCTCATGTGGGCTGCCTCTTRGGTTCAATTAGGCCAGAAGGCTGAGCACATTTCAAGAGCCACAGCAGGTTATTATCATCAAGTTAACCTGAATTCATTTAATGAAGGGAACAAGAGTTCCTCAACAGAATTCAAGTATTCATTTCCTTTTCCCCTCCCCTCTCTTTATGATTTCTCTGTTACAGCTTAGTTTCTTGCTGCTTTTCTATGGACAGCAGTCGTGAACCAATGATCTTTATCAAAGGCTTTAATGTATCAATATTTGACAATGGCAGCACCTTTATCCCCCTCACTCAATGAAGGCCTGTGGGCAGTATCCAGCACATGCAGCCCAAAGCTCAAAGAAAACAAGCCCTTGGGTTGTCATGTGGGACAAGTCATTGCTATGGATTGAGTTTGTACAGTTTTGCTTCCCTTTTGAGTTCCCTGAGAGGTTAGTAAGTTTTTTTTAGCCACATCTATCAGACTAGATGATGCCAGGATACAAAGAAATGTATCTACTAAAAGATTAAAGCTGGAGACGCGTTGGGATATATTTTTGCTTTTGTTGGGCTGTGGGCCAGTAGGAGTTGATGAGGAACAATCTGATCTTTCCAAAATCTCTGAAAGATTATACCGGTGGGGTGGGGAGGTAGCACAGAAATCACTGCGGTATCATTACATACATACAGTGTATTTTCGTAACATTTGTGTCTACACACTGAGACTAAAATGTGCTTTATTACGATAGCCTGGGGAGAGCAGAGCAGAGCACTGTAGCAGGTACATGTGTTGTAGTGCTGTGGCAGGAACAGAGGAGAGATCTCAGAGGAGCGTCCCTTTATCTCCCTCAGCCACTAAGCTTGCACAAGTAATTCTTCAGTCCTACGCTGATTACTGTACGAGTTGGTGTAAAATATTGGTGTACACTCATACACGTTGTCTAATCCCATTGTAAGAGCTGTGAGTGTTATATATCTAATCCAAAAGTRTCATTTGCATTTCCTGAGATTTATACTCTGTGAACCACAGCAGGTATCTCTGTCTGTCACACACAGTATGTTTACAGTGTTATTTCTCATTTTTTCCTTGATGACAGCAGGGATTCAAGGTAAGGAAAGCACAACTTTGGYTGCTAGGGCGTGAAAGTACAAAGTATTATACTCCTTGCTATAGCTGGGCATTTCYGGTCTACTGCTACAGCTGTGCTTGAGCAAATCCAGTGGTCATTTCACTCTTTTTGTTTCTTTACAGTACCGAGATGCCTTTTTGCAGTTCATGGTTGATACAGCAGTGCTTCTGGGTGCAAATGCTTCACGAGCTGAAACTGATATGAAGTCGGTTCTAAGACTGGAAGTTAAAATAGCTGAGGTAAGTAATCTAATGCAGGATTGAAGCTAGCTTTTACAAAAAAAAAGTGCAATACTTTTTCAAAATAGAAAGCCATTATATCAACAGCCTTAGCAATAGTGTTTTTTGGAAATAGAAGGAAAGGAGCASAACCTGATGAAGAAAGGATGAACAATATTCCTCCCTCACTTAATTGTTAATTAAAATAAAATAATCCCCCCTGATTATTTTATTCTCAGGGGAAAAAAAATCTTAGCCAAATGCTCTTGGTCCTTTAAATTGTTAGTATGTCAACCAGGCTTGCTAGAGATAAGCATTGGCAGTATGCTAATGTATGAGGGACAGTGTGCTAGCAAGGTCCTTTGGTCTGCCATCTCAGTGGAGGTAAGKGATGGAGATCCATGCAGCAGCAAAGATGCAAGGGTTGTTGATGTGTTAGAAACCATGGAAGCACGGAAGTGCCTGAGGATGGTCACATAGGAATTAGGGCTTCTCCCCTGCAAAAGGTGATGGGACTAACAGTYCAACTGAAGTGTATCTACACTTCCTGCTGCACTGGAAGCCATTGTGCAGCAGCAAAGCTATGCTGTAGTCACCAACACAGAAAAATGGTGGGATGACTCACACAACTGGAGTGCTGCAATGGATGGCTATAAACTCTTCAGAAGGGACAAGCAAGGAAGGAGGGGCAGTGGGGTAGCCCTGTACATTAGGGAGTGTTTTGACTGTCTAGAGCTTCATGRTGGTGTTGATAGGGTTGAGTGTTTATGTGTAAGAATAAGGGGGAAGRCCAACAAGGCAGATATCATGGTGGGAGTCTGTTATAGACCACCCAACCAGGATGAAGAGGCAAATGAAATAGTCTATAAGCAGCTGGGAGAAGTCTCACAATCGCTAGCCCTTGTTTTCGTGAGGGACTTCAACTTACCAGATGTCTGCTGGAAATATAATACAGCGGAGAGGAAACAGTCTAAGAGGTTCCTGGAGTGTGTGGAAGATAGCTTCCTGACACAGCTGGTGAGGGAGCCAACTAGGGAAGGTGCCCTAGTTGGCGGACAGAGAAGGACTTGTGGGTGATGTGATGGTTGGGGGCCATCTCAGACAGAGCGATCACAAAATGATAGAGTTTCTATTCTTGGAGAAGTAAGGAGGGGGTTTAGCAGAACTGCTACCTTGGACYTCTGGAGGGCAGACTTTGTCCTGTTTAGGAGTCTGGTTGACAGAATCCAGGAGGAAATCTTAAAGGCACAGGAATAGGCCGTCCCTACGTGCTGAAAGACAAGCTGGCAGGGAAGAAGATCAGCCTGGCTGAACAGAGCTTTGGCTGGAACTCAGAGAGAAAAAAAAAAAAAGAGAGTTTATGAGCTTTGGAAGAAGGGGCAGGCAACTCAGGAGGGCTACAAAGATATTGTGAGGTTATGCAGGGAGAAAATTAGAAGGGCCAAAGCCCAACTAGAAATTAATCTGGMTACTTCTGTAAAACACAATAAAAAAATGTTTCTGTAAATACATTAGCAACAAAAGGAGGGCTAAGGAGAATCTCCATCYTTTATCGGATGTGGGGGGGAACATAGTGATAAAGGATGAGGAAAAGGCTGAGGTACTTAATGCCTTCTTTGCCTGTCCTTAATAGTAAGACCAGTTGTTCTCTGGRTACCCAGTTCCCAGAGCTGGAAGACAGGGACGGAGAGCAGAATGAAGCCCCCATAATCCAAGGGGAGATGGTTAGCAACCTGCTACACCACTTAGACACACACAAGTCTATGGGGCCGGATGSGATCCACCCTAGGGTACTGAGGGAGCTGGTGGAAGTGCTCACCAAGCCACTTTCAATCATTTATCAGGAGTCCTGGCTAACCRGAGAGGTCCCAGTTGACTGGAGGTTAACAAATGTGAYGCCCACCTACAAGAAGGGCCGGAAGGAGGATCCAGGGAACTGCAGGCCAGTCAGTCTGACCTCGGTGCCAGGGAAGGTTATGGAGTGGTTCATCCTGAGTGCCTTCACGTGGCATGTACAGGACAAGCAGGTGATCAGGCCCAGTCAGCATGGGTTTATGAAAGGCAGGTCCTGCTTGACTAACCTGATCTCCTTCTATCACAAGGTGACCCACTTAGTGGATGAGGGAAAGGCTGTGGATGTGGTCTACCTAGACTTTAGTAAAGCCTTTGACACTGTTTCCCACAGCATTCTCCTGGAGAAACTGGCTGCTCATGGCTTGGACGGACGTACTCTTTGCTGGGTAAAAACTGGCTGGATGGCCAGGCCCAAAGAGTGGTGGTGAATGGAGCTAAATCCATTTGGTGGCCAGTCACAAGTGGTGTTCCCCAGGGCTCAGTTTTGGGGCCAATTCTGTTCAATATCTTTGTCCATGATCTGGATGAGGGGATTGAGTGCACCCTCAGTAAGTTTGCAGATGACACCAAGYTGGGCGGGAGTGTTGATCTGCCTGAGGGTAGGAAGGCTCTGCAGAGGGATCTGGACAGGCTGGATCGATGGGCCGAAGCCAATTGTATGAGGTTCAACAAGGCCAAGTGCYGGGTCCTGCACTTGGGTCACAACAACCCCAGGCAATGCTACAGGCTTGGTGAGGAGTGGCTGGAAAGCTGCCCGGCAGAAAAGGACCTGGGGGTGCTGGTTGACGGCTGGCTGGACATGAGCCRGCAGTGTGCCCAGGTGGCCAAGAAGGCGAATAGTATCCTGGCTTGTATCTGAAATAGTGTGGCCAGCAGGAGCAGGGAGGTGATCGTGCCCCTGTACTCGGCACTGGTGAGGCCACACCTTGAATACTGTGTTCAGTTTTCACTACAAGATGGACATTGAGGTGCTGGAGTGTGTCCAGAGAAGGGCAATGAAGCTGGTGAAGGGTCTAGAGCACAAGTGTTATGAGGAGCAGCTGAGGGAACTGGAGTTGTTTAGCCTGGAGAAGAGGAGGCTGAGGGGAGACCTTATCGCTCTCTACAACTCCCTGAAAGGAGGCTGTAGAGAGGCGGGTGTTGGTCTCTTCTCCCAAGTAACAAGCAATAGGACAAGAGGAAATGGCCTCAAGTTGCACCAGGGTAGGTTTAGATTGGATATTAGGAAAAATTTYTTCACTGAAAGGGTAGTCAAGCATTGGAACAGGCTGCCCAGGGAAGTGGTTGAGTCACCATCCCTGGAGGTATTTAAAAGACGTGCAGATGTGGTGCTTAGGGACATGGTTTAGTGGTGGAGTTGGCASTGCTAGGTTAACGCTTGGACTCGATGATCTTAAAGGTCTTTTCCAACCTAAATGATTCTATGATTCTATAGTTTTGAGGTTGGGCAGAATTTGAGTCCTTTTTGTGCAGCTATGTTTTGAATACATTACCATGTATTCAAGAAGCAGACTGGGCTGATTCTCTCAGGAACAGTCTAAAAACAGTGCAAGACTGAGGTGGGATATTGGCGCTTGGTAGTGAGAGGGTGGTGGTTACAGTAGCACCACAGTTAGCTCCTGACCTGCTTTCATGGTGAGTCCTGGGAGAGGGTATGAGAAACTCCATGATTTTTAATTTAGGGGACCAACCGAATTTAGTAAAGCTAGGAGGATTTAAATCTGGTACTCAGTTCTGACCGACTTACTTGGCAACATTTTTGCCCCCTTGTGGAGTTTAGTTTATGCATTAGGACTGTTCCAGGCTGAAGGAGCGTTTCTGCTTCCCAGTATCCCTGTTTCAGTATGGCTAATGCAGGAATCCCGCTCCTGGGAGCTGCAAGTCCGCTATTATTTCCACTTCTTCTAAAGCTGGAGAGAAGAGTTAGATTCAATGTTGGGAAACCAGCAAAAGTTAGGGCTACAAACCTGACACTGATTTGCAGAACTGCCAGCTGAGCTGAGTATTTCTTCATATCACCAAGGAAAGAAATTATCCCCTGTGAAATGCTGGGTCTCCTGTTAACAGAGAAGCCTGTTGCACAGGACAGGTGATGCAGCAGATGATTTTTCCCTGGGTTCTGCTGTTGCAGTCTATAGGAGGAAAGGCAGTGATGCTTCTTAATGGTGTGTGTGTGCAGAATTGAGGGCCATCCACAATAGTAGTAAATCAGTGTTTCCATCTCTCTGCTGAGAGAGATGAAATTTTGTCAAACCTCTAAATAAAGCCCAATATTCAGCTTCAATTACCTAGTGTGGGTGAGCAGACAATTCATTGTGACCCAGTAGTCTTAAAAAACAGAAAATGTTTCTTCTGTTTATTGGTGATGTGATAAGAAGATGCATCACTACCTGTGGTAGCTCTAGTGCTTTACTTAACATATGTTTTACAGAGCTTTAATCCACAAAGTATATAGATGAAGTTGCCATATAAGATGACATGGATCATGTAATAGCCCTCAGGATCAGTAATGCATACCAATTTGCAGCAAGCCATACTTGCTCATGGTTGCCTAATTTCCCTTTAGTATGAATAATCCTCCTAAAATATGTCCAGATATTAGGCATGAGTCCAGGRACATGGATTGTTGCATAATCCCTCACGAGCACAGTGATTTATAAAAACATCTTACCATGATTTCAATGGAAACGGTCCTTTTTGTTACTTAGGCTTTTACTGTATCCTGTGTTCCTCTGCGTTCGTTTTAAGAGAATGTATATAATGGAGAAGTTGTGTGCTCAGGAAGAGATAGCAAGAATAAAGGGAGGATACTTTGGATATAGGAAGGAGTGGCATGCTTCGAGAGCGCTTGTTGTATACAAGGAAGATTTCAATTAGGTTTGAATTACTGGAGGAATAGGGAAAGTTTTGAGAGGAAGGGAGCAAACGGGTTCAAGAAGAGTTTAAAGATTTGTCAGATAAATGAAATCTGCAGAAAGGGATAACAAAATAATTTTTTTTCTGTGTGACTTGAGCAATAGTAAAACCGCAGACACTTACTGGAGAATTTTGGTTGGAGAACTACCAGCTGTCTGGTTAGTCTGGCGTCAATCTCTGTCTTCTTTAAACTGCACAGTATATGGCCTGTTTTATAGGATTTACCTTAGAGCAGGGCTGGAATTGCTATCGGGAATTCTTGTTTCTCTTGAACACTGAGAAAATTTTGAGCTATATCTTGTACTCGGTTTGTTTTTCTATTATGAACCATACTGCCATCTTGGAATCTGAATGTCTCTTGTCAGTTATAAAAGGACTTGCTTTATATTTAGGATTTCTTTTGCTATGTCCTTGAACTTTGACACTACAGAGGATCCGGAGGTCCTGCTCCTCTGGTCACCCAGATGAGAGGTCTGGTTGAAGAATTCTTTAATTCATGTCTGGCCTATATACCCAGGYCTATATACCCATTTCCTGCTATGGAAATCAGGATGGAGGGGTAAAATGAGGAGAAACTTGTGTATCTGGCTCTTCCCTCAGATGGAGTCAGGCCATAGCAAGAACATGTTCAAATCCAGGAGATGAGATGCACTTCCAGCATACCTATCTCAGATTTGACCTTTTAAACCATATAGTTTGGAGCTGGCTTCTACCTGACATGATGGGATGAGTAAGTATTAATGGTCTAGGTGTGCTTTTGTCTCTTATGTATCAACATGCATTTCCTTAGTATAATCAGAGCTAATCGGCCTAATACATTCAAAGAAGACATGCAGCTCATTAAATTCCCCAGTAATGAGTTAAACTGGCAATGAACTGTGTTCCATTTCTCCTAGTTAAATGCCATCCTCAGAAAGGGAAGTTAATGCTATGAATGCTTGGAAAACAGGTGGTGAGATATTTCTGCACTCGGATTATGATGGACAGTAATGATGTAAGAGCAGGCCCCTGCAAGATAATCCTTGTTTTGATGGTGGGTTTTTTTTTTCTTCCCCCCAGATCATGATTCCATATGAAAATCGAACAAGTGAGGTGATGTACAATAAAATGAACATATCGGAGCTTAGTGCCATGATTCCACAGGTTGGTTGGGGTTAACTGCAAAATTATTCTTTTATTGTCTGACCTATGTAATTAAAATTGCCCTTAGTGTGCAGAGCAGCRTGTTAAAGGAACATAATTAGGAATRTGTRTACTCAATTACAATATATATTCTTTTAAATACAGTTACAACTTTATTGAGGTTTGAAAACACACATAATGGCAAAGTGCAACAGTTTCTAAATTTTCAATAAATAAAGCTCTGAAACCATTAGTCTCAAAGGTGCAACTTAGTTAATAAGTCATCTCTCTTCATAATCTGTTTTAACCAGCCTTCTCTTTATCATTGCAGTTTGACTGGCTGGGATACATCAAGAAGGTGATTGACACCAGACTCTATCCTGAGCTCAAAGATATAGGTCCTTCAGAAAATGTGATTGTCCGTGTTCCCCAGTACTTCAAAGATTTATTCAGGATACTAGAAAACGAAAGGAAAAAGTAAGGATCCTATGATGGTTTCACCCACACTTATGAGGGGACATCAAATGCTGGGTTTTTCCTGGGTTTTTCAGGTGTTTCAGATATTCTTAGAATGAAGTCCCTAGGCAAAAGGTCTGTTTGGTTTTGTCTGAATGAGGATATAGATATTAACTTGTGTGTAGCAGGAGAATTTGCAGTTTCAACACCTTTCTTTTTTTACAGAAAAAACAGGTTGCAGTAAAGCTGCTCTTTCCAGATGCATTCAGCATCTCTTACTTGTATAGGGTCTTGTATCTTGTGAAATCATTAACACCTGTAGAACATAGTTGTAAAATGCAGGTAGCTCAGATTAAACATAGTAGATGTGCTTTGCACAGGGATGCAAGACAGCTTTGGGCAGTGTGATGAAAAAGTGTATGTGAAGATGACATCCCATTTTGAGACATCATTACTGATGACATCTAAGTGATTTCTGTGATAATTTGCTCTCTGCTGAGGTGTGTTGCTGAACGTTTAAAAAAATATTGTTAGGCTGTTGTCTCCAAAAATCATTCTTTGCTGATTGTACAGTATGGCCACAACTARATTTACATTTCAGAAAAAAAAGACTAATTCAGAAGCATTATTCTTGTACTGTTGCTCTATGTCTCCAGTGACAGAATGCTTACATTAATTCATAGTACCTGTAAAAATAACACACAGATCAAACAATAAGAAAAACAAAAATGATTGATCTGCCTACAGATCATTAAACATCCTTTCTTTGTAAAATTCAGACAGATATTGTTAGTGTGCCACCAGTCTTAATCTATTGAAGAAAGTTCTAAATGGTTTGGGCTGTCCATGCTTTGTATCTCAAAGTTAGTTATGTCAGTGGGGATAAAGTGGTGATTTAGAGGATGCACATGTAGCAAGACAACAGAGGAGCAGTTATTCCCTGTGTACAAATACACTTACATGCAAATATATTCTGTAACTACAGAGTAAATACCTGGAGATTTTTCCATTAGGGTTTTATTCAGGGAAAATCCGAGTATTTAAGAGGAGTTAAGCCAGCCTGTGTGTCATGGCAGAGGGAGACTGGAGTAATGACCAGAAAGAATGGCAACTCCCAKCTTCAGTAAACCTTGAGACCAGCTTCCTGACCCTCACAGGTCAGGGGGGTGGGCACAAACAGTGTCTGATTTCTAGTATATTCACACTGTGTATCTTCTAGCTGATAATGGTTTAGGCATTTTCTGCTCAGTTTTACGCTAAGAAATTTGCATCATAAAATGTTAGAAATAGCAAATAGTGCTAAACTCAACCCAAGCGGACTTCAAATTCTTGTACGTAAAATCCATCCAAACAGTCACTGCATGATAACAAAGATCATGTTTATCTATTAGATGATAATGTTCATTACTTAAAATGTCATAGTCTGCTCCAGAAGTAACCTTGTTATCRAGCCTGAGAAAATTAGGAAATCATCTTAATGCAAACTCCTAACAATGAGGTCTTAACATTTCCCTGTAGGGTGAACTCTGAAAGCTTAACAAGGATATTTTCTTCTAGGTAATCTCATTTGTCATTCTCCATATGATATTTTAAAGGTTAAATTAATGCAAACAACATGAATTTGGTTTGTTACAGTAAATATCTAGACCAATCAAATTCCTAGTAAAGCATTCCAAAATTTATTTGCTTCAGTGATTAGAATGTGAATTAACTCCTCATCATTCCAGGAGATGCAGCGTCATCAGGAGAAACAGGTTCTTTCACCAGGTTCATATTCTTTTCAGTTACAAACCTTCTATCCCTAACTTATACTTTTATTCCAATGCCTTGTGTGTCCCCTTCCCAGATAAGTACCCTGCTGGCATGGGTACTATTCAAAATGGCACAAAAAGTTGGTTCATGCCCCAGTGATCTGACAAAGTACTCTGTGGAGTTTATTTCAGGTGGAGGTAAGAATGGAGTGAAAATTAAGACTGGCTACAGAAGCAGTTCTCAGTGATGGAGGTGACAAGTTGTATGGACTCATAATCATCACATTAAAAACTGCTCCCTTGGAGAACCTGCTGAACAATCTTGAATTGTGAAATCATTCACRTGGCAATGGTACTAGAAAATAGCACGTTGGCAGGGTGTAGAGTGTATTTAGTAGAATAAGGCTGCTGTTTACTTGACAACCCTGCTCCATATAATCAAGTTACTGTATGGAGCTTGAAATATGTGYATCGGTGTGGTTTGGAGGTCTGTCTGAAATTCCCAAGCCAGGGCACTGCTGAGAGCCCAGCCCAGGAGCATGGCTTTCTGTAGCAAGCTGCCCAAGAAGCTGAGTAACTAGCCTRCAGGAGTTTCCATCATCCCTGGGCTAGCTAGCCTAAGTCAAGTCAGGTGTTCAGTGCTGAAGTAAGTCACACCTTCTTCGTAAGAAGCCTTCAGGGATTCCTTCAGTTTTTTTAGTGTACCGACTAATTTTTAATGGAGTTTATATCTATTACAGGAAAAAGAGGTCTATGTTAAAAACATAGATGTAGGTGTGGTATAAATGAGATAATGGCAGAGCTCCAATACAGTTGTGCCATGTGAGGGGGCAGAYGGGACTGTGCTGGCACCAGTTAGGAGCCCCTTATATCCCTTCCCTTTTACCTGTGTACTGGTGCTTTATGTGTGAGCCATAAATAGGATACTGTAAATTGTGTCTTTGTTGGAGATGTTTGCAGCTGTTGAAGGAAGCAGCTTTATCGTTCTCATGGATGTCAGAATGAATAACTGGTTCCTTTTGCCTTACCTTACCCCATCTTTGCAGTATGGGACAACTAATAGAGAAGTACTCTGTAATTCCTGCAGCATAAAAGGAATTTTCTTTAGAGAGGGATGGGGGCACTAGATCTCCTTTCTGGTCTTAGYCTGCCTCTGAAAAATTAGAGAAGTTACAATAATTTGACTTGAACTACTGCCTCTAGCAATAGAGGCAGAAGTTTTTCAGTACTTATAGTTTGATTCATGACTCAATTYTGAATAAAATTTTCAAACAGATCTCAAAATTTGTGAAAGGAATCTTTTTCTTAAAATGTCAATTAATTTGTCCATCTATCTCATATTAAATCTATCCTCTTTAACTGCCACTGTGTCTGTTGATTAAAATATTACAAACTCACAGAATTTTACATGAGCAACCTATTTTATTCCCAGACAGGGTAAAGAGTTCCTTAGGAGGTATTCATAAGCACTGGTGTAATTTTAACTGTCCCAGCAAACAAGCTCTCTACCACTTCCTTTGGGAGGGTGTATCACAATAACGGTCATATTGGTTAAGAGCGAGYCTACACTTCTTTCTGTAATAGTCATTTTGAAGTTAAAATAGGGGACTGTGTAGTGTACTCTTCTGAAAGGTTACAACAACAAATGCTCTGGTCTCATCGAAAGAGCAGAGAGGATTTGTATGCTTTATTTGTGTGTTGGAATTTGCTCCATGTGAAGAGGTTAACTTCTCTGAGCCTCARTGAACTTATTTTTAAATTGGGATGAAAATCACCCCAAGATATGCACTAGAGGCATTTCATAACAAAAAGCATCAGTTTTTAAACCAAATTAAGAAGACCGATGGATTTTAAGTTTGTATGGTTGGCCAAAAAGCTAAAATGTTCACCCCCAAAATAGGCAAAAAAAAAAAACAGATAAAATATGATTTTGTTTTGKTTTGTTTTAAAACAAAATAAAGAACACCGCCCCTCAAACAAACAACAACAACAAAACCCCTCAACCTTTCCCCCATTGCTCCCCCCAGCAAATAAACATACCTCCGGGCTTTGAGGCAAAACATTCCTGTTGTTATATGCATYGTACGCATCAGTGGATTCTAGTGTGATTACAATCAGGAAGTATTACAATGTCATCAGACAGCTTGGCTTTAGGAAAAGCCTTCTTTTCCTTCCCAAATTAAAACAAACCTCAATTAATTGTGGGATATTTCCTGAAACTGACAGCTGCCTTCATTACTTATGCCTGATACAAAAGTTTTTGAATTCCTGTTGATATTAGTGTCTTTGAATAAGTCATGTTTTTGAGACTCATCCTTTACAAATTTCAATCTTTCATTCACTACCAATTTGACAGAGGTTCCCCAACTCAAGTGTAAGGACAAACAGTGCTGAATGAGAACAAGAAGCACACAGAAGGGAGAATTGATTTTTTTTGTAGCAATTAAGTACTGAATTGTAACACATAATTGGTTTATGATAGTGGTCTATTTAGCTGAGTTTTTTTACCTAAGTCCCTTGATCGAAATTAAATCTTTAAACCTTTTAATCTGTAGGACTTGCACAAATACTGTTTTAGATCCACAGAGTAGTTCCTGCAGGAGCATGGATGCTATTCAGCTCTGCTGAAATCCCTGAGGCAGATAGTTGTGAGGTTTGTGGACCTCTAGTCATTTACAAAACCAAAGAGAGCTGAGCACTTTTAGGGTGCTTCAGTTGCCATTGAGTGAGGAAATTCCACATTGTCAGAAATGTGTTAAGGGGAAAAATCTATCCTTTCTGGTATTTCACAGGTTGGAATGAATTTTTAATGACCCTAAACTTTATCTCAAAATGGTTTGATTATCTAAGCAGAGCTAACTGTTTTGGCTTTTGTAACATGTACTGTGTTATAAATGTACATTATTCATGCTAAAAAGGTTTTTCAGACATGTTTTACGATTGTTGTGAGGATTTATGTGTACTATAYGATATATCTGTATACTAAAGGGGAATATGCCCAGTGTGAGAGAGGAGGAGGAGGGRTATAAAAGGCAGGACTTAGAAATCACAGCAACTCTCTACTCCCCTGTAGAAGCTGCCACTGGCCACAAAGACTGGTGAGTATCAGGCCTTTGAGGTGACAGCTGGCTTAAGATTGCACCCTCAGGTTTTCCTGTGTGAAATGAGTTGACCATATTTCTGACCTATAAGCATATGCAGACTTAACTGATGAGTAAAACAGGCTTTGCCCAGGCTGTCACAGGTGTACAACTGCCGTGCAGGTTCACGTGAGTATGCACACTTCTGCTAGCTTCAATTCGGCTGGAGGAGCCTGCAGGGACAGCCAAATCCAGCGGCACTGCAGAGCACCTGCCTTCCCTGGCCACTGACGKCTGTGCCTGACCAGACTGGTCCCCAGTGCACGTCTCAGCCAGCTTGTGGAGAGTGCACAGCCACCCGTCTGCTCTTGCTGTAGTGTCCCACTTGGATGCGTGCACACTGCTGGAGTTACTAGGTTATCGTGCTCAGTCACTAATAGAAAATACGTAGCTATAGCTTGCCTTAAACCTCTCCATTCTCAGTTCTTTATCACCTCCCTGGCTGAGTGACCAAGAGTGTAAACAACRTATCCTGAGCTGCAGGCTTTGTGTGGGTGGACTGGAGCTTGGTTAGAGGCAAAACTCAAGTTACGGCTCAGACGAGTGCTGCTGTGAAGACAATGCGCCCACAAAGTGTGTTTATAATCTGTTATGATTCAGAGGAGGGGACAGTATGGGATGCGTCCATGAATTAAGTTAATGGAGTGACACTGTAGCAACAGCTATGCTGCTCCACACCTATGGCAATGGGAGATTGTGGAAATGGGATTTTTAGAGATGAGGGAGTTATTCAGATGGTCCATAACAGCTTCTTCGGTTGCAAAGGATCAATTTTTCTCCCTGTGGAGAATTCTATGGCCTGCTCAAACTGTTATGTATATCCCATTGTAGAGCAAACAACATTTGGATATCCATAGATTTAGAGCAATGACTATCCTTGAAAAATATGTCATGTATAAAACAAAATGAGAATAACACGTGTTAGGCCATGATTGGACTTGTTTTGAGACTGTTTGAAGTTGAATTGCATATTACACAATGCACTTTTACCTCATACAGCCACTGCTGAGCATGTAGAAAGCTCAATCTAGACTAGAGAAATCGTCCAGTCGAGTGCTTGAAGTTTTAGAAAAGGGGCATGGGTGTCAAGTCTCCTGGGAATTTTAAACAAGTTCTGAGGCTGAGAGATCCAGGAAGTTCTTACGAGATTCTTGTTACTGAGACAGCTCTTCTTTGGTATTTCAATTATCCATCTGCAAAATACGAGTAGTAATACTTTAATAACTCTGAGGTAGTAAAACTTTTWAAAACATATTGATAACTTCTAATGAAAGATAAAAATATGAGATAATGATAGTATATATGGGATGGACTGTTATCTATTCTGTTTCATAGTTATGATTTATGTGCCCTACTAATGAGGAGAGATAACAATCACTTTGACTTACAAAAGAAAAATCAGTTATTTTCTTATCTCTGGATAGAACTTTTATGCAACTATTACTATGACACAATTCTTGTCACTTATATGGAAAATGAAAACTGTCTTTTGAAAAAAGCATTACCTAAAAATGACATACAAGGAGATGGACTCATTATAAATATCCCACAGAAGATGGTTATCACGGTACAATTACATATTAACTGGCTGCAATCATACAGATTCTTCTGTGTAATAGGGATTTATCAATTTGGTCATCACTCATTGATTTTCAAGGTGAAATTTCCACCATTCAGTTGAAATATTTGTAGAGGTATTTCTGCGAGTGCTTTGTGGTACATCACGTGTTTAGATGTCTGACAATAGTATGTCTGATTTAACAGGACTCTTGCCAACTATCTGGTGTGGAGGATGGTGTATTCAAGGTTACTTAACCTCAGTAGACGTTTTCAGTATCGGTGGCTAGAATTTTCTCGGGTAAGTTAGAGTTTTCATAGCATTTACAATGGTACTAATGGGTTATGGTTGCTTATACCTTTGCAAAACATGAAATTTATCCAGTTTTTCGTGCTGGATAAACTTCTTGAATAACTTTTTTGTTGAAGACTCCCTCTAAAAAAATTAAGACATACATATTCTTGTATATGACACTAAGGAAAAATGTCTTTTAGATAATGTTAAGGAATTTCTGAGACCTCCCCTTTAAAAACCTTGGTCGTCTTATGCAGAAACTTGAAAGCTGGAAAGTTTTTGAGTTACGTGCCAGGGCTGTGACCTGTGCTACTCCGGCAGTCCAAACCTGTTTGGCCAAAATCTAAGTTTTTGGGAAAAAACCTACCGTTTATGCATGTGTGAATATAGCTCTGGTAAAACAGAAGTCTAAGATTTCAGCTTTTCTAAGCTTGCTCAAACCTCTCATGTGCTCTAGTTCCAGCTTTACATGAGCTCTAGCACATCCATACACCAGCCATTTCCAGAGAGAAGCTGATCAGGTGCCTTCCAGCTTGGGGTTACAGAAGTCCCAAAAGACATGAATCACTGCCCCAATCTATGAGAGCAGAGCTAATTATCTATTAAGTAATATAGGCATTTAKGTAAAACACATGTATTTGATTAAGTGAACCTGGAATAGAAAGCCACCCTGATAATCCTGTGGGCAGCATGAGGGCTCTTYAAGCAAACCAAGTATGAAACTGAAACGGCAAGGTGCTTTGTCTTGCTATTTCCAAGCCACTTTAGTTTAGATGGTGAACTTCTTGTTTATCATTATGAAAATTAGCTGCTTGGTGGCATCATGACAACGGGAGGCTGGCATGATGCTGCCGTGATGTAGTACAGGTGGTGTGGGTGCTCTGTCCTCCCTGGTGAGGCATGCAGGTGCCTAACTGAAGCACCCATGTCTTTCCTTGAGTAGTACTGGAATAGTTCTGAGTTGATCACATAGCTAAAAATAAACTCCAATATCTGGATGGAAACTACATAGGAAAGGCAGTCTTTTATACTTCTAAAATCATATTCAAATCAGTCTTGTTAAAGATGCCATTTTCTTCATGCAAAAATGTGCGAAACTGGCTGTCAGAACCACAGCAACAAGTTTGTGTGTCCCCTGCTGGGACATTCCTTGCTAGCCAGGTAAAATAATTGATGCTGGCCATCAGCCATTCTGCAGCATAATACTGAGTTATRTTGAGTTCTATTATGGCCAGAAAAATTCCCGGAAGAAAACTTTGAGCTTTGGATACTGTGCATTTTGATATGGTAACTAGGTGCTGTCACTTCTCTGGGTACTTTCTCCAGAAGTTTAGGGAGAAATCTAATTCAAGTTGATTCAATGCTTATTAACAATATCATCAAGGGTTTCATGTAAGTGGTTCTGAAAACTTAAGAACAGCACAGTAAGGGCAGTGAGTCAGCAGCTCATTCCCATTATCTGCCCTTGGGACCTGGAGATGGAGAGTTAGTTAAGTGCAGTAAACAGCAGTAGCTAATAGTTAATAGTTAAAGTTAAGCACAGTAAACAGCTCAGGGGAACAGACTTCACAGGTCAGCAGAAAGGACGTGAGAAATGGAGTCCAAGGCAAAGGCTTTGTTGAACAGATTTGTCCAGTCAGAGGCTGGAGGACTAAAGGCAYGCAGGTCCTTTGGGATCATAAAAAGGACCCACCAACCTCTTGTCAGGTAAGTGAAGAGAACATTGATTGACTACTAAAAAGACATGACCATGACCATGAGATGAATCGGTGACCCTTAAAGTAAAGGATTTTTTTTTATTCAGTCAGTCGGTCTCACCCATCATAAGCATAGTATTTTTTTTCAGCAGCTTCTCATTTTCTATTGGTGGGTTTTACATCTTACATGTAGAAATCATGGCATCAAGACACTTAAACTCTTTGCAAAGAGAGGAAAAAAGACATGATGAAACTTCAAAAAACTTCAGGTTGAGAAATAGGACAAACCTGCTGACTCTAGAGAAAGAGCTTTGATTACCACATCAGCAACTATCAGCAGCTCCTCTGCAGTGGCGCTCTGAGTCCTAGTAAATGTGCAGTGGCACCTGGGGAAGACATCAGCTAATTGTGTTGTGGAGCTCTGAATTGACTAGGAGGGCTTGAAACCTGCTATTTATAGTCACTGTTACTACCTGGAGTACTGTGTTTTAGAGTGGTGCATTAATATTAGGAGGACCATTTTGAGGGAGTTCTAGTTGGCTGTYGTAACATAAATATCAATAAACCAGCTGTGAGATACAATCTATTCCTCTCATCGCTGTTTTTATTGGTCTCACAGCCTGCGCTGCCTTCCTGTCCTCCTTACAGTCAAGCCTCCCTCAAAATAATGATAATTATTATGTTGTAATAATAATATGTCACAGTCTAAAAGCCAGCTCTGTCTTCTGACTCTTTCTGTGGCTGATGCATAGTCAGAGCTTTCAGAAGGAATTTCAAGCTCTGATGACTAATGCCATGACTCCTTCCTCCGCATCAAGAAAAAGCTCCATTGTGGTTTTGCTTGGACCCTGGAGAGAAATTTTCTTCTCCCTTTTTTTTGCTGCTTCTTTTTTTTTTCTTTTTTCCTTTTTTGAGTGCTGTGTTATATATGAGGGTTGAAGAATTTGGAAAATGATTTTGTTTTCAAATTTGGCTCTGTTTAGGAAACTATTACCTTAATATATATTGGTTTGTCTAATGTGGTTTTCTTATAGAAGCAGTGTTCTCTCTGTCATTGAAAATCTATTAGTGAACATACAGTATTAATAAAAAACATTTGAAAATGCAGTTCACTGGTGTATTTAAGTATGAGTCATTGATTAAGTTTAATTAGAGACAATATGATGGAGAAAATCAATCTTTGAACTACCAAAGTATCTGACGTTCAATAGCTGAGGGTTAAGCTACTCTGGAATTTTCCAGTGAAATCTTTTCCTATTGGAAAACAACAAATACAAACCCTTCAGTTTTGCTAGAAATTTAATCTTGGGCTCAAAGGAAGAGAAGACTGGGGAAAAGAAGAGGCTCAGAAACTGCTAGATCAGTGCTTAAGGGGCTTGTATAATCTGTGAGAAGCCAAAATCCTCTCCCGCCTGACCTGGTCTGGTGTTGACTGTACTCAGCTTTTACACAGCTGACAGGTGTTAACCACTGGACTGGGATTTTGCTTGTTCTCTGTGGAAAAGTTTAAGAAGTTCCTTGAGTGGAAAGGGAACTCTTTGAACCTTGAAAACAACAAAAGTTTCTTAAATCAGCACTGCTATTGCTTACATGGACGCATCTTGTATTTTGTTGTGTGTACCTTTTCAGAAATGAACTTCTACCTTGACGAGAAAATGTAATGTTAACTGGGTAAGCATCCCAGTAACGCGGTAACAACATTCTTCCCGTGAGAAACAGAAACCAAGGCAGCATGTGCTTAAGCTCTATTTTGCCTTGTTCTTTGGTGTGTTGACCATTCTTGTCTATTTCTCTTTTGAAACTCATGTATGGTGGTGCAGGGACATCACGGAAGTGTGTATTTAACCACCATTCCTTTAGTGAAATACGGAAGCTGTTCTGCCGACATCTTTCTACCTCAACATGGAGGGAGATTTTTGAGGGACAAACATGTATTCAGTATTCGTGATGATTCAAACCTGTTTTCTCCTGAAAATACTCTGTTTGGGAAAGGGGCTGAAAGCAACTATTTATTTTACACAGATTGTGGTAAGAGTAGCTAGACAGGTAAATGGCAAAAAGGTGTGGACACGTGCCTACCAATGTTAGACAGCATTAGTTAGCACAGAGAAGTTCATGGCAGTGGAGGGCTCTGTAAGGAGGTGTTTCATAAGGACTGACCTCATTTTCACATGGGTGATCTCCCTAGGCTTCTCACCTAGAGAAAATTTTTCAGGAGATATCTCAGAGCAGGGATTTGCTAGAGGAAAGTGTCTCTCCACTTAACACAGAAAGACTATCAAGATTAGCCTACAGTTGGCACTTGGGAGTGACTTCCCATAACTAACCCTGTAAGCCTAGCCTCTCTAAGTCATTGCCATTGTACTATTTCTAAGCTTAAAATCTTAAAGTGAAAATAGAAATAACTGTAAAGTATTGTTATTGTTTCTTTTTGGTAGCTTTGGCAATTATGCTTTACACTATACTGCATGTGGATGCAGACTTGTTCTTCTTAAACAGTATGATGTTATGACCTACTACATGCAACTGCCAACAGGTGATCCATGGAACCACAACTTTGCTGSCCCAGTGGGATAAATGTGTGGACCTCGTTGAAAGCTCACTCCCTTATGTTGTGGGCAAGATGTTTGTGAATGCTCATTTTCAAGAAGACAAGAAAGAGATGGTGAGTCCTTTGAGATGTCTGTTTAGAAACTTTTAATTAGTGGCTTCCTCCTCACAAATTCTCTGATGTTAGACTAAAGTTTAAAAAGAGACAAGATTCTTAAAACTGCTTTAATTGAATTAAAAAAAAAAGACAAGGATAAAATAGAACAAATTCAAAGAAATGCAACCTTTCTGTCCATCTGGGCACTGCCCATTCTTTCCATATGCAGCTCTTCAGACAAATATGTAGCCAGATCATAAACAAGCTGGGCAGCATTAATTTGCATAAATAATGACAGCCAAGCTGTGCAGGAACAGCGGGGGGGTATCAATGAGAAATGGTTTTGTATAGCTAGTGTAACTCTTTATAGTAAAGTTTTTACTGACTCGTTAAAGACTAGTGAAGATTTCTCTGCTTCAGGGCTACCCTTTTAAAGCTGACGGCGCTATACCTGTAGTCTAAGCAAGAAAAGTGTAACTGATGTCCGGCCCAAGTTCGGGGAAGCTTAGAGCCATATACTGAGAGATTATGTTTGTGATTTGGATTTTTTTTTTTTTTTTTTTTACTCAATAGTGAAGGAAAGTATTCTTCCATGCTGCTGAGTCCAGAGAATAGCTTTTAGCTGGACGTTCATCCTCATTTTAAAACTTCAAACATAGCTATGTTATAATTTCCCATAATAACATATTCAAGTGATTAATTACCGTTCACAATAATTTAAAACTTATTTTCAGTTCATATTTTTCTCATAGGGTTTTCCAATATCTGCTTTTCCAGCCATTGATTTTTCCAACAGTAATGAGGTTATTAGCTAATTTAGTCACTGAACTTAGCTCTCAGTGCAGGAGATGCACAACCATTTAGGAAACGTGAAATAGCATCCTGCGCTGGGAGTGACAGCTCTGTGATAGTCCTGCACTGCCCTGGCTCAGTAGCCTAGATTTGTCTGTTTGWCTTTATCTAGTTTGACTGTTTTCTTAGGGAAGGACTTCATTTTAGACAGACCAACACTCTGATTTGGCTTGTCCCAATCTTTGACATGTGTTTCCCTCTTAGGTTCTGCATTTCTTTTGCTACTTGCCTTCAGCTGGCATTTCCTTTCTGAGATCCAGCTTTTCAGTTCCGTGATTCTTGATCAAGTTTGTAATGTGCTATTTGGCAGTTTAGTGGCAGAAACATTCCTGGGATATTAAACAGTATGACCTCTGCACAGGATAAGCAGGAAGAGAAGGACTATAAGAAATGCACACTTTATGGAAGGGATGAACATTTTTTCATGTTTGTATATGTGAGGGAAAATTATGAGAAGCTGATAGAGAATGGTTTTCTGTTGAAATGTGACCTAATTAAAATACTTCTTATCATGCAAATTCCTTTCAGACCAAATCTTTGAAAAATGATCTGAATTCACAGTAGCATCCATAGTAAGAAATGCGTACAAAATTTATAGTGTAGATCACAAGATTCAGACTTACAGTGAACTGCYCATGGAGATTAAAATTAGATGCAGGTGAAATTTGTTGCAATCCATTTAGAAGTGTGCTTTTCAAGTTAATAATTTGTGGTGTTATCATTTTCATTTCACTGGTTTTCAGTTCTGTTTCTTTTCCTTAAGCAGTAAGAAAGCAGTTGAGAAAAGCACTCTTATTTGTACAGATTTTTTTTTTTTTTTTTTTTTTTCCTGGCTCATGGCATATATCTGTCTGTGATAAGCAAATCCTGAGTTATGGGTAATATGGATTCATTTTCCCCCATGCTTTGTCGCTGATGTTTCATACCTTAGATACTTCTCTCCTTTTATCAAGAAAGACATTATTTGTGTCTAAATATAGCACTGTTTCTAACCCAGAGTGCCTGCAGTGTTTCTTACAGCTATGCCTGAGCAGTTTCAGTAATAACTTTGATAGCAGGAATAGGTTTCTCCCGCTGCCCCCTGCAGCTACAGCTGGTGCATAAAGCCTAAGTACACACCAGGGCCCAGCTGCAGAGCTTGAATTTGAACTTGTAACCTCCAAATACAGGGAGTTCACCTCATTAGTGCACTAGGTTAATTGAGTCAGTTCTCTGTCRTCTGTATCTTTAAGTTACCCTATTCCCTGGGATGCAGTTTACTGTGAATGTTGACTGTTTAGTCATATTTAATGCTAGACCTGTTCCAGTTGTCCCATATTGTCTCCAAAAATAAGAAAATGTTTTTTGAAAAGGATAGGAAGAAATGAATAATCAAACGAGCTTTGCTATGTTTTGTCTGGCTCCACCACAAATAAAGAACAGTTCCAGATTAAAATATACATCTGATACATAAATGACAACTCAGYTAAAGGCAATGTTACTTTCCAGGGTTTAGTTCCCACTTTAATGACATTTCAGAGCTACTAGATCTATAGAATAAAATTATATAAATTTCTGGTACTTGACATTTTAATTATTTTTAAATGTAATGTAACTGATAACACAAAGATCCAATAAGTCTTCATGTAATGATTATCTGTCATGTCTTGTGCTATCTCAACTCTGGTTTGGTCTGTGCTAAAGGACTCAGGCAATGGCTGGATCCCCGAACTGCCTCACTCTCACAGTATTCTCAGTGGCTACCTGTCATGAGGTTCTTCTATTGATATAACTAGAACCAGCTGATTGCATACACCTTTCTGGTCTGTGCTGCCAGATGGATGCATTAGCATGAGGACATTTCTGCTCTTTAGACTAATATAATGCATCTCTTAGCCATTAGATTTCTTATTTTCTGTCATTTCAGGGTTTTCTTAGTGTGCATACTCACTAAACACTCCTATTATTTTTTTACTTGCTTGTGATATGCTCGTGGCTTTGTATAGGTGTCTGAAGAGGCAGCCAAGCTAAAATGGTTGTGAGTTTTCCTAGCTTTGCACAGATGCAAGTGTCACTGGTGGTTCAAGACCACAGAAGCAGTTAAGGCTGCCCAGTGTTGTGAGCCATGGCCTCTATCCCTGCAGTAAGTAAAGGGCAGGAGTACTTCACAAATACAGCTAAATACAGGCTAAATATTTGGATGCTGCTTTGTATTTGAATCGTACTTTCAGCCCAAATTCAGTCCTTTGGCAGTATTAATAAGGCATGTCTCAGTGTGACATAAACCAAACAAGGCTACAGATGCTCTCTATACAGAAAAGGCTTTATTTGTACAAATGCCTTGCAGCTGGTTCCTTCTTCTGCATGGGCTAGTGATCTAGAACCAAAGTGTGAGAAATCTCCCCAAATCACTGCAAATCTCCCAGTATTTTTTATGATTTCAAGACAGACATTCTCACAATTGTGACATGAAAGAATCAGCAATGAACAGGTGGTCTGGTACACCTGAAGGAAAAGAAAATGGAAAGAAACTTATTTTCAGAAGAAGTGTCTGAGGGCTGGAGAAAGAAGAAATTAGCCTTCAAGAAAGAACAGCAGATATTGTCTGATTTGGAATCTTTCATGGTCTAACCAAATCCATCGTTCCTGCATGCACCAAACCTTTTCCTATAATGATTCTGCCGTGACATATTTACTGGGGAGGGATTTGCGAAATGTTTTGCAGATGGAGGAGTTGACTGAAGGAATTCGCTGGGCTTTTATTGACATGTTGGAAAAGGAAAATGACTGGATGGACTCTGAAACAAAAAGAAAAGCTTATGAGAAGGTAACAAATATAAATGTTGAATGGGTAAAATCCTGTTACGGTGAAGATTTGACTTGAGTGAGAACAGAATGTCACGGACTGTACTTGCAGTTCCAGTTACTTACCCATTGTTTTGTTTGTGAAGGGACGTGTGCCACATTTGTTTTGCTAGAAGCTGAGCCGTCTGAGCTCCTGCTTCTCTGCTGAAGTTATTTTTGTTACCTTGTTCTTCCTCCCTTGCYGCCATCTTTCCTCATCTGGTTCTGACTGATGTAGACTGTGAGCTCATTTCAGATTTGCCTGTACAGTAGTTTTTCTTGACAAGGTCTTCATCTTGATTGGGATGTCAGGGGCACACCAACCTACAAACAGAAAACAGTGTCTAAAATATCTGGGACAGCTGAGGGTGTTTGGTGTAAAGATAGAGGATCCAGCCTAGAAGGGGATATGAGAACAGTCCAGGTCTCGTACCTTCTCCAACGTCGTGGTGGGAGGCCTACCTTGAAAGCCACCTTCCAGGGTGCAGTGACCATCCCAGCTGAACACCCATCTCCCAATAGAACAATGCCAGTTATGAAGTGTTATGATCAAGGATGGCATTACTGACCCTGATTACTTTCAGATGGAGTGACAATAAAATGCAGAAGGTAAAAGTGAAGGCAGGAGGAGGTACTCAAAGCTCCCTTTTCACTCTATTCTCACGTTTACAGCATGTGATACATGGAAAGGGAGCTTGTCCAAATGCAGAGCTCTGCCCCCAGAGCAGCAGTTGGAAGAGGCATAAACAAAGACGAGTGTAGACAATGTAGGACTGCCTCTTTATTTGTTGAGGCAATGGGATATCAGTGAATTAGTAAATACCCTCTTTGAATAAACTGACATGCAAGTGCAACTGAACTGTTTCTGCTCGCTGTGCTTGAATAAAAATAGCAGTGTTTTGATTTAAAAACAAATACGGACTTCAAAGTTTTTTGGTAATTCTGATGAAAAGGCTGTTGAGACATCTTATCATTGGAAAGTTTTAAATTCCATATACAGCCCATTTACATTTTATACAGTAGTGCTCTTCACAGATGCAAATGAAATAGAGCTGCATAAATGCACCAATGAACTCTATAGCAAGAGAACAATAGTAAGATGCCATTTATTTCCTGCTAACCTGATGGTAAATGGACTGCAGTTATTACTTCTTACTGTCTGTTATGCTTGTTTTTTTTACTAGAAATACCCTTAGAAATATAATGATCTGTAATTTAGATATTTGACAAATTTGGTGCAAAATAAGAGCAGGAAGATTTTCTAGTTATTTCCTTAATAGAGATGTTTCTATATACCTTTACAGGCATATGCAAGTCTGATGTTGTCTTTTCTAGCAAACAATCTGCTTAACCATTTTGTCCAAAATATGCTACCTGCCTTTCAGCAGAGAAACAATACGAGCATTGCTGCAAACTAATAAGCTCCCTAAAAAGCTCTCTCTTTCCCAACTTAGGGAGAGTTTTGTTCAGAAGGTAGTTAGGTCTTTTGTAGGTAGAGATGCCTGTTTCCCTCTGTTGACACATTTGGGAAGCTTACGCACTTTGTTCCCAGTTTAGGCATCTCATTTAAGTTTCTGAAGTTAATGGGATGAGTCTGGGCCAAACAATGCATGACAAACTAAATTCAAGCAGTACAATAATAATAATACTACAAGCCATAGTACTACGAATAGCAAATGGTTTAGATCCATTCTCACTGACCTGAACAACAATTTTATAGTTTACTGACAGAGGAACAAGGTCAAGCTTGTAAGACACAAGTCTAATGTAATGACTTAGAAATTGCAGCAACAATTATGCAGTAGAACTTACGATTGTAAGTTTAAGTCCAGATTCACAGAAACAGCTCCTTGGCTAGAAGGAAAGAGTCTAGAGAGACATTTTGGTAGATTTCCAGACATGGAGTTTGTGCGTGTGTATTAAATACTATTTATTGCTAATGATAGATATTGGATTTGTCCTGGGACATTTGGATGGGCATGTTTTTAATTCAAGAAACAGATTCATTACATGTATGGTCAGATAATTCACAGGGGAAATCTAGRATTTGTAATAAAACAGAACCTTCAAAATCTTTTACTCGGTTCCAATTAAATCTCATGAGCCCAGCACATTATGCTGTCACTTTTTTAATACTTACACTTTAATGAAGAAGGACAGACAACAGGAATTTTGGAGTGAGGATTGTTTGGTTGTTTAAAAAAAAAGTATTATTTTATTATATAGATCTGTAAAAGTGACATTTCTTTGTCAGTAAGTGTCATCCACATCTGTGAGGATGGCGTAAGTGCTGTGAATCTCACAATTTAGGAAGGAGTTTAGTTTGTTCTTGAATTGAAGAGCAAATTGCATTGTCCTGGGGGTCTTCTCAGGTTTACTCTTCATTTTGGACCACTATCAAAATAGTGACTAGTGTTATGACAGAGCGCAGTGGGATGCTGAAGGTACCTTTTTTCAGACGAAAGCCAGAAAGGACTCTGCTTTGATCTTCTGTATAGGCAAACTGTAGTATTTTAGCCAATTACTGCTGGGCTGAGCCAAATAACACATACAACAAATGTTTTAGTTCTCTGTGGTTACTAACACTTCCGTGGAATTTTATTATTAGGGTAGGAKGTTATGCCTGGAAATAAATTTCAGTCCTCTGTGAGCATCTTCTGCTTGTTTCTATTTCCAGAATAAAAGATGGCACCCACTTCATTATTAATCTGATATCCTTCTACGATAAGGTCACCTGCCTAGTGGATGAAGGGAAGATGGTAGATGTAGTTTTTCTGGATTTTAGTAAGGCTTTTGATACTGTCCCTCACAGCATYCTTCTAGACAAGTTGTCCCACTGTGAGATGAGCAGGTACATGGTGCGCTGGGTGAAGAACTGGCTGAAAGGCAGGGCTCGAAGGGTTGTAGTGAATGAGGCTACATCTGGCTGGCAACAGGTCACCAGCGGTGTTCCTCAAGGCTCAATCCTAGGGTCAGTTCTGTTCAATATTTCTATCAATGACCTGGATGCAGGAGTTGAATGCACCATTAGCAAGTTTGCTGACAATACTTAAACTGGGAGGTGCTGTTGACTCTCTGAAGGGACAAGAGGCCTTGCAGAGGGATCTAGATAGGTTGGAGCATTGGGCAATGATTAATGGGATGAAATTTAACAAGTCCAAATGCTGGATTCTGCACCTAGGACAGAGTAATGCTGGGCACAAGTATAAATGGGGAGAGGAGGACTGGAGAGCAGCCCTGCAGAAAGGGATCTGGGGGTGCTGGTCGGCAGCAGGCTCAATAGGAGTCAGCAGTGTGCCCTGRCAGCCAAGAGGGCAAACCGCATCCTGGGGTGCATCAAGCAGAGCATAACCAGCTGGTCAAAAGAGGTGATTATCCTGCTGTATTCAGCGTTGGTGCGGCCTCACCTTGAGTACTGTGTGCAGTTCTGGGCCCCACCATTTAAGAAGGATGTTAAGGTCCTTGAATGCGTCCAGAGGAGGGCAACAAGACTGGTGAGAGGGCTGGAAGGAATGTCCTATGAGGAGCGGCTAAGGACTTTGGGCTTGTCTGTTTGGAGAAAAGGAGGCTGAGGGGTGACCTCATTGCTCTCTACAGCTTCCTGAGGAGGGGACATGGAGAGGGAGGTGCTGATCTCTTCTCCCTGGGATCCAGTGACAGGATGCACAGCAATGGTTTAAAGCTATGTCAGGGGAGGTTCAGGCTTGATGTTAGGAAACATTTCTTTACAGAGATGATGGTCAAACCCTGGAACAGGCTTTCTAGAGAGGTGGTTGATGCCCCAAGCCTGTCAGTGATTAAAAGGCATTTGGATGGACAAAGCCCTTAGTAATATGCTTTAACTCTTGGTCAGCCCTGAAGTGATCAGGCAGTTGGACTAGATGATCATTGCAGGTCCCTTCCAACTGAAATATTCTATTCTATTGTTATTATCAATTAAGTAAAGAAAGGAACTTACTAGTTAGGTGAAGAATGTCTTGGTCTTTTATGTTTTCATCAACAGCTGTCACATTGTCCCTTATAGCAATGCAGAGTACAGCTCCTGCCTGACGTTCTGTGGCAGAACTGTGTGCTGCATGGAAATGACTGTGTTTGATATATTTTGCTTTTCCTCTGTATTTTTAATCTCATCGCATTCTTGAATTCTTCAAATGCTCTGGAAAGAAAGGAACTGTAGAAACTTGGTGGTTTTTGTTTACTGGGCCTGCTCCATGTGGTCCATTTAATTTGTCATTAGCCTTTTCTTTAACTTCAGGCATACTTGGGTCATTAACAAAATTTTTACTCATTTCCTGAAAGAAGAATAAGGTTAATGAGGGATCTGGATGTCTGGACTGYGAGCATGGAGACCCTTCCTAGAAAAAACATCGCATCTTAGACTACTCTTCTGTTCCCTGTGGTGATTGTATCTTTATATGACAACACTGTAATGCAAATGACTTGGCAGACTTTAGAGAGAATTAACTGCAAATTCTCTCCGCGATTCGGATACTCACTGTTTTGCGTGTTTTCTGCGGTCTGTTTTCTGACTGATGCCCACCTTTCTTGTGGACTCGGCTGAGGCCAAACTTGTATACCTTGCTGTCAGCCTGATGCTTTGCAATCAAAGGGACCATCGACCTCCAAAGGACTTACAAAAGGCCCTCTGGTAGAATCGATGCTTGAATTTTGCCTTAGGCAGCCTGTCAGCTCTATCTAATCACTGAAACGTTTCTCTGTCTGTGACTCTTTGTGTCTGTTCTGTTGTTTTAAGTTATTCGGAGGGGACACTACTGATTTGATGAGCCCAAACCGTATTAAAAGGATTGAATCAACTAGTCCACGTGACATAGGGAACAATTGTCTTGCAGCCTTGATTTCTGAGAATCACCGTTATAGCCCTTGTATACTTTAGAGTTAAGGTTTGACTTTCTCTCTGTAACAAAGCAATAGAATGAGATAACATCTAATAATTTCCTTCTCCCTCCATTCCTCTCCGTTTGTGATCGAAACATGGATTTAAACCAGACCATCTAAGAGCCAATCTTGCAAAGCAAGTTTTTAACAGGGTTAGATGACTCGGTCTGTCTTCACGTGCAGTTCTCACCTAGCTCTCTGGATGGAGCTCATGCTGCTTCAAAGGAGCTCTGCGTCGGAGAGAAGCATTCGGCTCAGTGCTGTGATGCTCTGTTTTCTGCCCTGTCCTTCCTCCTCTGCTCTGTGCAAGCCTTGCTTTATTGCTCTGCATTTGACTATTATCTGAAATTTGCTTAAACTATGCCTGTTAACCTCGTGAATTTTCAATGGAGGTCTCCGATTTAAAAAAAAAAAAAGTGCAAAATATCCATTTCCTTGACCTTTTAGCCTCTCTCTTTTGTAAGGGTCATTAAATTTTGCCCTTATTTGAATAACAGAAATTATTCAAATGAGTGCAGCTCCAAGGGTGTGTCTGGCAACAATCTTCAAGTACATGGTCTGCGAGTTACAGAAGCTGTGCAGAACGATCCCTCATCGGCTGCCCAGGCACCTGGTGAGCTCCGGGCCACCTTGCAGCCTCTGCAAAGGAATGGCAGATGAGGAGGGGTGGGAGAGAGGAGAGCCTTTTGTTTCCCTTACAACRAAGGTGCAGATTGCAGCCGGCTATGTCAGCCAAATGGTATTGACACCTGCGTTTTATAACAGTGGGCCACAGGGAAAAGGGAGAACCTGCAACTGAAACTCCATTGACATGACTTGTGTGATCAGGGCTCTCGTCTTTAAAATGGTAATTTATTGCTGCTGCTCTTCAAAGGATAATTCAGTGGAAGATCATCACTGAGATGTAAAATTATTCCCTTTCCTGGGCAGGAGCCATTATTTTATTAATCACTTTTTTTCCTTCCTGAAATGCCCTTTTGTGCTTGGGTTTAACTGGAGGCTTGAAAAAGAGACTTTTACACAAAGGCCTGTTTTCTGAAAGTTTGCAAATCTCGTGTAAAATAGCCTGTATTGTAGGAAGTTATTTTTTTTGCTTTGCAATACTATTTTTAAAGCTTGGATGATAAGCCAAAAAAAGCTTSTTTTTCCTCTAATAAGATTTTTCTGTAACATTATTAACCTCTTTAGGTCATGGAGCACAAATCCCAAGGTCACTGTGCAATCATTTTTTGCTTACTGAACTTTCCTGCTGCTTGGCTTTATTTCTTTCTAAGGAAGTCATATACGCAACGTTTGTTTTCTTTGCATCTGTCTGAGTCTGAAGACTGAGGCAAGAGGACCACAGGAAAATATAAGGACAGCACCTAGCTATAGGTGTCTGTCTCAGGCAGTGTTAGGYACCTTTGTTTAGCCTACAGAGTTTGTTCTGATGCTTCAGAGAGCTACAGCAAACCTCCCTAGATAACACAGTGTAATTTAGGCCAATAGCCCTTAGGAAATCAAGAGCCATCTGTACAAGCCCCGATTTAACAAAGTGTAGGTACTTTAAGTAAGGTAGGTGTCCATGGGTTATCCCACTGAAGCCATTCGTTTCTCAGCTGRAACTTACTGGCCGTATCCAGTCCTYCAGTTAATTAGCTGAGCCCCTGCCATCTTTCCCAGTTCTCTGTGGTCTCTCTCTCCACTGTTGGGTGATTTCACTATGAACATGACAGCCATACTGCTCAGACCAGAGGTCCAATGTCTGGCTCAGACAGTGGCCAAACAGTAGCAGATGTTTAGAGACGAACATAAGGACAGGGCAAGTATAAAGGGATACATTCCTGCTATCCTCTCCTGGCCCCTGGCAATCTGCAACTCAGTTGCTTCCTGAGACAGAAGTGGTGTCTTTGTATTTATTCATATTTTTCTGCTGTGAGTTTGCCTGGTGACTTTTTGAACCCACAACAATTTTTATCATCCACAGCTTCCCATGGCAATGAGTTCCACTGCCTCACTGTGCTCTGTGTGAGAAAGCATCTCCTTTTGCTTGTCTGGAAAATGTCACCTTCTCCCCCTACGTCCTTGTAGTAGGGAAACCAGAGAATCATCATTGCCTGTTCTTTTCTCTTGCCCACTCTTGCTTACATATAACCCTGGCACAGCAATACATCCAGGGAGTATGGAGCCTCCTGCATTTGTTCAAATGGACTGTCCAGGGCGTGCACTAGATACAGTTCTGAAAAGTAACTTTTCATTAAGATCTGAGGCATACCCAGACAAAAAGGCCAGACACCACAGCTTCAGGAGCTGAAATTAATCTTGCTTAATGCCATGCTAATTTTGTACAAAGATGACAACGCATCCAATCTTGAGAGTGGGCACTGGGTGCTCTGCAAAAAAGAAAAAATGCCTTTTGTGCATTGTGGGGTCTGTGAACCCATCCTATGTAAAATAATGCAAAAATATGACAGAGGAACTAGTCCTGAGTCTCAACACATCCCACATCTCAAGTGGGCTTTTTCTGGAATGAAGGCCAGCACAAGGCTGACAGAACAACACTTAGTAAAAGAAGGGGATGGAGTTTCAAAACAGAAGAGCCCAAGACACTTTTTGCTGGTTCTTTTAAGATGACTTTATATCTTTGTTTCAAGGATCTCAGAGGACTTCACAAAGTGTAAGACTGCTTCAGAGCACTAACAGAAGCTGCCAGACTCGCTTCAGAAGAACTAGGAAAAGAGGGAGAAATTTCCAAAGGTTCCAATTGCATTGAGGCACTCCATTCCTGTTCAAAAGCCAATGGGGGTGACTGCTGACTTCCAAATGTACTGGTTTTACTAGAAAGTTTTATTGAGATCTTCTTGTAACCACCTTGTCCTTTCTAAACTGGAAAGCATACTTCTGCTTAGTGCCGATTGAACCTTGGCCACACTTTTCCTTTGTGGAAGTGAACTTCCTGAAATTAGGGTAGTCTCTGTCTGGGCTAGTACTTGGATGCAAAAATTGACGGTCCTGCCTGTATTGTAGCAGTTGCATTGCAGGGGAACAACGAGCAAGTCTCCTGATAAAGTTGAAACATGGGTTAGACTTCAGAAGAGGCAGAGTCACATTTTAACTCTTTTCCTACATGTCTACAGTTCCCTTGGGCATTAAATGTATCACCAGGAGCTTATCTTCACCGTGTAACTCATCTTTATCCTACCGTGTGCATGGACATGTGAAGAGAAGCGGACTGCTCCATAGGAAGCAGGAAGTGAAGTAGATGCTGCACAGCTCAGAAATGATGTAGGGGATTTGAAAAATTTGCTCCACTTACCTAGTTTGGAATTTGGTCAGGACATTGAGGCTACCACTCCTGCACCATCCCTGAGATAGCTATTTGGAAAACACCGATGTTTATGGTAACATTTTTCATCTAGAAGATACAGAGAATGCAAGGTACTTTCCTTCTAGTGTAGAAGTGTTCCATGCTTTCCTCTGAATAAAAATTCACTTTCCCTCAGATCAACAACACTTTCACTTTTTTTTTAAGTGTTTATTTCTCATCACAAACTTTAATTTTTGAACTCAAAGAATAATCTTTCTCACATTCTGAATTTAATTTAACCTTCTCAGGAGGACTGGACTTTCCTGTTCAGTAACCACAGGAGATGTTCTTCTCCATTGGCCAGAGTTGAAACTAATAGCCATGGCATGTTTGCTTATCTCTGGGGTTAGATCGCTGCTGTCAGCTTCTCCCTTGTTATCTGGCTGCTGCTACTGCTCACTCAGTTGCGCAGGGATGTCAGCTCCATTAATAACCTGAGCACTGTGCAAACAGATAGTAGGAAACAGGTGAAGGGAGAGGAAATTATATTTAACCCTGATCTCGCAGCTGTCATTTTTCAGACTCTACCACGACACCATAAGGCCACAATGGGTGTGTGACATCAAAACACTTGTGACAAATCTCAAGCTTGAAATAGAAGGAGGGAGACAGATGGACACACCTGCAGACTCTCAGGGACTGGGGTGAATCTGAAGCTTTTGTGGCAGAAATGCAACATGAAAGCGTTGGTATGCTAAAAGACAGATTAATTCTTCCAAAGGGCAGGAAGTCCTCCACCACCCCTGGAAGTCTTGGATGGTTTCAGATTTAACTTTAATTTTATTTCTTGTTTTACCAAGTAAAACTACCTTTTGTAGAGGAACAGTTACAAAGACATTATAGTTCCCCAGCTCAACAGTAACAGATATTGAGGTATGGGGAGACCCAACCTCTGTATGGAGGAGGAGTCTACAAGGGCACGCTCAGGTATCTGCTTGGTATTCCCTCTTTATTTCCAATGAATGTGCATTTCCTGGCTGTGGTGTTCTCCATGTCTTGTATATGCCTGCCTGAGCCACTGGGAGAAAAGCTGCCCGCTCGCTGCAAGCGGGCAGAAAGCACAGCAAGGCAGGGCTGTGGGCCGGGGTGCTGGCGTGCACCCGCAGCCTCCRGCACCGGCCTGTCCGGGACCAGGAGCCTTCGCAGCGCTTTGATGTGCTCAGGTATTGTACTAGTCACGGAGGTCTGAAGCAAAGTTGTGAAATGTTTAAATGGCTTCAGGTACTGGTATTGCTGGAGTTTACTTTTAGAGGAACTTTACCACAAGGAGATCATCAGACTCAGGAATTTGCTCTGTTAGTGGCCTTTCAGAAGCCAGGACGCTGTTCCTAAGAATAAAGGCTTCCTCAGCCGCCCTCCTTCATGAGGGAGCTGTGAAGTGTCTTGTGCTCAGTTTTCTGGGYAAGTGGTGAGTTCCATCAGTGTGAAAATTAATATATATGTAGAATTTATTTAAAAATAAAAATATGTAAAGATTTGGAATAGAGAAGGATTTGGTCTTGAGTAGAAAGCAGAGCATTTCCTCCATATGGTTTTTCTATATTCTGCAGCCTACATTTTTGTCTATGTATGCATCTGCTTTCCCACCTTGTATTGTAAAGCATGGACAACTGATAGTGTCACGCTCACTGGTACACTCGTGGTCAGGGTCGCTGTTCAAGAAGAAGGAATTTCTCCCCAGAAACCCTGCAAATCCTGAGCCAAGTAGTGGTTACGTTTAGGTCCTCAGTCCCTATTTCAGTTGAGAGCAGTGTAAGAACAAGTCTCTGCCATGTCTGGTCTCAGCTGTATCTAGACTGGGTCTGATGCTCACTTGTGGCTAGAAATGAAAAGAGAATTTTTCACTTTCTACTCATTAAAAAAAAAAAGGAAGTTCTCTGCAACCTTTGCTTAGGGAAAGATAACCTTGAAAATGTTAAATGAATATGAACTGATAGCAAGCAGAGGCTAAGGTCAGAAGTTGTCCCTCTCTGGAACAGGTTATTCAGAGTTTTGCATAAAACTGCTAGAAGAAATGCTGTGGTAACTCATATGCCATACAGCTGTGATGGGGAGAGAGCTTACTTGCCCTTTCCTGGTCCCTGGGGCTGCCCCTCTCAGAGTGTTACAGTGTTTGGTGCCAGAGATCTCTTTAGCACACCGGGCTTTTTGGGTCCTTGGGGAATTTTATTTTGTCAGCGCAGTAGTTTTTGTTAAACCTGCTGTTTTCCTAGAGCTAAAACAAAAATAGCAGAAAAGATTTTGCAGCAAGGTGGATGTGTTTCTAGCAAGAGATGGCAYGGCAGTGGGAGTACAGGTCGACTGATGAGGGTCTCTGGCAGTGAGCAGTGAAATCAGTCCAGGAAGGAGTTTCTACAAAAAATGCAGCATAATAACGTCTGCAGCTCACTAACATGCCAAAGGCCAGTCAAAGGTGGATTTTTCTTTGGATCRTTGCAAATCCTTAGGATTCTGGTGCAAAATTTGATGGGTAAGCATATCTAATGTAATTGCAAAGGACAGATAAAGAGAATTTTGAGTTGGGGGGCGGTTCTTTGTTTGGTTGTTTGAGGTTTTTTTGTTTTGGTTTGTTTTTTGTTCCAAGAGACGATTGTATTGGAGAACAGAGAGCATTGCCKGAAAATAAAGGCATGAGGAGGTACAGTCTTCCAAAGTGCTAAGGATGTGTCTAAGCTTAACTCAGGTGCATGAGCTATTAGAGCCGTGTCAAAGGCAGCTTAGCAGCATATACCATGGGGCATATCTATACCAGCATGATACTAATGATAGTCTGTGCCTTCAGACCACAACACTTGCTTCTGGCTTGTTTGAAGTGCAGCTGGAGGAGCTGTCTGCACACACCCCGGTGTAGTCATGCCCTAAGTGATCCACAGGTGAGTAGAGGGGAATCCAGTGCAGAAATGCCTGTGATGGAGTGAACCTGTCACTGCTGGTGTGATGACATGATGCCATAACTGGACCTAGTGCAGGCTGAGTCAGTTTGCATATGTGTGCACCATCCTTTCTTCTGGTCCACAGGCATGATCCCAGCTCCACTGAGAACCCAGAGGCCCTTAAAACTGACTGAGGAGCTTTGGACAGTGATGATTAGATGTTAAATACATCTTTTGCCAGGTACTCAGTTGTGCTGGTCTGCTGTGTAAGTGCATTTATATATCATGTAATCAAGAGGAAGATATTTGCTGTGTGCCATGAAGAAATGTATTTAATTTACAGCAGAGCTGTGGTTCTGCTCATGAAAGACAGCATTTATGTTTGTCACATATAATATTCTATGTATAAAATAATGGAATTGTGATAACTGTCATACAGAGATACAAATGGAAAATGGAGTTAAAATACTGTGGACAAAGGAATTCTTTTTCTTAGCAAAATTAAAGCGTTGCTGGCAGCAGAATGAGTTYGGAACCAAGCTGGTAGGAGAAAATATGAGTAGGTCTATTATTTATACTGCTGYATTGAACTAAAGAGTTATGCTTGTGAAAATATCACAGTGAATTTGTATTTTAAGTAAGATTGTTTAATATTTTCTGTGATTTAGTTAAAAAAAATGAATGCAGGATTCGTTTAAACTGAAAAATTAATTCCAGTGAAATTACCATCACAGTGCTTGAACTGATGATTGAGTAGTTGTCTTCCAGAGAGCCAGAAGCAAAAGGGATTTAGGACAGGAAAGAGCGGCACTAATGTATATTGTTGCTTCTTTACGACTCTCTTCTGTGCATGGCAGTCCTACTAAACCTTTAGGTGCTTGCAACTTTATGGTTAGTAATAATAACGTTATTTTAATAGCTAGTGGATATTAAGACTGAATATATAATCTCAACCAACATTTTGCTTAGAAAATTTTTTGTCCCTTTTCCCCTCCTTTTCCTAGGAAGGTAATGTATGGTATGGTCCCTTTRTAAGTGTACTAGGTAATATTTTCTTGTCAGGAAGTATTCTTTGAGTGAGGCTTGGGGTTCAAAAGATGATTCAGAGGAAGTGGTAAACTAATGTAACACATAATCCCTTTGCTGTTCCTTCTCCACTTTCCCACATTATGTGTTCCCAGCACTTGTGTTGTGCTAGTTCCAGCACTCCCTGGGGGTCTCTCTGTGTAGTGAGTGATTCAGCTCACTGATCTGGCAGAAAATTAGCTGGTGAAAAACTTGGATAGATTTCTGCTATGTCCATGAGCTAGGCAATCACCCAGAAAGATGTGGTAAGGAGCTGAGGCAGCTCGTGGAGGCTGTGGGTGCAGGCAGCACGGACAGAGGTATGGACAGAGATGGAAGGAGCAAGGGAGAAGAGTGAGGAGTAGAACATATTTTTTTTTTCTACATTTGGCAGCACAAAGCTGTTAAATGGACTCAGTTACTTTTGAAACCTCAGGGTGTATTTAACTGAAAACAATTTTATGTGTTACTTCATGGGTGTGATTATTCACATAAGTCACTTTTTTTTTTTTTTTTTTTAACCCCTGGGCTCAAACTATTACAAGAATGGAGCAATAGCTGTATTTTCCATCGTCATAACTGATTAATGTAGAACATTCAAAACAATTATTGAAATATGGAGGGGAGGGTTATAGTGCAATGTAGGGTGGTGGTATATGAAATATTAAATGAAACACTAGCTCTGAAAAATCTTGAAAAGTCTATACAGTTTGTATTGTTGTAATATACAAATATAAAAGGAAAGTTAAAGCTGAAGTTTAAATAGTGGGATGATTAGCTATATTCTGGAGTATGGATTATAGACAATTCACTGCAGATCAAGTACTCTTAAAAATTATCAATTCAGGCCAAGTGCCCGTGTTTGAGTTGCAACTGCACTTTTGATTGCAGTTGATGGTGTACAAATCCCTGACATGTCATGTGGCATCAATATATCATTAAGGTGGGCCCAGTCCATCTCCCACTTGAGTCGGTGGGCCACTTCCTACTGATATCTGTAGGACTGGGCTTTAGCCCTGTGACAAAATTTTTCTGTGTTTTACCAAGATGCATCGCTCTATTTTCTTAGTTTCTCTATATGTAAAACCTAAATAGATGCAGTGATATTTATACAGCAATTTTACCAGATGGCTCTTGAATCATCTGTGTTCAATAAAAAATGAGGAGACCAGACACGTACATAAAGGCTGAATTAATCTTTGTAATTAAATGGAACATTACTTTGCCATGAATKATTCTAGCTTTCAGAATGTATTTCATGCTAATTTTTCAGTGAACTGTAATTGTATTAATTTTTTATATTTTTAGAAGCTTGAAAATGATCTTCACAAAGTTATTGTGAGTCAARTTGATATACAGAAGATCTGTGTCAGACTCATAAAACTTTGTCGGGGGTGAGATATATGTTTTGTTTTGTGTTTTGKTTTGGTTTTTTTCAGTAAGTACAATATATCAGTACTTGGTGTTTCTAGCAGGCCTACAAAATATCCAGATCATACTCTGATGGACAAAAAGGGCTCTCAGAAGGCTCACATGCCAAGTTTGGTTGCCAAGTGAGAATTTGACTAGACTGGAAACTGGGATGCTTTGTAGCATTGAAACACATGTGTGAAGTCCCACGTTGGCAAGGTGTTAAGAGTGAAAGGTCATTTATTATTTTGTCTCTGTAGTAAGCTGACTTGCAATGCTCTCATCATAACCGAAAGACACACTGATGATAAAATCCTGACTGTGTTGAAGTCAATGGGGAAACTTCCTTGTGTAATCCATGGCAGAGGGAGTAGTCCCGCTCCGGGTCCTCTGCCTCAGAGCCTGCTTTCTGGCTGCTGGGATAGAAAACAGTTATTGTGACTTACTCTAAAGCATGCTGCTGCTCTGCGTCACCCCCTGCAAGAGCCTCTCACTTTCAATGGCAGGATTGGAAGCCTGCGGAAATGAGTTTTCTTAATTTACCTGACAGCCTAAGGTAGGCTGAGTACTTAACAATAGCTGCCCCTTTTCTTCCTGGAGATGTGGGTTTTTTAATGTGCAAATTAGAGATAGGAATTAAATGAGCCTTTAAACCATAAAAAGTTGTGCGTGGTGTGTTTATGGCGGATTCATGTGCAATTACCACATGGTTGGTTCCTGTACATTTGTCACATTTCATTTGCTTTCCCCGTATGTGTGTGCGTGCCTCCTGGAAGGCTGGTCTCTTAAACATAGTTTTAATCTTATCAAGGGGAAAATACTGACTTCATTATCAAAGAGCAAGCCAGTTGTAGAAGAGTTTTCCACTTTCTTGTGCTGTATGAATAAGGAATCTTTGAACTGCCATTAAATATTACTCAAGTGAACAGAAAATATAGCCAAGGAAGCAAGAGACTTCCAACAAGCAAATTTAGAAACCTGCTCTTAATACAATGCTTTCTAACTTGTCTGTTGAATAAATAAATTGGGCTGTGTGCTGGGCTCAGCTGAACAGGTTTGGACCTGATGCAAAGCCCCTGGGAGGAATCCAAGTTGGAGGGATTCCCAAGGACTTCAGAGGGGTTCCTATGTCCTCTCATGGGTTTTGCTCTGGCTATAGGAAACAGTCCCCTCCATCAGGTCCTTCACTATCGGCATCAGGGGWACTTACTAGTGTGCCACAGCCTTCTGGCCACCCATGCTTCCTGCCCTAAGTGTCTGCATGGGCTGTATGGACCTGGACCTCATCCCAGGCTGGAGTTAGGATGTTGGGGGTGGTCCTTCAAAAAGAGATGCACTTTGTCCTTTAATCAAGCAAGTTTATTCCTCTGTTTCTCCCACACCGATATGTGCTACACGGTGGAGATAAGGTGGCCCTGGGCCACTAGCTTGATAGGATCTCAGGGGAGCATGGCACACCTCTAAATTTTTGGCCGCATCATAGATACCATTAGGACCAATTTGAGACACATTCCTTTTCTGGGAGAAGCTGTATAGTGAGACTTGGATTGCACATGACAACCTTGTACCAGTTTGCACTCCATCAGCTACTGCTCTAGATGTTCTCAAAAAGGCTCCTAAAGGATGCTGTTCGTTTGTCATTTTAGATGGTCCGGAAGCTTTGTAATGGTGTTTAAGCATGTACTTACATTTTCTAATAACAAATTAACTTAGTGGTGTAGTAACAAAGTGTGTACTTTTCTGAATCTGTTATCCTACATGACTGGTGGAACATTTAAGGCGGCATCGGAATTACAGTGGTAGTAAGGTCTACACAGTGCTAGCAAGGTCTGCCTTAGAGGTTAGTCATTACAGAGTACATAGCTGCCTGTGTGTCTTGCTCAGACTTCTAAAAAACACATATTGTGGCAAAAACTTCTAAGTAACAAATGCAATAAAATAACATTTTTCCCATATATATATATAGATATGTATATATCTATATCTAGATATATATCTTACAAAATAGAGACAGCTTTAGCCATTGATAAAACATCAAAGTACTAGGAGCAGCATTACCTTTTGAGTTGACTTTCAAAAAACTCTTTGAGACAAACTATTATTTACTAGGTTTTTTTATAGGCTTTATAACAAAATATCTCAGTAGTGCCTGACCATTTTTTCCTCGTACATGGAGATCTTAAGCTCACGACATCAATTGTCAAAGACACAAAGCAAGAGTATGTGTGACCTGACAAGTGAGCCCAGCTCTCCTGAGGTAGTCTGGTTGGGAGAACTCTTCCGATCTTCCTTTTCTAATGCAGCAGCACCATGACAAGACTAAAGGATTTAAGTGTCAGTAAAATATAAAATTAATGTTAAATAATAATTATATGGGCATCTATGACATTATAAGGTCATATATGATATTTAAGTCAACCTATGTCAGACCTGCTATTAAGGAGCCTGGAGGAATCATCCTCACCCTTGGAGATGTTTGGTTAAGGAATGGGGTCTAAAAGGGCCAAAACCTGGCAGATCCAAGCTGCTGCTCTCAGTGGGCTGCTGTGGAAGAAAAGACCGAGATGGATGTGGCAGATATATGTTCCAATGAGGGTGGTGAAACACTGGAACAGGTTGCCCAGAGAGGTGGTAGATGCCCCATCCCCGGAAACATTCAGGGTCAGGTTGGACGGGGCTCTGAGCAACCTGATCTATTTGAAGATGTCCCTGCTTCTTGCAGGGGGGTTGGACTAGATGACCTTTAATGGTCCCTTCCAACCCAAACTATTCTATGATTCTATGTTCCACAAAGACCCCAAAATGTCCATGCAGTGAAGTGGACATAGACATATTGCAGTCACAACCAGACAACTAGCACCATGAGTTTGAGGGCAGGGCCCATCTCTGCTTCTTTCAGCAAAGAAGTGCTGCCAGATCTAGGCTGGCTTCATAGTCCTCTGCATTTACAGACAGCAAAGCGTGAATTTTTATTTGCTTTTATTTGGAAGGCAGTCTAGAAATTGAGTGTTTTTAAAGGATATCGTATAGCTCAAAGCCAAAACTGTTCTTTTATGTGCCAAAACATGATCAACAGTTTTTGATCGACATTGTACTGGCTAAATCATAGGTGAAATGACAGTGTTCTGACAGAGTTAATCCTTAYTTTTTCTGTAAGAGCCACTGTTGATTTTTGCAAGTTGCACTATAAATTGGTTTTAAAGGGTTTACTCTTCATAAGTTAGTTTTTAAATTAAATCTGTTTAATCAAAATGCTAAGGGGCTCAATGAAGTAGATTCAACACAGAGACTACTGTAAGTGATTCAGATGGGTATTCTGGAACACATGCAGAACATCTGAGATTCACTGAACTTGTTTAAGCAGCTGACTTAGTAAAAACTAAAACTGATGAGTTTCATACTTTGCTTTTTCGAGACTAGTATGACAACTAGGATTGAAACATTTGAAATGGAAAATGGAAATTTTCCAGTTCCTTGCAAGTTCAGTCAGCTGGACCAGACAACGCCACCAGGAAAAAAAGTAGATGATTTTGATTATATACAAACTTGCAGATGAATTGTGCTCCCCCCTCTTCCTCCCCCCCCGCCCTCTTTATCCCCCCCTCAGGCATTTAAAATACCTTGAAAAGCTGCTCTACCTTCTGGAAAAATGAGAAAACATTCTGTTGAGAGTTAATTTGGCTCATTTCATATTTCCTGTTCAGCATTTGTCTTCCATTGTTTTKTTTTTTTATCACTAGGGATATTTGCATGACAATTGGATCTTTCTTGCTTAAGAGTTCATCTACTCCTGCTGCTAATTTCCTACCTGAAGTTGTAATCTTCTGTTTGTGACATCTTAATTATCTCAACCGCAATTAATTGTGATGTCACAAATAGAGGATTATGACTTTGGGTTGGAAATGACATTGAGAAATTGAAGGAGTTTGAAGAAGCAAAGAGGCCTTTCTTATTGAAAAATAAAAGAGGAAATAAAAYAATTTTGGTTAAACGGAGGCAGTCCTCCATCAGCTTCCTTGTTATGGTCGTGGAACAGACGTTTCTGATTCTTGCTGTCATAGGAGGCCCTGTTGTATTGAGACACTGTGGAGGCCAAGAAGCGGGCCAGGATTTCATTGTGGAGGAAGGGGAATCTTCCCCTGAACAGCCACCCCATGCAGCAAGAGGGAAGTAGAAGTTTGTGGGCCCCCAGAGAGGTCTGGGCTCTGCTCGCAGAAAGCAGAATGCAGGGTTAGTACGGCTGCAGGTGGTTAAGGGCCAATCCATTTACTGCATTTCATATCTTGTAATATTCATTTGGCTTTAGACATTTGAATTTGAAGAACAAATTTCCAGAAGAGCATTTTTTGAGGGACGAGGYGAATTCCAAAGACTTAAGGAGAAATTACATTCAGTATCCTGAAAACATACAAAGTGAAAGCTTTGTGCTACTCTAGTCCATGATGGCTTTAATTTATTCTATGGACTTGTCATATTTCACTTCTTCATATGTCACCTTATCCTTTCGCATCCTTCTGCTTTTCTTCTGGAGAGGCATTGTTTCCACAGAGATTCTGGGTGGCTGGGTGGCCTGCTGGTGTTTTTGTGAGGACATTACTAAGGCTGTTTATATACTTATGCCATGATTTACAAAGTGGGAATACTCATCTACAGCTGCTATCACTTCACACCAGAGTGTTTACACAGATTGTGCATAAGCACTGTGACCAAGTCATGACTGAATGAGGAAAAGAACCCCAAAGTTAATAAAAGTGCAGTGTCTTATTTTAACACCTTTACTGACGTTAGGGAAAGGGCAAAGACTGCAAAGTAGAGGGATGAAATTGGAGAATGAAACAAAGGTTAACCACGTGGTTTTAGGAAAGTACAGTGTCCTTTAGAAAGGTGTGGACCCATCCTCAGGTGTAAATGGAAGTGACCCTCAATGGAAATATGCCAGTCTGTGCTTGCTGGGACCCAGGTTCATCCGTATCTGTGTATCAAATCTATTTTAACAGTGGATGTGTACCAGCTACTCCGCCATAGCGAAATGGGCCATTTCCTGCCGTCTTTTGGAAAACATTGTAAAAACAGGCATTTGACCATCTGATTTACAAAAAAAAAAAAAGGGTAGGGAAAATCAGCCGTTAAGATTTTGCACTCAAACACATTGCTGTAAGTCTGCAAAAGCTCTGCAGGTGACAACAGACCCACTGTGATAATCTGACAACAGAACCTGGACCCTCCACGTTGTGATGCGAAGCTCATCTGCGGCACCAAGTTTACCTTGTAGGCAAGTTGGTTTGAGGTTAAATTAGGATGCCTTCAGGGAAGCATAATAATATGAAGTGGAAATAGAATGGGGAAAAAAAGTCATATGCTGAGAAATGGTTATATCTGCCAACGCTTTTTTCTTTTTTTCTTTTTTCAAAGGCAAAAGCAGTTATGGCAAAAGTGGGTTACCCTCAGTTTATAACGAATGACACATATATTAATGAAGACATCAAAACAGTAAGTGTCAGACTTTCAGCTTTCTTCTTTTACATATTGCAGCCATTCTTTGCTCTGTTTTGCTGCTGTCTAAAATCAAAGCTCTTCTTTTGTTTGGCACGCATCTGGAGTTCTGCTTGCCTGGTTATTTTTAGATGTTGAATTAAGTATTCTAGCTCTCGTGTCTAAATTGTCAATGCCGGTGTGTCTAAGTGAAATGACCATGAGGCCTGCTGGGAGTAAAATGTGCCTGAATACAAAGAACCTTCCTGCTATTAAGCACTTTAAAGGTTAAAYGTACACTGGCATAAATTTTGCATTTAGTTATAAAAACGAAACAAAACAAAGAAAATATTTCTCCTCAAATAATGGTCTTCAAAAATACTAATGCATTTTTCCTCAGAATATCACAATCTATGGTGCCTTGTATAGGCTCTCCCCACCTCTCCAGACTATGAATTTATTTATGGTTGTTGGTTAAAATCATGCCTAGAGGTCTTAACCAATGTATATGCCTACTGTGCTGGCTCCTGGACAGGGATACTGGGTGGGGGGGACTCTTTCCTGTCCCAGTACCTGTTCAGCCTAACTAAAGCAGGAAGGCAGATGATGAAGATAATATATTTTACCRTTTTCCAAAGGAGTAACTGTGGCATGCATGTGATAAATTCTATTACTGAAAGTCACAGGCAAAGTAGAATCGCAAATTCAATCCTTAACTGGTAAAATAMAAGAGTGATAGTCATATTTTCCAGAGAATGTGAAAGAACACTAAAAAGAGGCATAATCTATTGAGAAAACTTTGAAGAACTAACTCTACAACCCTAGTCCTTGTTCCTGGAAAGAGTAGGGTGAGATGGTGCTGTGAAGGCAGTGAAATGAGACAGAGGATGTGACCAAATTACAACTCAACGTATGGAATTATTTGCCCAGATAAGTGGTAATGTCTAGCAAAAACCACTTGTTAATCACAGTTGCAAATCCATAGTTGAAATCTGAAGTATAACTTCCTCACAAGTTGTAGGATTGCTTGAAACTGGTGGCGGGGATATGCGCTGGATTTGCAAAAGATTAATATCCCTTTTTCTTGCATGGTTAGTTTTGTGTGTGTAGGGGGGTTGCTATTAGATTTGGAGGCTTATGGAAGCACGGAGCCCTATGTCTGTAAACATTTAATGTGAGAAAGAGTAAGAAAGCAGTGGCAGAACTTCAGAGGGCACGGAGTACGAAGTATTTGTAATCAAATGCAAAACAAACTGAAAAAAGGGGCTTTGTTACATTTTTGAAAGTGGTTTTAAAATGTACTTTTAAAAATAAGAGTAGACCTATTTCCTTATGGAAAAGAGGCTGCCTGGATAATAACCTTGGAAACAGGCAGTCTGCAATTCATCGTTGGGTACTTCTGAATTCCTCAGCTGTTCTCTACGCAGGGAAGAGCTTTTCCAATGTTCCAGTCCCTTGTGTAGATCTGTTCAGCCACTGTTTTTTAACTAAGCTCACAAAGTAATTATTCTTCCTACCAAGTGTGAAAATTTTACTTGCTTTGATAGTGGCTAAAAAAATTAGGTGATTATCTTGTTTAAAATAAGTTCTGATTGTTTTATGTCAGCTTTTGTTTCCTTGGACATGCTTTAAAAATGTCTGTGCTTTATCTACACAGCTGAAGTTTATAGAAAGTGACTATTTTGGCAACGTGTTGCAAACTCGCAAATATGCAGCCCAATCTGATTTCTACTGGCTTAGAAAAGAAGTTCCAAAAACAGAGTGAGTAGACAAAAGGCAAATTTACATCATCTTCTAACAATATTTTAATTTATATTATTTAATTTATACAATTTATGTTTTAATAGAATTATATACAAAGCAACATACTATGGTATAAAAAGCCTATGGGCAAACCCCCCAGTTATTCAGAAGCTCCTGTGGATATTTTTTTGGGTAAGTTCTAGGTATCCCTGTTCTGATGCACAGTAGTCATGTGCTTGCAGCTTAAACTTAATTTAATGAAAAAAGGGGTAATTGAATCTCAATTAAAAATGGATTATGTCTCTTGGTCACAGTTAGAATTTGGAATGGTACAGCAGGGATTTATGAAACAAATTTTCTAAGAATGGAACCATTAGTAAGAGATAATGTTATTATTAGTAATAGCAATCAGCATTGTTAGTTACCTGCTGTTGATAGCAATGATATGGAATAAAATATAATTTAATTTACATAAGTTATTTTTATTTATTTGTAAACATGAGAGTGCAGATTGTGTCACATACTGTCATAAAATACATGAGAGAATCAGTCTCTTTTCTTACTGGTGGGTAATCAAATCCTTAAAATGCAAATTAAAACCTAAACAGAACTTAATTAGTCTAATCATGCTACTTAAAAATGACTCCTCCTACAGAGAGACTTTGAAATTGGTGCTGCTGCTTAGCTCCTGTGGTGATATTTCCTTAGGGCTCCAGAAATTCCTACTCAAACTGAACCATACCTTGTTTCAGGGGTGGCTCTGTGTTGTCCATGAGGCAGGTAGAAGGTGTCAGCAGGACAGGCACAGGCTGTTTCTGCTTAGAGTGTTGTAATTTGGCCCCGTATTTTCGAGGGGTTGTTTATAGCTTAATTTTAATTGTGAATTTAACCTTGTCATCACACCTTTCTCTGACATTGCAATGGTCAATCCCAGGGGATGATTTTACAGGCTTTCCTGCAGCCCTGGATGCCAGGGCTAGATCACGACGGTATATTCTCTTCAGATCAACAGTTTCCAGGAGAGCAGCGAAATAACACTTGCCTCTCTATAGCAAGGGTGATCAGCAACCCCATCCTCATGAACAGCACTGGGGCAGCTCTAACGCAGAACACGTAGTTCCTTCGCACGATAAGAAATCTCCCCTGTAAGGAGGTTAAGTGGCGGGTAATCCCTGACTGTACACCTCAAGGGCTGTAATCTGAGAACTGTYGCATGGGTATGCTTAAAAAATGAAGGTTTTACCCGGTTGCCCGCCTCAAGATTGAACGCTTTCTCACGCTTGTCTTTACCATCTTATTTCAAGGACTGCTTAACAGCAGCTCCCTCACCACCTTTGTCTTGCTTTTCTTGTCATGCCGCGGGGCATATTCTGGCCTGGGGGATCSCAGTTTGATTTTCAGTCTCTTTCCTTTGTCAGCATAGACATATGCTCTGCCTTCTGCGGGGCTGGGGGTAACCCCCACCCGAGCCCTCAGTTGTAATTATTCCTGCTGGGAGATTATTCTGCCTTTGCACCTGCTCGGCGATAGAAAAGAGATCTGAAAGTGGTGTCACACTGTCCACTTTTGCTGTGTCTGCTGAGGGGTACCAAGGCACAGGGAGTCATTGCACCTCCAGTATTTTTTTTTTTTAAATTTATTATAATAAACCAATAACTCCCACCCACCAGTCTGAGGCATGTCAAGTCTGGCCTTAATAATGTCAGCAATTGCCACATTTTAACTACTGCTTTCTGATGCTTTCACTTCTCTTTTTTCTTTCTTTTCTTTTTCTGTTTTTGCTTTTTTAAGCTTTTCTGTTTCATAGAACTTGGTCTACACTGAAGCTTGGCGCTGTGTTAATAGAGAATTACCCTTTGGGTTTTGTTTCTGTTTGCTTCATTTCTTCTTTTCCCTAGTTCAGTAGCTTTTAGCATAATATTTATATTTAGAGATAGATATTATAAGATGGTCCAAGTCGTGGACTGATAAAGATAAATGAGAAAACGAGTGTTTAAGGAAATAAGTTACCACCTAGTAAAGTAATATTAACCCCCAAAGGTAAAACACTATATTCATTTAGCAGACAATCCAGATTTCTCACCAATATTATTTCAAACTGGACTCACTTTCCTCAGCATAGTCAACTAAAYGGAAAATCAAAATGATGGTTCACTCAAAGCACCAGGGAAACACCATCAGGGGACAGACAGAGGAGCTGGGGAGGTACAAGGCAAAGGAGTTTAATAAAAGCAAGGGGGAATGTGGATATGAAAGTGGGAATGCAAGASTTTTGTAATCTAAAAAGAGGAAAAAAAATCCCCCAAAGCAGGAATAATTATCAAAATTTTGTCCTCTGTTCTCCTCCCTCCCTCCCTRGCAGTTATCTGCCTCAGGGGAAAAAGGAGCATGGAGGAAGTCAGGCGAGGCATTGCTCAGGGCATGGATGGGGGGGATGAAGCCGGCCCAACTGGTACCAAGAAGCTGTGGCAAGGCATCGGGGCACCGCAGCGGCGGGAGGTCCAACTTGCTGTTCTCAACACCCGCTTTGGATGCTAGCTGTGATCTTAACAGCTGGCTGGGGAGATGGCTGTCGTCTTCACAGCTGGCTCTATAAAACAAGAGGAAAAAGTGCTCAGGTATCAGGAGAGAGATGTACGAAAGGGATTTGTGGCAGGAGATGAGGAATATGATGCACGAAACAGCGCAGGTTGGATCAAGAAGGCCGAATGGAGGAGGCGAGGCTGGAAGAGGGGAGTGTGGGAGGAAGGGGACCAGGCGTGAAGACAATTATAATCCAGGTGAGACACAACTAGAGCAGAGGGAGSTGAAAGGYGGGGCGTGAGGAAGTGATGGCCATRTGGAAGGGAGAGATAAAGGAGAATCAGYGTTTTACTGGCGTTTGCTTATCCATCCATGGAGCCATATACATTCATATATACAAATACACATACACGTGTGTGTATATGTGTATGTATATATAAACACACCCCCACACCTTTTTAACAGTGATTCAATCTATCCTTCTTAACTGTGCTGGTTTTCCAGCATAAATCCAAAACATAGCCTCATACTAGCTACTATGAAGAAAACTGACTYTACCCCAGCCAAAACCAGCGCATTAACACTGATATCATACTTGCAAATAGCAGGGGATCAGAGGACTTCTTGGGCACCACTTCGTTATTATTAATCTTTCTCCTTTGAAGTCAGGACATCTCCTCTAAGATTTTTAGACCTGGTCAAATCTTTCTTCACTTTTTACTCAACTTTCAGTGCTGGAGATGTAGGCATCTAGTAGCTCTATAAGAGGACACAGAGGAAGTGTACTTTGAGAAGATTCCTGGACCTATTCCAGTTTCTTGACCACACAGTATTGTTTGTAAGCCCTGGCTCTTGGTTCGCCACAGGGGAGGGCAGCTCTGGGAAGTGCTGGGTTGGATGCCCTTAAGAACAGTGAAAAAGCTCCTTCTGCCAAAAGGGAAAAGCAGCCATTGAAGACACTGGGCAGGCTGTTGTCTGTTGGAGAGATGCTGCTGGAGAGCTCAGAAATCCTGTGGGTGGACCTGCCCTGGAGAGGAGAGGCTGGAAAGGAACCTCCTGGAGCCTTTTCCTGGTCTTTGAACCTCATTTTAAGCAGTGATATGGCACTGGAGGCTGGGCCCAGCCTTACCATCCCAGTTTCTTGCCCAGCCCCAGGGGAGACAGATGGCAGCCTGGCCTGGGAGGCTAATCCTCTGTTTCTACACAGGAAAATGTGTAARACAGACTAACAATGGGAAGAGGAAATACACTTTTGAAAGTCACCTTGAAGATTGYCTCCCCTTTAGAAGTTTTTCTTTATAATCTTTCTTGGGAAGAGATCTTCTAGATTCCAGCTTCATTAGCAACTTTGTATGGCCTTTAACTTCTAACCGGCTTAAATGCATTATACATTCTCAAGTTCCTTTTCTTTACTTAYATGATTTTTTAAAAAAAGAATCTTACTTGGGACATTGAACACCAAATTCTGCTCCACCTGATTGATTTATTCTAACTCAAAAAGTTGAGAGAACAAATTGCAAATTCAGTTTGTGCTTTACAGAGAATTAAATAARTTAATAAGCTTTTCCCTGTATTGTAAATGTTCCCAGTCACCCCCCTTCATGATGGGCAATGTAGCACACAATACTCTTAACTCAGAAAGGAAGATATCATGGAAAAAAATGTAGCCTAAAGAAACACAAACCTAAGAAAGTATCTGCCCCACTTGCTATCTCAGTGYAGGTTTCAGATTTTATTTCTACAAGAGAAAGCTCAAACTTACAAGTGTCAAGTCTGCAGCATTAGGTTTTGACTGCTGCAGTAATTGATAGGTAATGTTACAGGACATCATTCAAAGCTCTAGAKTTTGTTTTTTTATTTAGTTTGTAATTCATAAGAGCTTAGAGTTTGTTATGCCTGTCTTTTTTTTCTTCCCTTTAGCTAATAGATCAAATGCCCTGATATTGTAACCAGACCCAGAGCAAATRCCCAGGCAACCTGACTTCAAACAGGAATGAGAGCTCTATTTCTAAATTTGCTTCTCCTTAAAATTTAACAGCGRCAGCTATTTATTACAGACCTTCATATAGTAATTTGATGTGTTATTAGTTAAGGTCTGTCACTGAAGTTTCAGTCGTTTCAAGGAGCTCACTGGAAGAGGATGACAGATGAGAGGTGAAGTTTTTCTGATAGTCTGAATGGAAGCAGCCTTGGTTATTTCTGCTTTTTTTTTGTGGAAAATGCTTCCTAAACCTTTTTGAGAGTGGCTCAGAATGGTACAACAAAATGCTGGAGTGTAAATATGCTCCTTGCTGAGTGTCTAAACATCAGATATGAAATTCAGCAGTATACTCTGCTTGTAACTAGAGAGCTCTTGTTCTTCCCGACTCCTCAGTACAGCCGCTAAGTCTCCTCTTCCTAGCTGCTGAAAAACATAACAAACTTCATATGGGGTCATTCTGGAGGCCTTGTTATGAAAGAGCGACTTGGAAAGAACTTAGTTCAGTTTTACAGTGAGAAAGTTGAGGCTGCTATCAGTCTTTGGCTCATACTAAGCTCAAGAAACAGGATGGGCTCTGYTATTGCAGTGGTAGATCGTGAAGAAAGCAGCAGTCTCAGGATGGGGATTTTGTGATGAGTCTTAGTAACTAGTCTACGAGCAAAGAGTCTATGAGTTCATAGATATGAAAGCATGGCCAGCAGTAGTGTGATCTCCTCCCTTGGTAGCTGCGGACCAAATGGCAACAGCATTTGCAGTTGCTCTTRGGGAGAGTGAGGTGCTCCTGAGGTGACAACTACGTGCATTACTGGTTAGCTCCTCACCCAATAAAAACGGATGCAAACTTGTACTGTTAGAAAGGTGTTGCTTGTCACTGAAGAGCTCTTTAACCACTGCTTGTGCTGGTTCCTATCTTGAACTAGCTGCAGTGAGCCCCTGGCGCTGCAGCAGCAAAGAGGATGGGGAGAAGAGCAAAGCACATTAGTCTGTTTTGAAGTATCTGTTATCTGTCTCAGGCCCTTGATCCTGTGACTGGAAATGAGAGGCCTCGTAGACACTCGCTTTGAGAAGGATTTGCAAAAAGGGAGAATTTGTTGTCCCAGAAGCTTTTTTCATGCTTAAAAGTTGCTGTTGGAGAGAACAGAAAGGCTGCTTTAAGTAGAGCAAGCCAACAGGGTGAGGTGGAAGTCACAACATTATGTGTCTTTGTTCAAACTTAGAGTAAAATCTAAATTAAAGTGTTGAGTGTTTCAGATGGGTCCCTTTCAGATGGATTCTCTCCTTGTCAAAAAAGGGACAGAGTCCTCCAGAGCTACTGCTAAGCCTGGAGAACAGGTCCCACTGCACAAGTGGCTGACTTGCATCCTTCAAAACAGTTCAGCTCATTTGCTGCTGTGAACAAACATGAAATTGAAATGTAGTTAATTAAGCCCCCTAATATTTCCCTTATCCCTTCACCATAACCATTATTTCTTCAATTTTCCATATACCTCACTATATTACCTCTAACATTTAATCTCTTTATTACAGAGGAAACAGAAAACACACCAGAAATCAACCTTCCCCTGCTCCTCCCCTTCAGAATCTCCTAGTAAACAAAACAGGGAGAGCTGTCTGTGGCAATTAGAGCCTATAATGCGATGGATGGTTAAGATATTTACATGACATCACCCTTTGCTTTCATTGGTTAGTTTTTCTAGTTGCTGCATTGTAAAATAAGCTGCTCAACTTTGAAGATGGGAGAAGCAGATAAATTTATTGATAGAAGACAGAATGCTGCCATTCTAAAACTCTCCTCTTTGTTGCATGGTTTACGTGAGGACATCAGTTGCAAGAAAAACAGTCAGGATCTGCAGATAACTCATTCATTTGATGGTGCTATTTTAAAGCACAGATTGTGTCCATGAATTTCACTGACATCACGCATTTTCCATGTTCTGATAGATCTTCCTTTGTCTTATTCTTTGTTTTGCATCTCCCATCTCTTCTCTTTGAAAGAAATTTTCCAAAGCAATTGCGTTGCTTTCATTTGGCTTTACAAAACTTTTGAGTAATGTATTGCTAAAGACATCAGGATGTTCCTGTGTGGAAATTTACTAGAGTTGCTTCTAATTTATTATGAATTAACCACTAACTGTCATCATCTTTATTACTTTTCTTTTATCTCAGTTCTTCCTTATAAAATCAAAGTCAAATCCTGGACTCACTGAACTCAGAGTTTCATCTGAGAGGATTTGGAACTTGCTGAAGCTGGTTGAGATTTTCCACTCATATGGATGAAACCACTGTCAATATAGATGAGCTTAGGCTAAGGAAATTCATAAATCCTGTTTGCTATTCAAATCTAGGTTTCCCTCTAGCATGTATGAGAAAACTAACTATGAGAAGAAATGCTAATATTCCTTTTTAAATTTGTTTTGGCTTGCAAGAGGTCCATTTGTTCATGAGCACACTGATAGCCATGTTCATTGGGTAGGGTACAGAATGTGAAGCTGTTTATTTTGAATTTAGGTTCCCAGGAAGCACCTGCCCATGTTGCTGGCATCATCCTAATTGTTCAAGTAGTTTTTCAGCAAAGCATTTGAAGCCACTTCACTTATTTCAAAATGCTCTCCTCTAATTTCAAGAGGGAGTTTCTCCACACATGGTTGAAAGACACCTAAGAGAGTTTTCACAGCTGCTGTCAGTGTTGCAGCCTCTGTTGGGTGAATGTCAGTTCGTCAGCATGGCAGACCTCACAAGCACAAGGGTCACTTAGAAATAAAACAGATTATGTAATAGGAAGCTTAACAATCACTCCCTTTGAACATTCATTGACTGTATGCACTTAAAGCCATTGAACAATAGATTTCAATGTTCAAGAAAGTGTAGGTAACATGCTGAAACAGAGAAATACTTAAACATTACTGTATCCTAGGTCTTCCACATTTTTGCTTCCTTCCACTGAGTTCAYTTTTTATCTTTGCTCATTCTATTCATAAAGTCATGTAAGTGTGCTGACAGCCAATTTCTTTTGCTCTTACTACAGGTGGTTTACAAGCCCAACTACTGTAAACGCTTTTTATAGTGCATCTACCAACCAGATCAGTGAGTATCTGACTTCTGAGCCTCCTTACAAAGTGCCAGTTTGGGAAATGTATGTATCAAGCTTCAGATAATATCTGTACAGTTTGTGTGTTTGTGACCGAAAATCAAAAGCTCAAACCTGGTAATTCAGCTGTGAGACATCTCAAGTGAGAGGGTAGTTCTGGAAAAGCAAGGGCTTCCACAAATTTGAATTACTGCTGCTTAATGAATTATCCCATGTCAGCTGAGTTGCAGTGACCACTTGTGTGCGTACTCTGTCCATCGCAAATGTTAGCTTAAATTACTTTTATTAAAGCTTAATGTTTCTGTCTTCTGTAGCAAAAACATACCTCCATAAATATACAGTAACTCTTTAAGTGATAGCAACTCAGTCCTCTAGTATTAATAAATATGTAGCAATAAATGTGACTAGAGGAGACTGTGATATAGACCAGAAAACCTAAGTGGTGTCCAGTGGATTTTTTCAATACCTTCAAGGACAAGGAAAAGTATCTGTAGTTAACTCAAAATTCTTACCTGTATAGTTTGATGAAATTATCTTGTATGTACAGTACAACCTGTCTTATGCGGATTTTAGTTACYGGTTGTTTTTAGAGAGCATAAACCCTGGTTTGGAAGCATATGAGGTATAAGAAGAGCTGAGTTTTTCAAAGATGTGTATAGATTTGGATGTTCATCCTCACGTGCTTTAATGGGACTTTGCACAGAAAATTTCTAGCTGGCTTTAAAAGTCTATACCAGCATTTCTGTGTACAACAGTGTTATCTTTACCCTGACTCTTCTCTTTGCTCTTATTAACTTTGCAAGTTAAATTAGCCTTGTTCTGTGCCATCGGGGTCTGAAAGGYGGCTGTCGTAACCTCTGTGGTCCCAGTCTCCAAGGACAGGCGTATCAAAAATCACTGAGTGACTCTCGCTTTTTCTCCTGAATCTATTTTGGTCACAGAGAGAAGTGGTTTTTGAACGGCACGAAATGAATTTATCACTCTGAAGAGGTTACAGCAGAGGACTGGCAATCTGGGTCTGCTGGTATCTGTTCCTACCGATTTCTGTAAACAATTTTTGCCGTCAGACCACTCACTTAAATTCTTCTGTGTCTAAGTGAGCTCATTTCTAAAGTGTGTGTGATAATTAGGCAGTTCTTTTGATTAAAATTAGTTCTAGGCCTAGACCGCTCTACCTTAGAGGGCTGCCATCACTAAGCAGCCATATTTTTGTTGATCATCTGAGGGAGCACTTGAGGCAGACTTCCCCGAGCTGATCACAGCTCTGAGGTACATGTGGAGCATGACAGCCGCTGCTCCCGCGGAGCCAAGCACCGGCCTCCGCTGCCGCTCCAGATGTACCCTGTGAACGGAGGGGAAGCCCAGTCAGTGCGAAACGAGAACYGCCGCTGTTATGTCTTCTTTAATATTGGGTCCTTTCAAGTTTCAGCAGCGTTCAGCGCTCTCAGCCTCTCTGCCATGGCATGTTAGAGAAAGCTGTAACTAGAGGCTGGRGTCACTGAAGCTAAATTTCACACTCGCTGTGTCTAACAGTGTCACGAAGCAGAGAGCTGTCAATCGTAACCAATCAGTCATGGGTGTAGAGGCAATTGTATTTTCTATCATAACTGCTGACCTTCTTGTACTGCTGGCATCTGACCCTGAAGTTTGGACAGCTGCTCACTGTCCTTTTAGGACTGTTCCTAAGATGAAAAGAATTTAGGTGGCTCTTCCTGAACAAAACCCTCTCCTACCTGAGAGAGAGGTACAAATGTAATCATGCCCTAAAAATTATGTGCAATAGGAGGGAAGATTCAGAGAAAGGCACGGTACAAACGGTCTTCCACTGCTGGCCGGTGTGATTTGCAGGGGAAGAGGCCCCTGTGAAATGTGGGAGGAGCACGCTTGGGTCTGAAGTTGCTGATAAGTATTTGTCACATCACAGCTGAGTTCCCATTAATCCTGCTGGGAAAGAACTGCACTGCAGGAGGCTGAAGTTTGTGAGCCTATGCATACTCATATTGCGTGATGTATCTGCTGGGCAAATCTCACGCCCAGCAGTTATTACCTTACTGCTTTGCAGCTATGTTTTCAGTAATAATCCATAGAAAGTTCTGTAGGGGCTGGTGATATGCTACAAAAACTGTGGCCTTTTTAAAGGCCCAGTTGAACAACAGAAAAAAAGTTCGACAAAAGCGAGTCATTTGAGAATAAGAAATAAGCATGAACTCTAGCAAGTTAAATGTAAAGTATGTATAGCAAGCCCACAAAGACTTTGAAGACCTACTGTCTAATAGCACAAGAACTAATAATAAAGCCTTTTTTCAAATACACTGAAAGACGAGAGTSTCTAAGGCATAAAAATAAGATAACTCTTTGCATTGTAAGAATTCAGGAAGTTCTTATCCTGGATTTTTTTCTTATGGGAGGTAAGTCCTAGGAAGTGTTTCAAATTTAGTATCAATAGAAGGTACTTCAGAAGACATTCATAAAATTAACTGTGACAAATATAAGGACCAGATAATATTTTCTCAGGTATTTCAAAGGAACTTAGACAAGAAATTGCCAAACAACCAGCTTTGTTGTATAGCTTATCACTTATAGTGGCCTTAGCACAGGAAGAATAGGTGTGGCAAATGTCAAATCCTTTTTTTCAGAAGAGAATCCAGAGGGATCTGCATAAAAAGTCATCCTAGCACCTCTATGAAGGAAACTGGTTGTAACCACAACATGAATAAGGCAGAATGACTAAGCATATGATATAATGGGGAAGAGTCAACGTGACTTGGTTTTTGCTTTTTCTTTTAGAAAAAAAATCACTCTTTCTTAGTCTGTTAGAGTTTTTTGAAATTCAGAAACCAAGTAAGTATGCTTGATATACTGTTTATTTCCATAGAACAGTTTTGATAAGATTCTTTCCCAATGCTAGTAACTGGAAGTTGTCATGGGACAAGAAAGAAGGTCCTTTCATAAATTAATGACTGATTAGAGATAAGAAAAGGAGGTAGGAACAAATTACTTGTTTTCAAAATAGTTGGAGGAGTGTGTTACGAGGACCTGTGCTGGTCACTGTATTAGCAGATGGTCTGAAAAAGAGGGCGTTCTGTTATGAACAAAAGATATAAATTCAGTCCAGGAGGACAGGCCCCTCTGCTACTGGCTGCTGGAAGGTAGAAGGATATACTAGAATTACCTCACAGATAGGTGCCTGATGATCTTTCCTTACATAGCCACTACTGGTCACTGCTGGAAATAAGAGAATGAACCAGATAGGCTCTTCATCTGCTTGAGTGCCCCTGCTCTTCAGTGAGCAAATTAGATTTTGGTGTGTTCAAGGGCCATCTATTTTTGCTCTTGGTAAATGAGTTTACTAAGAAGGAGGATTTGAGAAATGAGAATTTTAAAATGTGTAATAGAAATTGTTTCTGGAAAGCAGCTTCTACATTAACTGGAAAATACTTAGTTCCAAAGCTGATTCTAAAAATTAAGACCGTTCAGTTTGGAAATGGAAATGTACTTTGTGATGTTATCAAATAACCACAGCAACTCCAAACTTGATTAGTTACTGAAGGCTTCATGAAAGAGTTTAGGGAAAAAGCAACATCAGTGCCTTGAACCATGGATTCTGAAAAGGGGCTATCATCAGGTACCTTCAGAAGCAGAGGAGAATGTGGAGGTCCTGATCACTTCTGAACTTTAGGAAGATGCTCTTGCTTTCTGTGCTCAGAGCACAGGGAGGTCTCTGACACACTTCTGATGGAAGCATTGCAAATTCTTCTGTCTCTGTAGTCTGTATCACTGACATAAGCATTAAAYAAGAAATCACTGCAATCTCCATACAAGTCCATGCAACCTTCATATACGGGCAAGCTGATAGTGTTTTTAACTTGACTACTTGACTACTCAATTGCTTGAAAGAAAAGGTCTTTTCTCACTAAAAGTGAAAATTAATAGAGAGTAGAAACTTGATGATTTAGAAAATTATTAGTTTTGGGAGAATACAGCAAAACTTGCACACACAGTAGATTGTAACAAGTTTTGCTACACTTTAGTGCAAACAACCTTATATTTGTAGTTTCATTTAATTTTTATTACTAAACTATTGATAACTTGAATGGCCAACAATTCTGTTAATATCTCCAAAGGAGAAATAAATAGATGTATCAAGGTAAGATGTGCTGCAAAGAGCAGAGTTATAAAATATGGTACATATAATTTATCTTATTATTATACAAGTTTACTCCTGATGTTCTCTCTACATGAGTTCTATTTATTTATTTCCTCTTTTTCCATAATTCAAAGTGTCTTAGATTAACAACCATGCATGTTTCTAATGGTGGTTAATTATTTTTCAATTCTAGTTTGAATCGTTTTTCAATTTTCTTTGTATTTGCTAGTCAATTTCCCCTCAATTATAGGTACTTAACAAGGACAACAGGTACATGTCATTGCCTTTAGATGCTAAGAAGGTATCTAAGCACACTTCATATAATCTAAGCAGCATGAATACTACCTTTTTAATTATCATCACTGGAACACAAAAACACTTTCCCAAAGATTTTGTTTATTTTAATGAGCTCTGAAGCAGTCAAGAAATATGTGCTGAAAATAGATACAAGTGATGATCAAAGTATGCTAGCATACTTCTGTTGAAGAAAAGGTTTTATTTCATTACAGCACTAAAATATTGGCCCTTGAATATGTAGATAGAAGGGAACTGCTTATTAGACATTTGGTGTATTTAATTTTCTTTCCAAGTGTAAATATGTATGCCTTTAGAATATATCAAAAAAGTAACATTTGTGGGTTGTGAACAGTAATGAAAGGGAGGTTTACAGTGAACTTGAGGCAAATATAAGCAACACACTCATGAGGTGTAAGCTTGAATAGATGTATTGGATAATTAACTACTGTTGATATTATCTCTGTAAGTTTATACCCATGCTCCTTCTAAATCTTTTGTGCTTGTACTGCAGTTCTCTAGTGAAAGTCAAGAGTCCTCTTTAGAGAGCGGCTTCATTATATGTTACAGGAAGAAGACATAATCTAAACCAGAATTTTAAAATTACGTTCGAATTATCATCCATAGAGAAAAACAGAGATGAGAGCTCATATTAGCCAATAAGTATCATCTTTATAGAAAGCGGCATGCAGATATTGATGCTGGCAGCTTGCTGATGCTGTGAGTTGCAAGGGAGAACTCTTATCTTGCCAGGACCCAGGGAAGTGCCAGCAATTAGCATGTGATGCTGTGGCCAGGGAAGGATGAGGGGACTGCACGTAGGGGCACTTTCTCTTCCCTTAAGAACTAGACTAATTGGAAGGTTATTGATGAAGTAGTTTCAAGTGCGCCATTAGTTTCCAGGAGGTTAATGAGCATAACAGATTTGGACTGAACACTTGCTAAGCCCTGTTATTAAGTAAGCTTTAAGTGTTCTTAAGTGAGCCCTCATTTTCAGTTTTTCCTATTTACTAATGACCAGTATTCTCTTTTATTTAATTACGGTCACAGGTGAGATGATGCACGCTCCTTACATCCATTTTTTATTTCTTCTTCCTAAAATTCTTATCTATAAAAGTATAAAGTAGGAGGTTCTTTGTTCTTTTCTTTTGGGGAATCTAGTGAGTTGTTTCCTTTAGAAAATAAAGATTAAAGTTTCTTGTAAAAACAGGTATTTTCACATGTTTCCTTGTCCCTTAACATACAGTATTCCTTGGCTCCTCACAAACCACCACACATTTCCCCTCACGTTGCCCCATTGTAGGTTGGGAAATGCTGGGTTCTCTCTTTTTCATGAGCAGCAAAGATTCTCTTGTCAGGTGAAGCAGAAACTGAGCCAAGAATTGAACTAAAGGCTGCCGAGTCTTCTGCTTAAAGACCATCACTTCTCTTTAACTGTTAATGAGTTTATTCACTACTCCGCAGAAAGTTAAGCTTTGTACTCAGGCAAAAGATGGAACAGTTACTGTGCCTTACACAATTTATGTTTTCTGTYCTCTTTGTCCACAGGATAAAACTTGAAATTAAGCATAGGATTCAGGTCCATGTTATGGCAGAGAGTTTGATCCTAACCGCCTACATATAGGTGCTCAAAGCTGTCTGGGATGCTCTACAGCATCCGRTATGTTTCCTCATGTCTGGCGTATCTGAGAGAGAACTTGCAGAAAACTCTTGTCCATCAAAACTGGCAGCTAGAGCCCAAGCAGGACATACAAAGTCATCTCAAAAGCACTGGGAAGAGATTCAGTTGGCCAAACAGAAGTCTGTGGAACCATTTTAAACAAATGTATCCTGACCTTTGTGCTGATTTTAGATAACTAACCAACACCCTAGTCGTCTTCATGTTTAATTCCTTATGTGAATTCAGTATCCTTTGTTTACTGACCAGCAGTTAGTCTTCTACTTATATCTTATCCCTTTAAAACTCTCCATCTGATTTGATTCAATGACACTTGAAAAACAAGTTACAGCTTTTAAACACATCTGAGAATTGCTGGTACAAAAATCAGCAGAGTACCTAGTCTATCATACAATTTAGCACAGCTGTCTCCATATCCACTATTTACATACTGGATTCATTAGGCTGTCAGAAGTTGCTTTAAACAAACTAACTAATAATTGGAAATTGTAAATGCGCTGACTTGGAATAAGGCTTTACTAGATCTTGTCTTGCTCAATTAAAAATACTATGCCATATAACTGAATAATGCAATTGAACTATAAAATTTGAGTTCATATTTAGATTTGAACTCCAAACTTCATGATTTGGTGAGCCATCTCACGTGTTTTTAGTTTACTTCATCCATTATTAGTCTGCATCGTTTCTGTGAACTATCAGATGAAATGTGATTGCTTGTGTCTCCTCGGTGAAGTAACAACATTACACTGAGTTCAGGGCGTTCATCTACAAAATGTGTATAATAATACCATAAAGGTATTAGCTGGTAAATGGATTCATTAGTGGCAGTAAAGCACCCATAAAAGTGAAAAAAAAAAAATTGTTTCAAATTTGAAATACATTCTAAGAAGCTTTATAGCCCCTTGCTGTGGAGAGAGGCTGAAAATTGATATAATGGATAAATGAAGATAGAAGCCTTCAATTATGTTAAAAGTAGTCCTGTGCAGGTAAAGAGTGCTGTCAGAGCTTCAAAATCAGCATAAATTCAGAGTGAAATATTTGAAGTAAGCCAGATGTACTCCACTGCTTGAAATGCTGCTGCATACCAGAGCAGTAAGGTCAGTAAGAGGAAAGTTCAGCAAAGAGTCACTGTTCAAGGGTCCAGACACAGGGATTAGGAAAGCCAAAGCCTACCTGGAGATGARTCTGGTGAAAGATGTGAAGGGCAGCAAGAAACATTTCTGCAAGTGTAGCAGCAACAGAAGAAAGTCTAGGGAAAATGTGGTCCCACTGCTGAATGGGGGCAGGGGACCTGGTGACAAATGACATGGAAAAGGCCAAGGTACTTAATGCCGTCGTTGCCTCAGTCTTTACTGGTAAAACTGGCTTTCAGGAATTCTGGGCCCTTGAGACCAGAGGGGAAGTCTGGAGAAAGAAGACTTACCCTCAGTGGAGAAGGAGAACGTTAGGGAATATTTAAACAGACTGGGCAGAGACAAGTCCATGGACTCTGACAGGGTGCACCTATGAGTGCTGAAGGAGCTGGCTGATGTCATTGTGAGGCCACTCGATTATCTTTGAAAGGTTGTGGTGATTGGGGGAGGTTCCTGAGGACTGGAAGAAAGCAAATGTCACTCCTATCTTCAAGAAGGAAGATCCAGGGAACTACAAGCTGGTCAGCCTCACATCAGTCCCTGTGTACATGATGGGGTAAATCCTGGAAACAGTTTCCTTTACCAGCCTTCTATGATGAGATGACTGGCTCGGTGGATGAGGGGAGAGCCAGGAATGTGATTCATCTTGACTTTAGCAAGACTTTCAGCACTGTCTCCCCTAATATTCTCAAATACAAACTGCTTAAGAACGGGCTAGACAAGTGGGTAGTCAGGTGGCCTGAAAACTGGTTGAACTGCTGGGCTTAAAGGGCTGTGATCAGAACTGCTGGGCTCTAAAGTGCTGTGATCAGTTGCACAAAGTCCATCTGGAGGATGATCTAGCCTGGCTGTCCCACCTTGCCACCTGTAAGATGCATGGATGTAAGGGAATCAGTGCTGCTCTGTGATAGCTTGAACTCAGCTGTCCACAGATCTCCAGTTCTCCTGTGGCATGTGACACCAGTGCCTATCTCAGAATGATGCTGCAGTCCTATGACAGTGCTCCAAAAGTAGGTAGGTTGTAAGAAGGTAGGCAAGGCAGATTTTGCAAGTCCAGGTCTTACATATGGCAGATAGATTTGTGCGGGGTCTGTAACAAGACAACACAGTTTTCTTTCTGTGTAATAGCCTGGAGTGTAGGCTCCGAGCCTGCACTAGCAGTAAAGTGTATGGAGAGAGAGGCTTTCAGCCCATATCTCTCTTCTGGGGCTGAGTAGAGGGAGAAAGCATGAAAAGATGTACTACGGTCTAAATTTATGGTGAAGTGTTAGCTTAAAGTACCTTCCCAGTGCCTCTATCCATTCCTTAAGATGTGAAATTCTCTGAAGTCTGGCTGACTTACTCCTCCAGATCAGTGCTTTGCTTACTTGAATTCCAGTGGCATATAAATAATCCCATTAGTATTTATTGCTTCTACAGTCAGCTATAAGCGCTCTGAGTTTTGTCATTAATTCTTTTAGGTACAATATGCCAAGCAAGCAAGAAACAGACTTCACAAGGGAATTGCCTAAATTGAGGGATTCAAAACAGCACAAAATAAGAAACTGTCAGATGATCTATCCTCTGTTATAATTTCAAGGAGATTCTAGGTCTAGGACATTGTTATCCTTATTCCCTCCAAGGATGATCTGGTTGATGCTTGCCTGAGGGAGACATTGCATGTCCTGTGTTGCCAACTCTGAATCTATTCCTTGCAGTGTTGCAATAGTGGACAAGCACCCTCCCTCATTTAGTGTTACTAATCTCTGGAGAACAGGATATCTTTGCTTTACTAGCTGCGCAAGATTCACTTTCAAAACTAGATTATTWTTTTTTTTCTTAAAAAAAAGAAAAAAAAATCATATTGTGGGCAATACATTCCAGTTCCCTGAGTTTTTCCTTAAATGTGTCTTACATTCTAGTGGCTTCTGACTCTACTTTGGCCTGAAAATACTTCCTAAGCTTCCTTTAGTGCAATCAAACTACAAAAGTGTTTCACAGAGCTGCCCAGAAGCAGAAACCACTCTTTCAACAAGCTCTATGCTCAGGCATGTCTTACCTAAAATGGATCCTGACTTTGAGTAAAATAATTACCAACCTGTTGTATGGATTCAGGTCTGTTCATTCACATGACTTATTCAGTGAAAACTTTATCTCATGGCTTAACTCACATCTGATGGTGTTTCAGCAATGTCCTATGAAGACACCTTTAGATTATACTTTAGATGGATAAGCCTGAGTGAAGGTTGGCACCTAGTTTACTGTAAATAATGTATATTACCTCTACCTGGCACACAGACAAGTGCAAATTCACTACACAAGTCTATACCTGGACAAAATAATTGCAGCTCCTTACAAGATCTTGATAGCGTCTTGGTGCGGTGGCAGGCACACAGGATTGTGTGATCTCTAAACATGATTTGTGGGGTGACTCTGCTGCCTTGGTTCATACCATCTTCCGTATGGGCTCATTTCTTCATTTTGGCCACAGTTCCTCTCATCTGGTGTTGTGGGGAGAGGAACCCTAATGATTCCTTCTTTAAACGGTCTCTTTGGCATGTCCAAAAACCTTTGCTGAGGTTCAATATTTGGAAGGAACCGGGCAATGTAGTTCAGATTAGATTTCCAGCTCTTAACACCAGCTTTTAACTTAGTGTACTAACAATTTTCATCAGGTTGCGTGAGTGTACCATTGCTGCAAGATGGTTAAAAATATACATAGTAAATGCTCTTCTGTGTGGGCGGCAAAGAGAGTTAGATCAGGAAAACTTTGTCCTTGACATTGGTACAATTGTGTTTTATAGCACTGGAAAAGCAAATGGTAACATGCTTGAAACAACMAAACAACATCTGGAGAAGTAAGAGATAAAAAACACTCAGAAAATAAGTTTGGAAAACACACTTTTTGTAAGCTAATTGCAAATAGGTAGTCAAGGCAGCCAGGGAGGAGCAGCAGAAAAAAGCAGATGGGCAGGCCAAGAGGACATGCCACTTGCCACATCATTTGACATGAACTACACTCAACATAATGTCTTTAAAGACTTTGTAAGGAAACGACAAAAATCTTGCCTGACAATTTATCTCAGATACAAAGAAATTCATGTCCTACTTATCAACAAAAAACAATCAGGTCGGAATCAAGTGAACGTGGTTTTTGTTTTGACCTGAGTGGCCAGGCGATTTCTTGGAGAGACCCATAAGCTGAAGCAGAGGGTCCTGGGAAAGCAAGCAAATCACCCGAGGAAACTGGTTCCTCATTGACAAAGTGGTGTCCATCTGAGGTAACCTTCAAAGTAGGTGTATGCCCATGCTTTATAGATGGGAATTCCTGACACGAGACACCAAATTCCACATTTGGGCCTGGAAGGACTGCACTTTTCACCAGCATTTGAAAACTTGGACCATAGATGTCTGTTTTATTTAGCAGTTCTTCGGGCTGTTAAACTGTTACCAGGTTCAGCTCTGCAGTCTTCAGAATCGTGGCACTGAAATGTCATCCAGGAATTAGAAATAGACCTGTGACTTTGAATTTGAGGAAGAATTTTGGTTCCTGTGTGCAACATCAGTAGATCATCATTCACTAGAGTGTATCCACTGACAGGTTTTTGGCGACTATTTAGTCTACCAGAAGCAGCCAGGTAATTCCTGTAGCTAGGCTACGGCCTTAATAGTCTATGGCTCTCCTTTACTGAAGTGCCTAAGTATGTTCATTTACCTTTGATTTTCATAGACTGTATAGAATTAGGCTTACGTTTTATCACTTCCATATGTCTTTTGCTGCACTGAAGCCTCACTAAGCTAACAGTTTCCTAATTCTTGTTGTATTTTGCCTATATATTCTCTGTTGATCTGTCGACATCTGAGGGCAATCCAATAGTTTTCTTTTTCATAGGAAACTAGGTGTTTATTCACAGGAACACACGCACTTACACACACAGACATGCGTGTAGTCATGGAATAAAATAAAGTTCTTGCAGTGCAGCATCTTGTTGCCATTGTGGTCCTGAGGGAGGGAGGAACTCTGCTTCTTCTCAAAGATCCTCTTTACAGCATTCTGAAACTACCACCTGAGGGAAAGCTCCTCTGGCAAAACCTTCTGAAACTAAACAAAAAAAGGTCATAAAATCCAAACCCTTGTGACTTATTCAGCTGTATTGAACTAGGGACCTCACTGTTGTTTTTTTTGCTATTGCAGGATTCCCAGCAGGAGAATTGCAAAAGCCTTTCTTTTGGGGAACAGAGTATCCTAGGTAAGTACTGCACCAGGGAACCTCTTACACCTGGAAATGAGGAATAACAGGGAAAGGTATTGGAAATACATACAGACAGAGAAGAGGGCATGGAGAAGAAGGCTACACTGCTGAAGATGACCAACAGGTAGTGTACAGGAATAATGTGTTGTCCTTCTGTAGGGAAAGCTTAGCCCTTGGGTTGTGTGTTCTTCCCTGCTGTATCCTGCTTTTACTATTGAAAAACCAGACTTTGAAAACTGCTGCTTTGTGCAATAACTTTCCTTACCCTTGGGAGCTGTATGTGTTGCTGTTGTCTTAAATGGATGATTGATTTCTCACAGGAATTGCTAATTAAGTGCACCTGAGTGGAAGTGTTTCAATGCTATAGCAGGCAGACGCAGAAGTGTGCACATGGTGGGTATTAAAAGGAATTGTAAATCAGGTAACTAGCACTTCCTGAACAGAAGTGAATACCCTGAGAAGCCATTTATTATCAGTTTATTGTTCACTTTTTGCTAATATCTAAGATTAACAGTGGGCCTTTTCCTGTGCCTGTTGAGGTACATGAGAATATCTCCATGTGAATAAGTGATTGCTTGAGCAGGCCCATGAGTTACTGTAGCTGAGGAAGAGTAATTATAGGTCACATACAYTTAATTTTGAAAAATCACTGCTTTTGTGCATTTTGATGACTTTCTATTTTAGGGCAGGGTAAGACCATGAAAAGTTTCTGACAGCAGTTTCTGAAAGTTATTTTGCAGTTATATAAAGCCAGTTACTGGTGAAACATATCCTTAATAAATCTTTGTTTTAAAAAAAAATCAAACTTTTAACAGGTTTTGGGTTTGCCATCTTCCAATCTGATGTCTCCTTGTAAACAGGAAATTTGGCAATATATGTAGAGAGACACATTCAATTTAGGAACAAATAAATTTGTATTCAAAGAGAATTCTTATGAGCCAGGTGACTTTCTAAGTGGTAACTGGAGATAGAAGAAAGTCTTTTCTTGTTAAGGTGAACTTATTTTCTGCTGTGGTTATTGTAGACCTGTTTCCAGCTTTGCTTTCTGAAGAGATTTCTCTGTACCCTGACCTTCTGCCATAGCAATAAAATTGTGGTTCTTTCAAAGAATTATACTTTGCTCATTTCTCTTCTTTAAAGGTTACCTTAGCTTAAATTGGTTTTGCTTCAGTACGTATCAAAATGAAATTTAGTAAACAAATGTAGCTGGTTTATATCAGACAACGGATTGCTTTTGTCCTTGAAATATTCTGGATGTGTTTTCTGTCTGCTTAAAAGAAACAGTACATAGCAGTGGAACAGAAAAATTATCAAAGTCATCAGCACTTGCTGGAAAACTGATTTAGCAAATATTTAACATTTAATGGCATTTTAGTGTCCAGTTCCAGCATAACTACTATAAAATAGCTGCATCTATTCGCATAAAGGGAAGCTAAGTTGTCACTTTGCATCTCAGTACATGAAAGAAAATACAATTCAAATGCCAACATTCATAGTTACAAGTCTTCAGTGCCAGATATATTGAAATAAAGACTTCAAACTACCTGAGTTGGTAGCTTCCTTACAGTCCTCCGAGCCTCCCCAGTCCCAGAAAGTTCCCTTCTAATGTGGTACCTGTTGGGCTGCACCTAATCCCCTCCATCTCTGTCCAGCTGTGCCCCAGAAGTGAAGAGCATGAACAGAGCTGGGAGCATTTCTGGCAAAAATGTTGTTGAGCTGGACAAAATGCTGAAGGGGGTTCACAGAAGCAAATGCCCAAATTCACCCCAAACGTCACCCCATCTTTTGGAGCTGGGGAAAGCCATAGAAGTGCCTGGGCACCAGCCTGTTCTTTGTCCCTGCCACTCGTGGTGACTGGGAACCTTAGAGGAAAAATAAGATGTATTTAGTAATAGGGCTTACTGGCTCTTCTTGACCTTTTCACATGTTTTGTGCCATTCTTTTTATATTTCTCCAGCTGCAAAAGATCCTGTATAACCACTTTACTTGAGATGTGGAAAACAAGTCTAATATAGTACATTTAGTATAGATAGTTATCACTGTGTGCTACACAAGTTTACAAATTTGTCATGCAAAAGTATGATATTTCCATTACCAAAATGTACAATTTTAACCAGCATTTTTTAGTGAATATTTGCAATAGTACTTGGGAGAAAAAAAAACAGTAGGGAAGATTTTATCACATGCAAATTACCTGACAGGAAAGAAAAAAACAAAGTGAAGAATTGTCATGGGATCAGGGGGAATTAAATCATATAATACTTTTTGGGCATGACTGAGATGAGCAATTAGTGTGCTATGGATCATTAGATCCAGTAATAACGTGTTACTTCAAAACCCTCTGCCTTTCTCCTATTTCAATACAATGTGTTAGAAATACTATAAGCTACTTTCAAGTATCTCATCTCAATAACTGAAATAATTAAAATCACAAAGAACAACTTAACAAATGAAAGGTGCATTTAGTACACCGCTTTCCCCCCACATTATCCACTGCATCTGATATAAAAAAGCCCTGAACCTTTCCCACTTTCATTCCTATTTCTTCCAGATGCATGTTTATTTGAATATAACGAGGAAAATATAATTAATAGTCAATCAGGAATACAAAATATTTCTTTCTATTCTGGTTCTCTGGTGCATTAGATCTGACTGTAGATCATGTCCTACTCCTGTGCAGGTGCAAGGAAATTGTATGATCTCTCTTTCTAAAATGGAAGGGAGATCTGTTTAATRTTTTACAAACTAGAGTCAGTCATTTGCAAGTCTGTTTGTTGCATGCCAGTGAAGAATGATTGGAGCTGGTGTTAGGAAAGCCCATTTCAGCCTTTGATCTATTCTTTTTTTATTACAACACTAAGAGAATAACTTCACCTATAACTTTGTCCTGTTCTCAGCTAGAATATATACAACACAGTCAGCTGAAGGAGACATTTTGGAGCTCATATGATGCTAATAAGAGATTTGGTTAGAAGAGTGAACCGTCACCATGCTTTTCAAAGTTTTATATTAAAGGTTATTTCTAAACAAGTAAGAGTTTAGCATTCTGACTCTCAACAACTTTAAGTCAAAATTGTGCATGTATGATTTTTAGTCCCCCACTGCCAGTTTAAATAAATAATGATCTTTCCTGAGGTAGAAATCTGTTTGATTTTTCTGTCCTTTGATGCTCATGAGTGTGGACCCTTTCTGAGGAAACTGCTTCTTTGTGTTACAGGTCATTAAGCTACGGTGCCATAGGAGTAATTGTGGGCCACGAGTTTACTCATGGATTTGATAGCAATGGTGAGTATTTGTCCATATGTTAATAACTTTTTTTTTAACAGAGTTGACAAATTAGAAAGCTGATTGTATATGCTTTAGCTTTTTTATTGTTTTGGTTTTTAACAATGCTGAATTGTATGAAAAAAATTATGACGTTATATTTTTTTTACTTATTTACATACAATCTTGCTTGTCTGAACCAGATTTTATTTGGTAAGGAATACCACAAGTTTGACGCTTTATTTTTATTTTAAATGGAAACTAAATCAACAACAGATTCAGAAAATCCTGGTTGGGGGGAGTGGGAAAGGCAAAGGGATAACTTCTGATTGATAAAAATGACTTCCAAGAAAACTTTTCATTTCAGTTTTGGCTTTTTTCAAAAGACAATTACATACAAATATTACAATACAATGCTGGAACAAAAGTGCAACAGAAAACATWTTGCAAAACATTTTTTTAAAAAAAGAGCAAGAAAGAAGAAATGGTCTGAAAATGTCAAACTAACTGTCCTGAAAAACTGGGTGGAGTGGGGCATTACCACTGTCTAACTTTGGCTATCTCAGCAAAGTGCTTTTTAAGACTGGGCTCCTGAGACAGAGAGGGGGAGAGAGAGAGAGAAGCACAAACCTCCTCCTCCAGGGAGTAATTTTGACTGTCTGTGACATCCCACACTGACTCACTGTCTAGAGAAACCTCTTTCCACTGAAAATATAGGGAGTTTAAGGAAAAGCAGGCTTCTAGCTCACTGCCTAACTGAAGTTAGGTTGTTCATGTTGTGTTACTTTGAACACCTTTTAAAAAATAAAAGGAAAACCTTGTATCCTGTTGGCACTGCTCCGCAACATTTTGCGTAAGCAAACACTCCTGAATGGCAAAATGTTTCTTCATAAACTCCCATCTCCCCTACCACTTCCATATCATACAGGTTATGGTGTAACAAGTACATCCATGTATTTAAGTAGATAGTTTGATTTGATAAATTTGTCTTCTGGAACTGACCTTCCTTTGAGCATAGCATGGTTAAGAGACCCTGCTACAGAGGATATTACAGCACTTGAGTACTGGCTGATTTTTCCATCCTGCAGTGTGATGTGGAGGGCCTGGATTTAGTCTTCAGTACTAACCCAATGTTCCTAAAAGTCTGTCAGTCGGGTCTTATATAGTCTTTTGTTGCAGAAAGGTAGACACAAGACATGTTAGGACTTTTTTTGAGACCAGGTTTATCTGCCCATAAGGATGCAACCTTGCTCTGTGATTTGATTCTTCATTATGACTGCAGGAAAGAGAAGTAGGGAGCAGCCAGTGGACATGATACCAAGTACTGAAGATGTTTTCTTTCATCTTTTTATTCTTTATTTTTTTGCTGTGTGTTGTCTTGTTCAAAATGACAAATTCCCTAGAGATATATTTATTTCTATATTTGGAAGGTAAGAACTAGGGCAACAGATAGTGGTCTGCTTAGGGAAGCAAATCTTAGGTTCCTCTCTGACTGGCTGAAGACATGATGGTGATTAGATACTCTCCTACAAATGAGATGGAGCAGGGGCCTGAGGCTGAATCTTCCACGAGCCATGGCTGTAACCATCAGCCTGTGGAATGGGATGTATGTATTCTTCTTGCTTCCATGAAGAGAGTTCAAATGTTCTGGTTTTGCTCCAAGGCAAAACATGGAAACTTCTGAAGTTTCCATGAAATGGATTTTTTTCTGGTCAAGCATATAATTAATAATGAATTAGTTATCATCAGGTTTGCAGAATCAAAGACATATGGGCTGAGGATGAAAAATACAATTATACTTACAAGAAAGCTCATATGCTTCTTACATTATGTAATTATAAAATGTACTATAGTACTCATTAGTCATCATTATTTTTTTCTGAAAATGGAAATTATGACAATAAATGGAATGTCAGTTTTTCACCACTGGCTTGAGTGGGATCAAGATTTTGCTCACTGATCATAGCCATTTTGTACACACACTTGCATGAGTACATTCTCCTCTCATTTCTGTGCAGGTGATAGATTCCAAAACCGGAAAAGTATGGGGTTTTCTCCTACAAAACCATTTGTTTTCTTTCTTTCTTTTTTAAGGTCGGAAATATGACAAAAATGGAAATTTAGATCCTTGGTGGACAACTGACTCTGAAGAAAAATTTAAAGAGAAAACAAAATGCATGATTAATCAATACAGCAATTACTACTGGAAGAAAGCTGGTTTACATGTATGTAAAACACCAGTGACTGAAAGCAGTGGTGCCTTAGGAGTTTTGGGGTTTTTTTTAAGTTATCTTTTTATAAATCCCAACATATTGGGATATTAGGCTACGAACTTCATTTCTCACAACAAATCATTTTTTGAAGTGAATAATTGTGATAAAAATTGTCTGTCAGATTTGATTAGTCCAGTCAAATACCACTACCCACACCCTGGTGACAGGGTTAAACCACTTCTCCTCATCACATCGTATTGGAATCAGAGGAAGAGGATGAAGCCACTCACCAGGGCCTGTCTAATTACTGTGAGCATGTTAAACGTCTTCTGAAGATGAGTTCCATAATGAAAACTGAGCAACCACTCTTTTTAAAAAGAAGAATATAATAGCATGTTTTATAGATTCCTCTAGCAATTCCGTCTGTTATTTATTACAGCTATAAAATGGATGTGTAAAGCCTACTTTATTTCACATTCAACTCTTGCTATTTCTTCCCCATGTGCACACAGACCCAATTTGTATCTCAAATGAAGGGACTATGATAGCAGTAGCTCATAGAAAAGAACTGAGAAAGAAAGTGCAAGGGAATGGTTTCTGTTTCATTGTCTATCAGAGTTATGGGCTTCCCTGAAAATGTGCACATTATGTAAGTGTCCAAAATGAAGGATAAATAGGAGAAATCCCTAAAGACCTTCCAAAATCAATAGCTAAAATTCCAGTAACGTGGGCTGGGACATGATTTTAATCTCGATTTTCAGGATAAAACACATACCCCACCCCCTACTCAATTCTACCACCTCCACTTACATTTTAGAATCAGAAATACAATTACGTCTTTGCCTTTTAAGAATAGAGAAGGTACATTGAATGCTTAGCAATAATTTTAACACTTTCCCTGGGCTGTTTGTGTTAGTCTCAGAGATAACAAGGCCATATTGTAGTCCAGTCTGAAGTCCAACAACTCAGAGTTGAAGTACTTCATACAAGCTAATTTACAAATAAAAATTATCAGGCTCATTCCTGAATATCTGTAGGACAAAACCAGTCAATACAAAAATGTCACTTAAAGAAGGTCATTAAAACCTTTCCCAAAGATGTGACTGAACCCTTCCCATGCTCCTGCCATTGGCTTGGCCATCCCCTTTGCTTTCTGTGGTGTCTCTTGAGATGGGGTAGATCTGAATTTCCCTCCAGTGTAGCTATTGATTTTGAAGTCCATGGATGGGCTTACTAGAGAGGTCCTGTAACCCACAGCCTTGTCATCTGTAAGGCTTTTTCCTCCTATTTCCATGGGATAACCTAAAGCACTTCTTAGATGATAGAAGAATCATCTTGATATTTTCTGCCATATTTTATAGCTTCTGTATGAAGAGCTATGCATGCAAGGAGGTTTTTTTTGCTTGTCATTTACATCAATATCTGTACATTCTGCAGGTTTTTTACCCCTGTATGAATATTTTACATGGATCAAGAAACCTATGTACTCTTCTTCTTTCTCATTCCGTTTACAATAAAAATATCTCCAGAAAAGAAGCGTAATGAAAGGAAAAGTGGATATAGAAATAGCTTCAGAGTGCAGTAATCACATAAAGTCATCTGATCAAATAAAGGGCTTATCATGGTCCCTGAGCCCTGTCACGAACTGTCTGCACAGAGTAGTCTCAGATACCTGACCCAGAGCTGCCTGAGATCAGCAGAAAGACTTCTTCCACTTATTAAAATGACCTGTAGCCCAAGTGCCACTGCTAGGTTGCTCTCATCTTATGCTCTAAATCAGTCTACTTCACAAGCCCACTGCAAGAAAAATGTATGAGTAGATAGAGTAGAAAAAAAGGCAGCTGATGTGTGTGCATGTTCCCTGGTGTGCCAGCATCGTTTCTCCTAAAAACCTTCTCCCGCCTCCATCTCCAGCCTCCTGAGGGGTGAGAGTGCTGGCAGGAAAGGGGTGAACTTTCCTCTACTGCTCTCATTTCTCCTTTGTTACACACTTGGGTGTAACATTGGACCCAAGGCATCAAGCAAGATACCTTGAGTCCAATCCGGGTGCTCATCCGTACCGAGTGGTGGGGCTCTGCACATGTACCTGGGTATCCCCTAGGTCCTTTTACCTTTTCTCCCCCATTTTCCCCCCTTTTACCATCTGGAAACTAAGGTGGGTCCTGACACCAACCCCCCTATACTCATCCCTGCAGCATGGGAGAGCCTGTCATCAAAGGATTTGCAGGACAGCATTGACCAGAGCTCTGCTCAAAACTGTGCTCAATTACCTTGCTCATTCAAGGCATAGTGGAGAATAAAACTGCTTAATTACAAATAGAGTTTGGTAACAGTAAGAACCTAGTAGGCTGAGTGATCAGAGGTGATGCTGCGCTTGCAGAAATGAGGGTTTCTTCATAATGATATTGCACTTGGTAATACCAGGAGACTGGCTTTTTCAGAAAGTTTAGATAGCACTGCTTCTCACAATATATTCTTGTTGCTCTTGCTTTTGCTCTTGGAATCAATACTGGGGAAAAGCAACATGAATCTCCTTTGCAGATATTTTTAGAGCATTGAATATATTATCAATTTCAATTCTGTCTCTGACAGTTATTTTTAATTAMGTTGTTTTATGTTATGACTGAAAAGTTATTTTAGCATCCCAGTAGTATATAAAAAGTTATGTAGAGAAACAAATATAACCTTTTAGATAAAAGTTTAAGAAAGGGGCTACTGGATCTCACCTGCAACCAGAGAAAAACAGTCTTCAGGGGAAAATTATTGATGCTCAGATCAAAGATCAGGGACTGGATTCCTGAGTGCATTTTATCTACTACATTTTGTGCTACAGAGATCTAGGACCAGAGCCAGGATAACTCATCACAGAGAATTATTTACTGACAGTTTTCACACTGAAACCCAGTTTTCTTAACCAGAGATATGATGGTTGAAATTGGCTGAGGTCATTCTCGCCTTGTTTTATTTTTCCCCCTGTTTCTTGAAGTTGATCAAGGAGGAAGTTCAGAAACGGGTCAAATGACCAATGTTCTCTCATTCTGCCAGGTGAAAGGCAAAAGGACTTTGGCAGAAAACATTGCAGATAATGGAGGTTTGCGAGAGGCTTTCAGGGTAAGTAGATGAAAAATATCTGAAACATAGTATTTAAAAAAAGAAAAGAAAAATGTGTGGTGAGGCTCCATGTTGCTGAAAGGCACTTAGTATCTCTTTCTTATCAGGCATACAGGAGATGGATTACAGAAAAGAGGGGAGGAGAAGAGGAGCCTTTACTGCCAGGCCTTGAGTTCACACACAACCAGCTTTTCTTTCTGAGTTATGCCCATGTGAGTAGTACAAATGTGTTTCAAGTCTCCCTCTATTAACCTGCACATCTCTCAGACACCAGCCAAACCTAGACTTTTAAGGGTAGAAGCAGAGACTTCTTCTCCCAGGACTATTATTTCTTTTCTCTTTCTTTGTCCTCATCTATCTAGCCATAGTTCCAGAACTGCTGAAATTATTCTTGGTTTTGCTCAGTGTTGTCATGGCAGCTTTCTTTCCTCTCGCTGCTTACCTCCACTGCAACGCTCTTCTTGCACGTATGGACTCCTTAGCCTCTTTCCATTTTAGCTTCCCAGTTTTTCTGGTGCTTGCCATATGCAGCAGTTTCTGACTGTTTCCACCACAGACTCCAGCTGCAAATGTACCATCACCATTCATTACTGAGCATGTTGTTCAAGGAAACTAAGCAGCAGTGAAGAAAATCTTCGTTTATTTTTTCCCATCTTTGTTTGCTGTGCACTAAATATGCTGTAGTAAAACTTTGATAGGGGATGTGAGTTTTTTGTAAAAACACGTAGAACAAGGGAGAGAATCAGAAATTATTTATTTGGTTAAGAGAGTTGGGACAAACTCCCTATATAAGGAGTAAAAGTTGGGCTGTAAATCTTTGCCTGCCAATTGAAGGAATGAATCATCTAAAACTGAAGAACCCAATGCAACCAACCCTGGCTGAAAATCATTCCTCTGCTGAGAGTCAGTGTAGCAGTGTATGGGTCTATGGCCACTTAAGTTTGACAATGTTGACCTATGAAAAGGTTCCACTTTGGTCGTTTATGCTGAGTTGAGTTTCACACTGTGTCAGGTTTTCTCCAGGAAAACATTGGAGCCATAGGGAAGATCTGTGGGTCTTACAGGACCACTGCAGGAATCGTACGTCCAGTGTACCCTCTGAGGGGTGGCACATGCACAGTGAGGGCAGCGTATGCCAGGTACCCTTGAGCTTAGCTTGTTTCCACAGAGCTCAAGACACTCAACAGATTCATTCTAACTGCCACTGCTGTCTTCAGCCAGACAAAATTGCACTGAAGTTCACATATCCTATGGGCAGTCTGTATTAAAGGATTTTGTCGGTAGGAAACATTCAACACAGGGGCTTGGGTAAGGTAGGGACTACTTAAATGAGATTTTTCATGCAATGGATACAGCATAAGAGGGATTATTTAGTTGTGCAAATATTCTCTCTACCCTGGTTTGTGGTCAGTTACAATTGGGTCAAGGATTGTGTTAGGAACAGTGAATTGGGGACCACTGATAGAAACTTGGAAAATGTGTCATTTCAAAAGAAACTGACATTCCAGCATAGAACAAATGTGTCAGGTAATATAGCTGCAATTCTAGGGATGATAAGCATCATTACATGCACCTTTTATACACATTACATAGCTTTGAGACAAGAAGTATGCCTGGTAATTATTAAGGCGTGAGATGCAGCAGCACAAGCTGAAAAACAAGTTACAGTTATAGAGAACCTCAAAAAAAGAACAAGTAAAGTGGCTACGGTTAGATGATGAGAATGAGTGGGTGGAGAATAACAGTGGGTGGAGACTGGATCCATTAAGGGATTTCAAAAACAAGAGAATATACCAACAGAAAGGTGCAAGTTAGCAAAGGTGAAACAAAGTAGGAGTTTGTGGTGTCTTTCCGTTTTGTGCATTCTGTGAGTAATAGGCATCTTAAGAACAGTGACTTTACATTCTACTTTACTTCCAAAGTCATCCCAGATAACGTGCCTATTTTTGCGTTTTATCTTTTATTAGGTAAGATGCAACTCCTTTAGACCAGAATCTGCAAGAGAGCAAATATATATTGGAGCTCACAGCCCTCCTCAGTTCAGGTAGTGCAAATAATGTATTTACTCAGTATACATATAGAATCAATCACTGCAGCACAGAAGCGCAGAAATTTAGCATGTTAAGAGGGTTTTAAGATCAAACACAAAATTGGACTGTGCTCTTGGCTTAGATTGAAATTGAACTGGTTTTATTAGCTTATCTTTCACTATTGTAAATGCTCTTCTGTAAAAATGAGGGGCTTGCATCTACTTTCAAAAGCAGTTGAACCAGAACACACTTTGATCCCTGTGATGTTCTATAATCATGGTGTGAGTATCTAAAATGTTTAATCTATCACTTTTTTTTCTATGCAATTCTACTTTAGAAAACAATGAATATTAGAGGGGTCCTTGATTTAGTCTGCCTGAGTTCATTAAAAGCTTTAAAGTGAGTATCTTGAATTATATTGATAATGGAAAACAAAACATGCCCTGTAAATTCAGTTCAAGATTGAACTCAGTTGTCCTTCAAGAGACACTTTGCTTGAAGGAGCTGTGGTCGTCCAGCCATAACAGCATGTCTGTGTCCTTGCCCAAAAGGCCTCCCACAGGCTCTCCTAACCACAGACACCCCTGAACCTCAAGATGGAAAGGCTGGAAAAGGAGAAAGGTTTAAAGACTTCATAAGAATTAGGAAGCCACAATTTATTTCTCTGCTTCTCCACAGTGTTTGTGTGACTAAGAGCAAGTTTTTGTCTGTTGGGATTCATGTTGGTTGTATTTACTTAACTAATAATTGTGTGTTTGTCCTCATTCAAGTGCTACATTACCTCTGTATTTGGGAGAAGGATGTTAACTCCACAAGCTGATTCTTAATGGAAGTGTCTCTAATACACAGGATTAGTTGCCTCCTGGAGATTCCTACTGCTTTCTGTTGACTAAAGAGAGAGGGGGATCCCACCTTCTCTACAGCTAAATTTAGGTGATATGAACCCCCTTCGCCTCAGTGCTTTCTTGGTAAAGTAAAAATAGCAACACTGCCTTCACAGCGGAGTTCTGAGGTTGCTTCACAGGTACTCTGACATATTCCCTCAACACAGCTACGCCAAAGCTGAAGATATAAACACAGCATGCATAACACACCTTGGGCTACTCATAACCAGAATGGGTTAAGAAATAATGGAACTGGAAACATGATGACACAAATTTAATACAAGCTAGCATTGCAGATGTGTATGCTTGGTCTTGGTAGACTTCTATACTCTGCATTGAAACCTGCACTGCTGTACCTTTGCAATACCTGCTACACCAGCTAGCTAGGGTAAAACGAGTGCAGTATGCAAATCTGCATGCCTTTTAACAATTGAAAATACATCGTGATAATGAGGACAGGAGTATCAGGCTGATCTTTAGCCTACAGCATGTTATTTTTTTATAATTCCTACCCTTGTTAAGATTTTGGTAAAATAACCACCTCTTGCCTTTTAAAATCCTCAGATTTATTTACCTATATGTATATTTATATATTCTGAATCATTACATAGCTACATTCCCACGAGATGGTGCAAATCACAAAATATACAAAGAAGCCTGGGGATAGAGCATTCATGAGGAAAACTCAGGAAGGAATCAGGCTAAAAAAGAAAATTCCAGAGAAGATTAGATTAATTTCRGGTCTAGAAAATACAGATTTTCTTAGTTTTTATGTGAGATGCTCAGGACAGGCTTCTGTTTCAGATCTGAAGAGAAACTGTGGTGCTTGTCTCTTCTTGCAAATCATATCAACTGGGCTAACAAACTGTATTATCTATTTCCCCCAACCTTGCTTCATTTATGTCCCAAGACCATTATAAGTATAGCAGCAGCACCGCTAGTTTCAACACTGACAGCTCTTGCTATCCAAAAAGCCCAAACAGCCCTTTTTTAAGTAATTATAAAAAGTAACTATAAAAGGTGATAGAAATGAGCAACACATATCCTGAGCATAGGTGTGCTTCTAAGCTAGTCATCCCAGGTTCTCTTCACCGTTAAAAAAGAAGAGGCATTTTGAAAGTTTGTGTATATATATATGTATATATGTAATCCTTCTGTAAGTAATAAATTTGGATTACTCAGACTCTGCAAGTACATCCTTCTATTGACTGCCAAGGAACCCCAGGGTTGCCTTTTCAGGGTAAGGTGTCTTTAGTGTAGTTCAGTGGGATGAAATCCAGACAGCCCACTCTGATTCCACAGTTAATGTGTGGCAACGTCAAACCATGGATAGAAAAGTCACGGACACTTAAAGATCTTTTGCTGGCTAGATTCTGTTTTTATTTATTTTTAATTGGCAGATTTTCAGTATTAGCATGTGTATTTGCTATTGTTGAATGCCTGTTTCAGAGTGAAATCCCTGGCATGGCAGGCAGAACTCCCACCAACTGCAGCAGCAGTTCTGCATGACCAGCTCTTGCTGTTCCAGTCCCTGAATATGTATTTGCAATGTTTTTACAGTAAATCTGTATATCTTATTTGAAACCTAACATAATTTTGTAATTCTCCCTACAAAACTGACCTTTAGACATTTTTGCACCAACTGACTGTAAATTTTCTTACCCACAGAAAGTCTAATCAATGTAATAAGAATGTTTTCTACCATACTGAGCTATGCTGAGAAGCTGATTGCAATGGAGAAAAATGCCTTCCCACTGCATAACAAAGAGGGTGGGAAAGCATGCAATTAATATCTCAGTAGATACTTTTCTGCTTTTAACTCAGGATGCTGTTTACTTTAATACCGTTCCAAATTTCAGGTTAGTATATTCCAAGATGCTTAAAAGCATAGGAAAAATCAGCAAACACCACAATCCCAATCTAGCAACAGTAAAATAATAATTTCTGACAGCATGAAATAATACAGACATGAAAGCAGGAGCCAAGGATGATTGCATACAAAGAGCAAGCTCTTCCCCTATGCCTGAAGGTGCCAGTCTGGGTTGCAGACACATTGTCTAGCTTGTGTGAGGCGGGGATGTGCTGTTCTTTCAGTATCACACCATCTGTGGTGGAAGCTAGAGAGCCTGGGAGCTGGTCAGGGCAGAAGCCTCAGAAAATGTATTTCCAAACTATCAGAGGAGTTGAGATGCTCAGGGGTGTAAGGCTGAGCTGGCCAGTAAGAGAGGCTCTGGCTGACCCCCTACCCAGCTTCAGGCTGCAAAGTCCCAGGGAGCCAGCGTGTGTGTGTGTGTGTGTACGTACATGGGTGGGCAGAGGGTGTTATTACAAGCATCTGGCTGGCACGAGCCAAAGCACTTCCAGCACAACCACGTGCCGACACGCTCCTGCCTGCTGGACTGCAGCGGTTTGGCAGCTGCCGGAAGAATTCCACTGTGCAAGATATATCGCTGATCCACCTTTGCTGCCAAGGGTCGGATTAGAAAATTGTTCTAAATTACATAGTAACCACAAAATGCAATTGTTTTTAGCTGAGTTTCTAGCAAAGTAAGATGCTTCTCAAAACACCGAATGAAACAAGATTGTCTTCACATTAACTTTAAATGGGAGCGCTTCTCCTGAAATTTTTTATTTTATTTGTGGAAAAATGACATGGGAAGCCTGAAAATTCAACCTGAAGCAAACACACTGAAACACTTACAGGCCTGTAGTGTTTAACAGAAGAAAACCAGCACATCCACCATTTTTATTTTCTCTTTGCAGAGTTATCGGTGCCATGAGTAACTTTGAAGAGTTCCGTAAAGCTTTCAATTGCCCAGCAAATACGACGATGAACCGAGGGGCAGAATCCTGCCGGCTGTGGTAGACACTCCTTCTGGGTCTTTTGTCAAGAGGGTTCTGCCAAGTGAACTGCTGCACCTGAGCTCAAGCCTGCTGCTAGAGTTTCAGAATAACGTTCTGCAATCTGGAGAGGTGTTACTTCAAATGCATCTTACTTATCCATGCAGATAACCTGCATGGATCTAATTACTCTCTATCCAGAGCCTAGAAACTTTTGAAATAGGAGCAGAGGATAGGTTTTCTTTAACAATAATAATAAAAAAGGAGCTCCTTTTATCCATAAAGCTACTCCTGTTCGTCTGCAGTTGCATTGCTGTTGATGGATAACTGCCATTATCAATTCTAATTCCTGATTTATAGTTGAGCAAGAGGTAAATGCTAAAATCCAGTTTCAATCTATTGCTCTGCAGGGGTGCTATGCAGAATGCTCCCACACAAAATTTATTCTTTCTGGATGAAGAAATTCATGAGACCTGCTATAAAGCCAGCTCTGATCTGCTGTGTGATACAGCATTTTCATAACTTAAACTGTCACTGCCCAGCATGCCATAAATGATGTTGCATGATGTGAAGACACAAGACTTTATATAAATTCGGTTTAATATGTCAGATTAGTGCCTCAGGTTTTGGAACAGTTTCAAGCTGAGAAAGCACCTCATGGTTTCCATCTGCTAGGACTAAACAGAAAGGATACTTGTCAGATCCAGGCCTTTTCTAATTTTAGAACAGCTTATGATAAAAATCAATGTATGATGAAAATCGGACTCTTGCAGAGGGAATTCCCAGCACCACGATACTCAGAAATATTACAGCACTTTTTCCTGTCTACAATGTGGGCAGTTTTTTTCCCAAGGGGTGATTTTTACCTTGTGCTGAAGATAGTTTCACCTACATTTATTTTTAAGCCTGAAATACTATACCAGTTTTAATTTAGGGATTTCTTAGTGTCTGGGTCTTACAGAGGAATGTACATAGGGTGCATATTTGTCCTCATGTTCTGGACAGGGCAGGACTTGTGATTCTAAGGAAAGAAGAATATGTGTCTGAAAAACAGAGTACCAGCAGCATTTGACTTATCTGGATAAAAAGAGCAATTCAGGAGTAGAGGACTTTTAAATACAGTATAGACGCAAGCCAGTTGAGTTTTTCATTTTATTTCTAACAATATTCATAAAAAAACATATTTTATTCCAGCAGAAAAACTTTAACACATAACTATTACTAAGGGAGGGAAAAAACAAAACAGCCCTTTCTTCCCCAACAGAAAGACACATATTTAACTGGTATTTATTTATACCTTGTGCATTAATCCATTTTTACATGATGGAATTGTTTCAAATGGAGAGAGAGCATCTTTAGACTGATTTAATTACTACAAATCTATATATGTCTCTGTGTTTATATACTTCATATATATATGCAAAAATATATGAATTCTTCTAGTTGCTTAAATTTTATTTTATCGGTATAGAAATGTTAGTATGAAAAACTTTTTTTAGAAGGATTGGTCAAATATTTTCCAACAGTTAAGGTGGAGGAAAGTTCAATTGAAGCTAAATTTTTGCAAATGAGGTTAGTTTCCTATGTTTCTTTATAAAGAAGGGGGACAACATGGAAACATAATTTATGGAAGGAGACAGGCCCTCAAGCTCCCTTCCAGAGAGAAGGAAGCTGAGACTCCTGAACTCAAGGCACTGTTGCCACTTCCTAGAAACAAAATATTATGTTTTGTGACCAGGACTTTCTTTTTTTCATTTTTTCCCTGAAAAAGTCAAAATTTTCTTAAGAGGAAAAGCATTTTTCCTTCCTTCAAGCCAGCTCTTGTTCCAGTTCCATGGATTACAGTTTGTCATTTGAATTGCCACTACTAAATTTTTTTCCTGGAGATATTTTTCACATAAACTGTTTAGATGGCAGTATTTTCATAGAGACTTTCCTCAAACAAGCAGGTATGAAATTTGAGTAAAGTAATATTGTTTGCCTACTAAAGGGAAAGTTCCTTAGCAAATAGAGTACTGTACTGAATTCATTCCTGTGCTCATATGAGCACTGACACAACTTGATGTTGGCTGCTTTGGATCAACAGCAYAAAGTTCAGGGGTTACACCCTGCCCCATTAAAGGTAGTACCAATACGGTCATTGTCCTCCAAAAAGTCAGGACAACAACTCAAACACTTATCTAAACTTTCTTAATTACTGGGCTATGTAAAGCTGGTTTCACAACAGTCAGCTCTGAGTTTTCTAATTTTATCTCTCAGGTCAGAGATACATTTGCAAGAGCTTCTCTCTCATGGATATTTTCCAGTGGGACAGATTCTGTCATTTTGTGGTTTATGAGGTTGTTTCTCTGTACTGGATAGCGATTTCTTCTAAAATGCCTTATGTTCACTGCCTTAAATGTCACTCTTGCTGCTCCTTGCTAGGGTCAGGTCTTTCATGTTTAATACCAAAGATTTTTGAACTGTGGTATGCATATTCCCAACAGCACAGGAACCACTGTAAAACTGTCACATCCATGTTAGGACGAGCACCCATCTCCTACCCAGCAGGCAGGGGGCTGGGTCCTGGGCTGGGGAGATAGCRGGGAGCTGGAGGGTTTGGAGGCAATGCGCTAGGAGGGAGGAAGAGGGGGCATGGCCAAATTTTGGACTCTGATTTTAGCAGTCGAGAGGGGGCCTACAGGCTACCGGGAAGGGCAGAAGTCCTTGCTGCTGACTAGCACATTCATCAGTAGTATCCAAATTTGGGGAATCCTTGCTGTTGATGCAGGTTTTCAGTGCCTTGAGCTTAGGTCTTGCATATGCCCACGTTAGGATCCTGGCCTGCCTCACCTGCTTGCTTTTCACCTCAAACCAAGTAGCTGATGATGCATTTTACAGTTCACTTTGGAGTCAGCTACTTAGGTATCAGTTGGAAAGCAAAGCAGAAGGTAATTAAACACATTCTTAAAACTCGGTCACCAAGGATAGCTAAAGCATAGTGACGGTTTGTGAGGGCTCTTCCTGTTGCCAGTTTTATCAGACTCCCTGGCCCTGCTTTGCTTTCACATTGTGCCTCCTGGGTCTATGCTAGCAATGCCTTGCTTTGTTGCTATCAGGCTTGCTTACTACATCTATGCAAACAGATTCTTCATCATATATATTCTTCTCCCAGAGCTTTTAAATTTGTATTTTTTTAATTGCCAGTAGTTATGTCAAGACTCTTTTTCCTTTAAGCATATTGTGAAAGATTTCTTCCTGTTGTTTCAGTAATCATCTTCTCTTCCAGTGATCAGAAGGGGAAGGATCACCTATGAACAAAACATTTTTACCTGTGTAAATTTGAAGAGATATTTTTCTACTGTGTAGACATAAAGGAACAGTCCCTACTCCTGTTCCATGTCCTCTTCTTTGGGCCCTGAAAATATCTAAACATTTTTTTCTATTCTATTCTATTCTATTCTATTCTATTTTATTCTATTCTATTCTATTCTATTCTATTCTATTCTATCCCTTCTTTTTTTGGTCCAACCTTGAAAACACTAAAACACCACCTTATACACTGTGAGTATTTCTGCTGATTGCATTGTGAAAGGTTAGCTTTACACACAAGTAGCTCTCTAAAAAGGCGGCTGTGCTATTCACCCATGTAAACTGCTTAGGTATATCAATGATGTCCAAGCTGGGTCTTGATGCTGAAGGACCAAAAAAACCAGCTGCATTATAAAGCTCTGCTTCTTGCCCTGTGCAGGGGGACTTCAGCTTTCTTTAGGTAGGAATGCTATCATGACACTAAATGTTTTAATTATTTATAAAATAATCAAGTGGGTTTATGTATAACTTTTCATTGAGTATTATTCAACGAATTACATGCTTAGGAGTATATCTCACAGCAATGTTATATATATATATATATATTTATATTTATGTGTGTGTATATATATCTGCCTCCAAAGAAATATTAAAAGCCTGGCAACTCAAGAGGCAGATCTATAGTGAGTTAAAAGGTCTTCTGTGTTTATGTCTTTTTAATATGGATTTTTATTTTGCTAGTCAGTCTATTGCACTTTTTAATTTTTCTTCTTGCATAATACATTGATTGAATTGACTGTTTTAAAGACAATTGTGCTAGCCAATAAAAACCAAAGTGATAAAGAATTTTCCTGTGTTGCAGTATGGCAAAAGCTGCTTGGCCTGTCACTGTCAAACTCTACAATGTTACTTTCGTAATATATCATCTTTATAAAATGTAATAAAGAGCACAATGACACGGCCCCAGGTTCTCAAGGCTACTGTTACTGCTTGACAGCCTAAGAAGGACCTCCTCTCTCAGAGTCGTCTAGCTATCTTCAGCCAGAGTTTATTAAGCTCCACTTGCCTCCACTAATCTGATGGAGACAATTAAAATGAACATAGGACGAACTACTGTGGATGACGGCTGGAGGCTGCAGAAATTGCAAAAGAGCGGGCAGCAGAGCTATCCCAACCAGAAGGTGCTGGAGGATAAGAAGGTGTGGGAGAAGATCCACCTACCTGTCAGCCTCACTCTTCTCCTCTTGCCTCACTCTGTTCCTGTCTTAACCCACCGTTTGCAGCCTCACCTGCTTTCCAAATGTTTTTAAGCATTTTCCGGAAGTGTTTTTAATAGGATAACCCTAGCGCCATGCTTGAGTTTGAATCGCAGCTCAGCGACTTCTCTTCTCAGCCAGCCCAAAGGAGTGGTTTCGCTGCCTTCCCAGGCTGGGGTGTGGCTGCAGGTAGCTTAGCTTGCTGCTGTTCCTCACCGTGTACTTCACGAGCCTGACCAAGCATTTGTTCAAGGGCTGTTCAGGCACAGAGACCATGCCAAGGCCTTACACATTACCAACTGGGCTCTTCTGGGCTAAGTGCCCTATTTCTTGGGCTCTGGCCAGTTTCCTGACACTGCTTGGGTTCCCATAAGCTGCGGTGCTGGCCCACCTCAAGCACCATGAAGCCTGTGAGCAGGGAGGAGCAATTGTACCTGATGGGGACAATGGCTGAAGTTGGCCTTGCCACAAATTTTGAATGATGCTCTGTGACAACACAGTCTCTCCAGGCCCATAACTTTCTGCAGGCAACTCTCTACACAGCTTTTAGGTTTGTGGAGGGAGGGAGTTTTTGTCTCTGACAGCCTGTGTCAGTTCTGTCAACTGCTTTACAGTGCAGCCTTAACAACATTTCTACGGGCAAAAGCAAAAGTTTGCATGGAGGAAGATGAATGAACAAAGCAAAGGTTGGGATTGGAGCATGAAACCAGCCTCAGCATGAGGAAAATGTTTTGCTTAATTCTCATGGGGTTTGCTGAGTGCCTGCGTCTTGGAAAGATGCTTTAACAATGGCTATATATCGCCCTGAGAAATTCAGGATTTATCTACTACAGCAAGAGCCGGCCTCACTAATCAGTCAATTTAATCCCATTTAGAATGTAATATATATTAAAAAAGAAAAGAAATAAAAGATTCCCGCGAGATTCTCCAACACAGCATTATGTTTTATTAAATATAACATCAAAGTTAGAAGTTACTGAGAATCAAGATAATGTTACACTAATTTGTGATCAAAGAGATATAATCATATAATTTTAATCATCCATAAGCACCACAGCTGAAAGAGCTTTACGTATGAGGTTAGACACATAGACAGATACATATATTAACTCTGGAGGTGAACTTAGATGCAGGTTTTTAAAAATGTCTCTAAAAATTTTATCACAGGTATATCTACTGTTTGAACTGGTGAAGAAGTGATCTGTTTAACAAAACTTGGGGAAAGGCTTCAAAAGGGATTTTAAAGCTTTTTCTATCACAAAGTTTATTATTTGACATACCAGCGCTGCTTTGAGAAATGACAGTGCTGATTGTTTTACATGGGCAATACCCGCTCTGCTTCTGAAATGTGAGTAGCAGACATTTCAGTACAGGAATCTGAAAGAATATGATGTCACATCCTCTTAGTTCAACACTAGGAAAGCATTTGGGTAAAACCAGGAAAAAAATAATTATCTTCTCAAATACAATGATTAGGGAAACATGAATATATGAGTATATGCCATGATATGCAATTAAAAAACTTGCTCTTGTAGAAGATGCAGTTGCCAAACTGGGCCAGGGGAATGGTTCGCAAACTTGCCAGACCATTTCTGCTGGGAGAAAAACCTGCATGCAGGAGACCCATCTGCCTTTGTAACTCACTGAGGAGTGGGTGGTGGTACAGCTCAGTCCTTTGTGGGGGTCCCAGCACCATGCCTGCTCAGAGCTCACCCCGTCGGCCAGGGGGCTGGAGGGGCTATCTGCCTTTTCTAGGGTGTCCAGAGCCCCCAAGAAGGCTGTATTTGCAATTCTGCCACTGACTTCTAGTTTTATGCATCTTTTTTGTTCTTTTCCCCCAAGCACACGTAACAGTCATATGAATCAACGCATCTCCATATCATGGCATTTTAAAGGAAAAAAATGGTGCCATTATAGGTCCATGCTGCAAAACAATGCAGCGCCACTGCATCTTAAAAACACCTGCATGTGTTGTGGAATAGGGCTGCTCCCAATCAGACACTTAACACGTATGCTTTCATGTCATTCTGCTAGAACAGGGCTTCAGTGGTTTGCACTGGAGAGAGGAGAGCAACAGAGTGACCTCTGAATAGGACAATAAATAGAAATTAGAAACTCTTTTCTTTAGTGTTGTAAATCATTAAAAGATTTTACAAAGCATTAGTACAAGTACTGCTATAAAAGATAATAGATATATAGGCACAGCACAGGAAGTTTGTAAGTCTGTGCTGTGTAAGTGTATATAAAAATGTCAGAAATATGAATTATTTTTTTAGAAAATAGAGTCTCAGGGTAAAACTCTGACCTCACTGACTTCATTGGGTGATTAACATCTGTGCAGCCAGCATTTTGCTCCATCTGGTTAACTGCACATACACTTTACTGATTTAAAATTATTTATTTGGGACACACGTTTTCTTCTAGCCAGAAAAAAAATTGCAGTCTTCGGCATTTTCAAAAGTTGCGCTGTCCTCAGTCATTTGCATAGGACAGACTATTTACTCTTATCTAGCAGGTATTGCATTTTCATCTTTTTAAACACTTTAAGGGTTACTTTATCACTGTTTCAGAATTGCAAAGTAGTTTTTTCAACCTGACTTTCCCAGATAAGACTTTATTAACCATTAAGTAAACACAATATGTCCTATCAAACTAAGTGTAGGCTTATTTATGCAACTGAGGCATTTTGTCTCCATGATGAGATAGAAAMGTTTTGTGTTACGGGAGTGACAGGGAAACCCGTCGGCACCCGTGGCAGGGACAGTGCTGCCGGGGTGGGGGGTGGCTGGGGAGGAGGTGTGTGGCCCAACGCAGGCAGGAAAAACCACTCGGCAAGAAGGCAGGGAATGCGTCCCCGTGCACCCTGCACTACATCCAAGACATTTAAATGGTACCGCCTAGCAAAACAAAGACATCTATTGTCCTGACCAAGAAATCAAAGTAAATTTCTTGTGAAAATCAAAAAGGTGGGAAAACCCGAGCCATCATACGGACTGAGGCCAGTAGTAAAAGCACCCGCATCTTGCTTGTGCGTGCTCCAGCAGTGTCACAGCCATGGGCATCTGCAGAACTGCTTCTGCCTGCAGGTGTGTCTTTCCCTTCGTTCTGAGGTGACGCAAAAGGCTGGACGGGCTGAGCGAGGAGCAAAACCCCCCACCACGGAGACAACAGTGCAGAAGGAGCACTCAGTAAGAAACGGGGCACCCCCCATACTGCCCAGACAGGAGTCACCAGAGGCTCCAGCACCAGTTCCCACTTCAGCAGCGGGTGCAATGCAGCTCCTCACAGAGTCAGGTTAACCCCGTTTAGTTAAACCTCCTGCTTCCTTAGGGAAGCCTGCCTGTGAAAAAGACAAATSAAATGGGGAGGAGGAAGGGGCTTGGCCCAGAGAGATCTCTCTTAGCAGTTGGGCACACCTTGGTTCACGCGAGCACCGGTGCAAGGACTGGCGCAAGCACAGGTGTGCCACCTAACCAGCTGTCAGGGTTCATGCGTTTCTCCTCCCCCCTCCCCGCCATTCCGCAGCCAGGCTGTCACCACCGGCTTGCCTGCAGCAGTGACAGCTGCCCTGCTGGAGCTGGGCCCTGCCAACAGGGAGGGGGTGTGCGGTGTGCATATATGTCATGTGCATATGTGCAGCGTGCCTATGTGCGGTGCACATGTGCAGTGTGCATACATGCAGCGTGCATGTGCGGCGCGCGTGTGCAGTGCGCTCTGCCTCCAGCCTGCCCACCAGCTTCTCCTCATCCCCTCCACATCCGAAAAACATGTGGATGTGGTACCTCAGCACATGGTTTAGTGGGCATGGGTGCTAGGTTGACGGTTGGACTCGATGATCTTGAAGGTCTTTTCCAGCCTTAATGATTCTATGGTTCTATGATCCTGCAGCTAGGCAAAACGAGGCCAAGCAGGAGCGGAAAGGAAGCAGCGTGGCCCCTTCCCAAGCCACCGCAGCTGGGCTAGTGCACTGGAAGGCACAGCGTGCAGCAGCAGCACATAGCAGCACTACCTGGTCCCAGCCTGAGACCGTGGAAAGGTGTCAGGTCATTTTAGAGACAATATAGGAATATTTCTCCTCCTAGCCTGGGTCGAAGTAAAATCTTATGGTCTGACCTCAGCTTAATAATTATTATTTTAGCTCTTCAGCACGTGATAGAAGGGCAAAATATGGAGCCTTCCTTTAGAGAACACTTTCATTATTTCAGCTGGGTTTTCCTTCGTTCTGCAGTYAGTTCAGCAACAGCCGGCAGTTCAGACCTGCTAGCACAGTACTCCTTGCAAGAATAACATGTGTTGAGGCAATCACTGTGTCTGTATTCAGCATGATTATTTGGCTTTTTTTTAATAAATCCAGTAATAGGCTTTCAGAGGCAATGAAGGGAAAAGAACAATTTGAAAACAAAGCTGTTGAAAAGAATACAATGTACACGCAGTAGAGAAGAGTGTGATTTTGGAGGTCTGTGCAGCTGTTTTATTTCTTTAGAGGATTTTAATCAACCTGATTACACAGGGAAGCAAAGGGATTTTTAAAACAGTGTGGTGATAATCAGCCAGAAGAGAGAACAAAGGGGTGTTTTCCCTCTCTTGTATCCCTCAGTTTTATTTTCTCCCATTCATGTGATTTTACAAAGAAAAGTGCCATATTAGCTCATTTTAATTAAAAAACTATCCATGCTGGGTTTTTTCTAGAGAAGCAATTTCAGTCTTTGCCCACTATATCATTTAATCAAAGATATCCTAAATGCTTTCAAAATTGCCGTGGCTGTACCAATCCGACTGCSATCAGTGTAATGGCTTTCCCAATGGATTGGAAAAAACCTGTAACATGAGCCCATCCTTTCAAGTGGGATTAGCAGCTCTGCTGCAGTCTTCCCCTAAATTTCAGGGTCTGATGTTCTTGTCTTGCTCCTTGTGTATTTACTGTCATGGGTGCAAAGCAACTCTCCAGTGTCGTCTTTTGAGTTGGGCTACACAGGCACAGCAAGAAGAAGGAGCGTGGAGCTGCACTGCCGTGCAAGGCCACCTCTCCGCGTCATCGGGAACAACTGATGGCTGGTTAAACCTGGGGATGACCCTACAGCATTCCTTAAAAAAGAAAAGTGTGTGCGTGTGCGTGGGGTCGGAATTTGCCACTTGTCACTCCTAAAGGCTTTTAGATGGATTTGTCCAACGTCCTGCCCCTACCTACGCCCTCTCCCCAACGGCGTGCATATCAGGGCCCAAAAGCAAAGCATCAGCAGTATTTTCCCTGCCTCAGCAGCCACCTTCTGCATATCCCACCTGGAGGTCTGAGGCTTGGCTCCTCTCCTATCCTCCAGCCCTGCATTGTGCATTACCCCCGCACTGCCGGCTCGCACAGCACCTCCCGCAGACCACCCGCCAGCAGGACCTTTCACTGTGGTGCAGACACAGAGTGACCTCCCCGTGGTGCACCAGAGGAGTAAACAGCCTTCAGGCACACCCCTGTGAGCAAAGGACCACAGAATCCTTGAGAGATGTGGGACTTCATGTGCTGCCTTGGACTGCCCAGGTCCAGCCTTGGTCTCTGCCTGCTTTCATAGGTGTAAGAGTATTGACCATAAACACAGAAAAATTGGTTCCTTCTGTCTGGAATCCAGAGTTGTCCCTGTACATACCATTTTTGCTCTGCTCTGTGTTAGATGGAGATCTCTAGATTGAAGTTTACCTTTTCTGCCAATAATAATGGTTCCCTAATTTATTTCCGGCTCTCCTAAGGTTACCCTGTGTTTAGCTGGAAGTGGGAGGGTTTGTTCTCAGCAGGACTCATCTCTCTTACCTGCTTCCCAAGTCTGAGCACTTGTGCTCTTCACAGCAAATGGTCTCTTCTAGGAGGTGTAAATGGTCCAGCTCTGATGGGAAGTTGAACATTCATTTTAAAAGATTTAAAATTATTTTAAGTGTATCTATTAAAAAAAAAAATTACTAGGGGAAATTGGAGAAAGAAGTGGCATTTCCTAATGGGTCTAATTGGATGCCAGTCTAAAACCTGTTCCTTTGTTCAACTACGAAGTATGGCCTTAATGGAGGAATTAATGTGGAAAATTCTGTGGCCTGCCTTATTCAGATGCTCAGACTTGATATTCATAATGGTCCCTTACGGTGGGGAATCAATGAACCAAAGAATAATTCCTATTGTGCCTTTTCTTATTGTTTGGGGAATCATTTTGTTTATGAAATTCTATGCCTCTGAAAAATCAGATTTTCTTTTTTCTGCAGAGGACAAAATTTCCGCCAAAATTACTTGGAGACAGGTGTTTTTAGAAAATTAGGTGCTTTTTTTTAGCCCTCCCCCAGTGTCAAAGCTTTTCAGAGCCCAACTTTTAGTGGGCTGGTGTTTGCAATGTTATTCAAGCGTTTACATCGCCAAAAGCATGGGGAGGCCCAAAGAGGAATGCTTACCTTGGGTAGGGGCAGACCTGCATTCAGCATGGAGACCGCAGGCGTACTCTTCGTCTTGTGCCAACCCCCGTACCACAGCCGGGTCACTGGCAGCAGATACGGCAGCACCAAAGCACCTAACTGCTAACCAGCTGGCAGGACAGGGAGAGTGCACGGGGGATGTTTTAGCTGGAGAGAGATGATTTCACACACAAAGATACGGGCTTATGAAATGGCTGATCTGGGTTTTATGCCTGCTGTGGAAAACATTCATTTTAAGGCATTTCCAGATTGGTTTGTTGGACCGGTGTTACATCAGGCAACAGCTCAGGATACAAAGACAGGTCAGGTGGAATTGAAGGTGACATCTCTCTGTCCAGGTCCTTCTCTTGGGGTGATTGAGTGAAATATCCTTTGTGCCAAGAGTACAGTGGGATAGGCCCCAAAAGAAAGAACAGAAACACTGAATGTCTGCTTATCAAAGTCAAATTTCCCAGGAGTTCAGAGGGCACCTGAAGAGTGCCCAAGACTTGCTTGGTTCTGCTTGTGCAGAGGGTGGATATCACCAACAAATATAACTATTTAGAAGGAACATTTAGTCCTGAAAATAGTTGAGTTTGATATATGTGATTTTTAAAATAATTTTCAGATAATTCTGGCAGGAATTAACTAACTATAATTACGTAGTACAGGAACTGGTAAAGCCCTGCTCTCCATGTCAAGATGACACACAAGTGGTATGATTTTAAGTGTGGTACAACAGAGATGTGAATCTATGACACAGCTCATAAATGTTTAAAAGCAAGGGTTTAAAAGCTGTTCTTGCAAGCTGGACAAAAGGAGAGAGGGTTAAGAAAGCAGGTCCTGGGTAGGATTTGGGTCAAAATATGCAGCAAGAATACAGGGAGATCTAAAATGAACCCCTGATGAACGCCTTTTCATTTGCCAGGCAAAGCTCCCAGGCCTTGACTGAAGTGGTTAGACAGTCATTATCCAGGAGGGCATCAGCCAAAATACCACATGAAATGAGAAACAGAAAGGTGATTCTCAAACTGATGGGGGAAGAGGCTGCAAGAGTTAAAAGAACATGCAAGATGTGGGAAATCAAGATGATAATAGTCATATAATCCCAGAAGAGTATTTCATAGGGGCAATGGACAACAGTGTAAGAGATGATGCATAAATGGACAGCTTCAAAGCAAGGTACTATTTTCCATTTTAGGTTGGAATACAACTGGAGACGTGCTGCCTCAGGTCCCTACCATGGAAAGAGCAGTGTGCCTGAAGGCAGGGGCTAAAGGGAGAGCCTTTCGCAGCTAAAGGCTGGCTCTGGACATTAATACAGCAAGTAGCGGATGTAAATGTGTGAAGGTGTGTGCTTTGTTTTAGTGGAAAATGAAGTGAAACTGRAACTCTTCCCTTATGTATCACTGCAAAAAGTTAAAAAGAAAAAGAGAAAACATTTGCCATCAAAGGCAAGAGGAGATAATTTTGGCAAGACAGCTCATAGCAATTCTTCTCTTAGCTTTACAGTGACAACCTCAGGCTGGAAAGTCACTTGAAAAAAAGACAGGAGTCCAGGCAGCACCTCCTTTGATAATCACTGTTTTCTCTTCCTGCCATTTTCATACCTGATGTATTTCATGAGAAAATGTCATAAATTTCTGGTAGCAAAGACAGTGAACATGTTGAACCCTTTATGAGTTACAGCATAGTTCACATGAAATATGAAGATTAATGCCTGGCAGCAAACTAGAATCTTTAAAGGAAAGATCAAGAACACATTTTATCTTCTCCTAGGGTTTTTATATTTACATGTTGGAAACATTGTCATCTTTTATTGTGAAGACAAATGGGAATATAACCCTTAATGTTTTCCAAAATTTTGTTTGCACCAAGATTCTCCTAGGAAGGTCTTAGAGAGCAAGGATTTGAAGGACACAGTGCTTTGTCCCCTGAGTGTGTGCTCAACCATGGATTTTTTAATTTTTTTTTTTTCCCAGAGCTGTCTTTCATCTTTCCAAACAATGACGTCTCACACTTGACAGAAGTGGTAGTACTCCCAATCATCTGAATCCAGTTCCGGGCAGCTTAATTAATAAAGTGCTTATCTTAATGTCCCATGGGGAAAAAAACAAAAGTTTTCCAAGTGAAAATAGATATAATGTGCTGGCAGAATGTTAAAATACAATCGGTAATTAATGTGCATTGTGAGATAAAAAATATAAAGCAGGAGTCAAYGTTTGGAATGGATTTGAGATGCACAGTAACAAAACAGAACAATGAATTTTCTCTCTCTCTGATGTCTTATAAGATGAATTTTCTATGAGCTGTTTTCTTTGAAAATTTGAAATCTTCCACGGAGGGTTGACATCTGGAAATTATCCCTTTCCATCTGGGTGCTGCTTCCAAGTCTTGAAAGATTTAGATGCATTTGGCTAGTTCCCTTGTGTAAATGGCTCCAGTGAGTTCTTCCATAGAGTTTTTCTTCCTACCAATGGGATGAATTTAACTAATTTACTGTAATGCAAGAAAACATAGAGATATCAGAAGAGCAGCTGGAGTTTAAATTAGTAAGAGATGTGAAGGACAACAAGAAGGGCTTCTATAACAGGATTGCAAAAGGAAAACTAAAGAAACTGTGAGCCTGCTGCTAAGTACAGCTAGAGGTCGAGGACAAAGGACATGGAAAAGGCCAAGGTAGTAGGTGCCTTTTTGCCTTTTTTGCTACTGAAGACTGCCTTCAGACCTATCATGCCCTTGAACCTGGTTGCAGAATCTGGGGGAGTGCAGCAATACCCAGAGGAGAGGAAGATAGAGTAAGGGAGCACTCAAGCGAGTTGGACATGTACAAGCCAGGTGGACCAGATAGGATGTCTCTAGGAGTACCAGGGGAGTGGACCAACATCACCATGTGGCTGCTCTATAGCAGCTTTGGAAGGGCATGACAAAGTTTATGGAGCAAGTCCTCTTGGAGGTYCTGTCCAGGTCCTTGAATGTCAAAAAGGTGATTGGAAACAGCCAGCATGGAGTTACCAATGGCATATTGTTCCTGATGAAACTGATTGCCTTCTGTGATGACATAGATGACTCTCAATGAGAAGAGAGTAGTAGATGTTTATATTTTGACTTTAGCAAAGCCTTTGGTGTGGTTTCCCATAGTATCCTGACGATAGCCAAATAAGGTGAATGGAAAATTGTCTGGACTACCAGTCTTAAAGTATTGTAATCAATAGTGCAACGTGCATCTAGTTGGTGGTCACTAATGGTGGTCTTCAGGGATTGATACTTGGGACAGGACTTTTTAATGTCTTTTTTAATTACATGGATGATGGGACAGTGTACACTCTCAGAAAGTTCACAGCTGACACCAAGTTGAGCAATGCATTGGTAGGACCCTCATGAAGTTCAGCAAAGGGAAGTGCAAAGTCCTGCACCTGGGAAAGGAGAATCCCTGCAACAGTGTGGGCCAGGGACTGAGTGGTTAGCATGTGACCTTGCAGAAAAGGAGCTAGGGATCTTGGTTATACAAGTTGAATATCATTGAGCAGTGTGTCCTTGTGGCAAAGGCGCCCGATCATATCCTGCACTGTTTTAGCAAAAACATAGCCTGCAGGTCCGGAGAAGTGACTATTCCTCTCTATTTGGCACTTGTGAGGCTGCATTGAAAGTTCTGCATCCAATTTTGGGCTCCCCACTGCAAGAAAGATGAGGACTTTCTGGAGCAAGTCCAACTCCAATCACAAAGATGGTCATGGGGCTGGAGCACATGACATAAAGGAAAGACTGTGGGAACTGGTTTTGTTCAGCCTGGAGAAGACAAGGTGAAGAGGAGATCTAATTGCTGTCCATACCTATCTAATGAGAGGGTGTACAGAAGACAGAGCCAAACTCTGCTCAGAGGGGTACAGTGATAAGAGGCAACAGACAGAAASAGCTATAAGGAAAATTGTAAATAAATAGTAGGAAAAAAATTCTTCACTGTGAGGGAGGTCAAACATTGGCACAAATGCCCAGGGAGGTTGTGGAGTCTCCATCCTAGGAAATACTCAAACCTTGTCTGGAGACAACCTAGGCAACTTGGTCTGGCTGGTCCTGCTTTGTGCGGGAACTGGACTGGAGACTGCCAGAGGTCTCTTCCAACCTGAATTACTCAGTGATTCTCTGACAGTGTTAGTCCTATAACAGAAACACTGCGTGAAACTAGAAGACAGTGGATTAAAGACCACCATCAGAGCAACAGTTTTGGTTAGTCAATTTAGGTATGGAGTTGCTGACAACTTTTTAGTTGCAACAGTAGACACAAGAGCACTTTGGGATTTGTTTGAAGAAGGAGCCAGTCTTGCAAGAGGTAGGGGAAGGAACTGATGCAGGGGCCAAACACAGTGACTGTGATGCTATTAAGAGCCTTATGGAGAATCCTTAATAGTTGCATGCTTGTGAATGCCATGCACATGAAATTATGAGTGGGTAATCTGAGCACCCTTCATTAGAGAGATCAAAATTTCATGATTGATAACTGTTTCCAGAGTGAGCTGGACAAAAATGCCATATCAAATGCTCCAGAGCTTTGAAAGAAGTCCGGCTCTAGATCTAACCAGTATCTTCGAGAAAGGGCAGGTGGTGCTTTCAGCTGTGCTCTTGTATGACCAGTCCTTCCTGAAAAAATAGTAAGGTGAACAACCTTAAAAGATGGTTTATTTAGTGAAGTTAATCTTTAGAGTTGTCAGTCAAAGTACAATGATTTTTAAACTGACTCTGAATAAATAGTTTGTGTGGCTATTTATTGTGACCTAACTGCAGTCAGTGGCTTGCTTACCATAGCTCTAGCTCAGACGTTTGGCTATCCAGTATGACACCCAGTCTGCGCTCAGTGACCTGAGTGCATGGTGCTGATCTTCTTCTTTGGTAGGAGGCTCTAATTAGTACTGCATTTCTCCACAAAATGCATTTTCTTTAATTGCAGAATAAAATTAATTCATTCTGGGAATTCATTTTCATGATCAAAAATAATATCTCAACATATTCTTAGTTATTATCTAGAAAATGGCTGCCAGCATCATATTATAGTAAATGGATTTGTTGCAACTTGCAAAATTCTTTTTTGAGGGAGGGCGCTAATGCACTCTGTCCGTTATTACATACCTAATAATTGCAAAGAACACAGCTACCTGACTTCAGGATTTTCATTAATAAACTTGCTATTCTCAAGTTCTCAAAGGGCTGTGTCAGATGGCATCCTAGAATGCTTCTCCACAAACTCATTTGTATCAGCAAGCTCACAATACTGTTTCTGTCTCTGCTGACATATATTGATCCTAAGTTCTCACGACAGAGATAATGGCTTTGCTAATGGCACAGTATCACAATTTACATCAGCTATAAATCATCGAGCATCTCAAGAACATACAATCTACCATGAATGAGCTGAGTCATAAATTGTGACTGTGTTGTTACATTTGTGCCAGTCCAGGAAACCTATATCACTTACCTCCCTCCAGCCCCCACATTTCAAAGTGCTACAGGAAAAAAAAAGAAGGCAACAGATAAGTCTAGTATTTTGTTTCCAGACATGTAACATCACGTCTAAGAAAGGTCAGCTAGTAAACTCCTTCTTGGGGTTGTTGGCAAAATAAAGTAAAATTGATACAAACTTAAAAAAAAGGGAGACAGCGAATTCAAATACACCTGTGGCCTCATCATTTAGGAGGAAAGACATGAAGCCCAGAGAGAGTCACACACATGGGCAATGCATTAAGCTGGACCTTTTGTCCTTCATGAGCAGGTCGGGTTGTCTTCAGAAATGGTGTGGCACTTTCCCAGCCTGCTATGGAGCAGATCTTCATGGGCAGCCAAGGAGCTCATTTAAATGATGTTTTCTCTGCTCCCTGCCAGAAATATGAGCCTTCCTGGCCAGCGCAGAGTCACCTGCTGCTGCAGGGGACATGAATGCACTCTCAGTTTTATATAACTGCTTTTAAAAATTTAAGCTGCCATACTCCAAGAAGCAAGGATTTGACTGAATCTAGGGAGCAATCCTTGGCCAGTTTTCCACTAATCTCTGTCCTGACTGCCTTGCATTTTATCTGTATCTGGCATTGACAAACAGTGGTTGTAAAAGCCTTCAGTAAAAGGAAAATATTGAGGTAGGGAAGCAACTTAACAAAGAGTTTAGCCTCAAGCTGTTCTTCTCTGCTAGATGTTTTCCTGGCATTCTTTCTGCTGGGGCAGTGCTACTTTGGGACTCAGGACTGTCTCTGTGGTGTGCTCTGCCATGTGGGCTTTTAAATTAGTAGGTGCCTGGTCCGCTCGCCACTTGTCTCTCCCGTGAGCACTAGTAGTTATGAACAGTGCACTTGTCAGGGTTTCTCTTTAGACTTTGAAAAGCTGTGCCTAAACTGGTTAGTACTTAGCTTAGTACTGCATCYAAGAAGTCATATTGGGCTCTTATACATTTTAGCTTGGGGGAAAAAAGATCAGTCTGCTCCATGGCTTAACAGGGTTGCAAAAATGAATAGCTGTTTTTTGTGGGTTTATGTAAGGTCTTGGTGGAATTAGCAATGCAAGCCTAGTCAAATGTTTTGCTGATCAGAAGCAGTAGTAGAACCAAGCCTGACTGTTTGCATGAGATGCAAAAACATTTGACATGAGTAACAAGAAGGGAGTCTACAGAACAGTCGGTTGCAGTACTGTCTTTTAGTGTAGCTTGAATTGCAAGATGGTTCCATGGAGAGTATTTTTAAACATTGTGATATCATTCTTAGGCAAGGGAAACCCAACAGATCACCCCACCCGTGCTGCAGAAAGGTCTTCAGCTAATTGTAGAGGATACTCATTTCAATTATCAGGCTATATTACGCATACTGCTAACATTAACCTTGACATGAACTGAACTAAGATATTTTGTAGAATAGGTGTTCACAAAGAGCAATTATATCTCTTGATCATTGCAAATTTCTCATCTTATTTAGAAATATTTCTAATGGAAGTTGTAGCTGTTAGCATAGACTCTGCATATGAAAAATTTGCACATAATAACACAGATATAAATTAAATTGTTGAATCATGAAATAAATGGCTAATTTTGTGCAATGTCCTTTGCTGAGGCCCAGGAAAGCCATGAGAAGCCMTGTGCTATACCAGGTTACCCTGATTTCCACAAAGTCATCCTAAGATCCTCTGCTATTCTGACCAGAGAGGCGAAAGCCAGAGCATGGGATTTTCTTATTTCAGGCGATGCAGAAAGTTGAGTAAAAATGATACTCTGAAGACGATGGTTAAGTAGAAACCCAATTAACTTCCCTTCACATTGGACCTGTGCAGTCATTTGTTTGGTGTTAAAGACATTTCATGGGAGGTTTTTTTACTTAAACATTCCCTACGTAAAACCTGCTGTTGAGCACAGGTTTCTTGGAAACAGAACAATTAATAGGTAGAATGCCTCCAAATTCACAACTCATTCTTCTGTGGGTGAGAGCTGTGATAAAGAAGTATGTCATGACAGAGTTGTCTGCCCTGCTGTGTATGTTCCATTTCAGAGTAATAGCTCATTTTCTTCATAAGTGAATAATATATGATCTTTAATATTTGAATAGTCCCTCAAACTGTAAAATAAAGTACACTTTGAAACGTTTTACTCTTAAATAATACTATAATTAGTATATGTTTCATTACAAAGTTTCTCAAGAGCTTTCCTATTCCTTTTCCTAAGGAGTACTCAACCAAATCCAGCTATTCTGRGGCTGGAATATGAGAACTGCTGTGTGATAAGATTATGATGCAGTGTGTTTGCAGTGGAATGGGAACGTCCTAGTGCCAGAGAAAGCCATAGATAATGAAGTAGAACTGGTCTCTTCACAAAATGCTTTTCATCTATGAAACATTACACAGATTTTTTTTTCTTTTAAAAGCCTGAGCATTTGGAAAGGACTATAGCATTTTTTCAGCAAGATGGTTTTAGGTAAAGGCTATATTTCAATAAAATATTTTCACAAACAATATGCAAAAAGTTTTTATGGTAATTGTCACCTCTTTTTGTTTCATCTTCAAAGTCACGTATTTTACTCTGGGCCTTTACCCACAGACTGTTGTGATAAATAACAGATGCTATACTATTTGTTAAATGCTATTTTTCTGTTCTTTCTATTTCAGCATATCCTGCCCTTTTCTAACATTAGGAAATCTCCAYGGTTGGCATCTAAAAATATTTTTCAGCATAAAAAAAAAAGATCTTCACTTTCCTTTACTCATTTGTTCTTGACTAAAGTTTATGAGTGCATTTCAGCTGAAAAGAAATTAATATCAGGATTGGGACTCCCTTGGTACCATTGCAAAGAGCTGTGGGTGGGAGGAGGGAAGAAGAGAAAGGGATGATTGCCTCTCTATAAATAGAATATTTTCTGCACATCACTGATCCTGCACAGATGTCTGTCAATGACAGAGATGCTGCTTCAGAAATTACTTAAACAGCTGCATTCCAGGCAGAGAGGAGACAATTAACAAATGGATTCGGGTTGCAGAAACATTTAGTTTGGTGACAGATGTTTGGATACAATCTTACTTTTTATTTATGAAATAAATGCTCTTAATCTGATTCCCTTTTATTATTTGTTGGAAGAACATAAGTAATTATCTTCTAGGTGAAAGTGTTTATATCACAATTTAAGAGTCACTAATTTATTATTTTACTAGGAGAAAGTAGATGCCTTTGAAGTACTATTTGACTAATCACAGACCTTGTCTTTGGGCAAAGGATAAGCACAATGTTTGATGAGGGAATAKACAAAATCTGAGACACAGGGGCTCCTTTCCATGAAAAGGACAGACCTTCCCAGGGAGCACTTCTCTAGGAGTGTGTTGGTCCACCCCTTCCAAATGTCCCTTATGGGGATGTATACTCAATTTTTCGAGTTTCAAATCCTAAAGTAAATATCTTTCTGGAAGTCCCTGGTAAATTAACAAGTCCTAAATTGTTATMTAAACACTTTTGCCTAGAAAATAATTCCTTGCAGAATAATAAACTACTGGATTTCCCAGGGGAATGTGGGACAAATTCAATATCCAGGCTCCTGCATAAGGTCAGATTAGCTAACCTACTGGTGCCTCCTAGTCGTAAAATCTATGCATCCTTAACAATTCACGGGCTGACTTTCAGACTCCGATAATGAATGCCACCATATATTTACTATTTCAACCAAGTTGTTCAGAAATACCGCAGATAAGGATTTACATCACTTGGTAGTTCCCCCTCATTCTACTAGTGGCTAAAACAAACCTGGAGAACTCTTAAAGGGACTAGGATTGCACTGCTTATTTTTGCAGTTATTTGCCTGAAACCTTTTCCCTTTTATGACTTGCTTTGCCTAACAATCTATGCATTTGTTCCAGATCAGCTGGCATTAACACCGASGAGGTGAAGGAGACATGACACGGGGAACTGGAAAGATGCTTCAGGGAGTGTGGGGAGYGAGGCAAGTGCAATGGGAAGGTACCCAGCTGCTGTGATTTAAGACGTGTGGTACGTGTTAGCACGGAGCAAAACACATGCAGGGGGCTAATGGAGCTGGTGTACTCTCTCAGAGGAGTTARTTTAAGCACGTTGGATATTTTAACTACCTTTTTTAAAGCCTGGAATAATTTGGTTCTTATTTCTGAGCAGGGACTTGCAGCCCACACAGCAGCAGGTCTTGATAATTATTAATTATATGTTTTTCCTCTGTTCTGTATGACCTTGTTTGTAAAAGCTGTGTGGTAAAGCTAGAATATTAAGAGGTTTATGGGCCCTGGCATGCCACCTAGCTGGAAAAGAGGAAAAGATTTAAAGAACAAATGGATAATCCGAAGTATAACCTTGAATTCACACCCTTTCAGAAGGCACTGAAATCTGGAGTGCACTCATCCGATGCACACGACAACTGAAAGAGCAAGGAGGTGATTTTCTGGTTTAGCTACAATTAAAATTCAYACACAGTCCCTTCTGACAGTCTCATCTAAAATGACAGCAGTCTGCAAAGGCAGACGGCAAAMTGCTCATGCAGGGAATTCTAGCTTGAAAATCTACATTAGCTTTATCCTAGCAGAGACCCAGACACCATGGCTTTGGCCCAAGCATTAGAGTGTATCACAAAAAGGAAAAACTCAGGTACCATGTGGAATCCAAATTAAATCTGAAGAGGAGAAGCTTTGGTATGAAGTTTTTGTCTCTACTTCATCTGCATTACCTTGTAAGGAGCTGCACTACCCTCCTACTACAAGATCACTGTGTTCCTCTCCGAATGTGCATGTTAATCTAAAAATCCAGCCTTCTGTAAATGTGAATGGTTAGAGTATTTTTTATGTTGTACTTACTTAGAGAAATGCTGCCATCTGATCTTTCTCCAGTTGCCCAACTCCCACAGAAATATTTTTTTCACCATTAGAAATAATGAAGCAACCTGACTTGCAACAGGAGAAAAATGTCCTGGAAACCCTGAAAGCAGCCTGTTTGCCCACAGTTACAAAGAAAAAGTWTCAGTGGACCTGGATTTCAAAACACTGAAGAGAGACATATTACTTTTGACTTCTCTGAAAAATCAATTGGCCTTCAAGCCTTGACACACACACAGAAGAAAACATATTTCCTTATTAACTATGTTTTGGTTTTCTTCCCCAGGTTTGGAACATAACGTCATTCTCTGCCTGGTAGCTCATACAGTAAGTGAATTATTGCCGTGTTGTTGGGAAGAGGRCCTGAAGAGGTTCATGCACTATAAAACCAGTGTCCACCCACACTTACTTTTAACATTATCGCAAACACAAGCACAGAATAGCTCAAATTAAGTTAGAAATCTCAAACCTTTTTTCTCCTGCCCTTTTGACTAACAATGTAATGTGCTTCTAAGCTCTTAAAATTGCAGAAAGTGATCTCACTAGAGTAGCAAACTTCTGTGATAAAGATTTACGTACAATTATGACTAATAAGTCAGGAAAAAGAAAAGCAATTTCATGAAAGCATAGGTGTCTGCTGCAAAAGGTAGCTTGGCTAGGGAAGTTAGGACAAGAATATGACACCCTTTCTCATCTGAATAATATTTTAAACACGAGTGGTGCCCCGAAGTCACTGCTTGCAGTGTGATGAGTGCTGCAAAGAGGTCACAGCCRGCTCTCGGAACTGCTTGGAAAATGGAAGAAATTATGAGTTCTGCTGTCACCTTGCCTTGTCTTTGTCCTCTCCAGATTTGTTTTATMTATCCCTTGTGCCTTTTTCCTGAATCCATAGCTGTATTCTCTCTGAGATGAAGAACTGCCTTTTCACCTGACTGGGGTCTCTAGCTGCCAATGTGTATGGGAGCAACATATATGTATAACAAGACAACAGTGGCTCAGCTCCTCCTGGTGAGGACTAGAAGCTGAAAACTGGTTAGCAGAAACCCAGATGCTCAGATTAAGTGCTGCGAAAACCAGCTGCYTGGGTAAGACTTGAAATAGAATGCTCCTGGGCCATTAATTTTATTTCATAAATAAAGTAGCTAGCTAATGTGAGAAAGTAAAGGTTGGGTAAAAATGCTGTGGGAAGAGAAGAGACCATCACCGTGCCCATCCRCTGTCAGTCAGCTGTGAGGCACCTGTGAGGACCAGGTGCAGCTCCTGCAGCTTATGAGCACATTGAGGGCAAAAGCAGAAGGACAGGAGGAAAATCTGGCACCAAGGGAAAGCAACAGAGTCTCGACACTAACTTTGGTGTCAGCCATGGTTTGTCCCTCAGTCCTCCGAAGAGCAACAGTTATTAGTGGAGTCTGTATGGATAGGCTTTAGAGAATAGGAAATCTCAGGGAGAGCCATTTTCCAGGTGGAAAAACTCTGTCCACAACACAAAATTGGGTCTGAGTGTGTCTATTTCTGGGTCAGTTCCTGGGGAGTTGCAGAGATGTGGTTGCTTTTCCCTTTATAGTGCTTTATAGGAACACAGACCACCTGGAGCATTAGGTCTGCTCTTCCACTGTTTTATTCTTAGTGCCCAGCCATCACTCCTTTCCTTAACAGCTGCACATAAGACTCCAGTGATTCACATTTTCTTGTCTCCCTCTCAATTTAGTATCATTTAGCAGCCTGGATGCAACTTAGGCAAAAAAATTATAATTAATGCACCATTATTTTATTTGTAAAACCTGCACCCAATGTTACATTTCCAATTAAATATTCCAATAAAATACATAAGTGCTAGAAATGTTAGCACAGGGCTATGTAAACAAAGCAGCTGACAGAAAGGAAGATTTATCCTGCTACAGTCTGTTATAGGGATTTTGCTCGATTAAATTGAGCATGCAGTGAGACCTCTGTCCACATCAATGAAAGAAAATTTCTCAGCAAAGGGAAAACACCAAGGAACAAATGCAACTTACAACCACCTCTTTACACAGTGTGCAGTTCTGACTGTAGTCACCTGGACTCAGATGGATTTTGAACAGTTGCCCCAGGTTATTATATTTCTGTTGTATGTCAGGGAGATTACTGATGCTTTTAATCTCGTGCTTTTTACAGCAGTATTGTACAGAATCACATACCTGTCACCTGATAGTATAAGAACACATAGAGTTAATAATGATAAGATCTTTTCTTAATGTTCTCTTCAGGTCCTGAAGCCTTAGTGATTTTTTTTTTTTTTTACAAAAATTAATGTATTTCTTATACTGTAGTGCTAGAATGCCTATAACTACAGCTGTCCATAATAGTAATCTGTGGCAGAGGAAGAAGGGTTATTCAGCTTTAATGTATGATTCAGCCATGAGAASCTGAGTGTCTGTTAACCACGTTGATGCCAATGAAAATCTACTTTTAAAATAAGACATTTACATCAGTGAAGAAAGATGGCAGTGTAGTGAGAGCATATTGTCTGGGACAACCAGACCCTGTTAGGTCTGGTTAGGCTCAGCTATTGCCTTCCTGTGGTATTATGAGAAAGACAGCTAATCACTCAGTGCCTCTGTTCCTCAGCTATGTAGTAAAGGTGATAATTCTTTGCCTAACTATTCCTTTTTTCTTGCCTCTTCAAGGCATAGTCTGCACAGTGTAGGACCATCTTACAGTGTCTTATTTTCATAGCATTAGTACGTTCAAACACCAAATGTAGGCTAAAGCTTCTGGTTTTGTAGTTATTACTATAATAAAATAAACCCTATTTTAGATTTAGYAGGGGCTTCAACACAGAATATAACTGCTAAGTGAGCCATCTATTTAGAGTTATTTTTGGACTAATATAAATCAGGTTTTAAATAATTCCAACATTCGAATTAACTGTGATGGCATTTTGCTCACGAAGGGTAAAATGYTCAAGTTTTACCTATCTAAGATTGCTTGCCTGGTTAGAGCGTTTTAGCACATGGTCTCTGCTGCATTAATTTTGGCTATGCAAAGCATGGAGTGTGTTGACTTTTCTTTGCCAAAAAAGAGAAATTCCCTTTCTAAGCGCAGAAAGAAAATGTAATGTTCAAAGCTATCGCTTTGAATTGCATGGCATCACTGAGTGTCATTCATGTTTAGCACCATTTGCCACCCCACTGGAACTGGGATTGTGGAGGGGATTTTCCCCCGCTAGTGGGTTACAGGGGGACATGCTGGGTGAAGGGTAGCTGGTTTGCAGTGTTAAAACATSCAAAGAAGTAAGGCAGAAAGCAGGAATGCATAGAAGTGTAAATTGAGGGAAATTAAGAGCGAGCAGCAGTGCAGCCTGTCGCAGTGCAGGGATGTGGCAGCGGTGAGAGGCATCAGCAGGAAGATGCAGGGAGGTGCAATGGCCCCAACCAGGATGCTGCCGTCACTGCAGCAGGAGGGACTGTGCAGGACAGAGAGCTTATGAAAAACCTTTGACCTGCTGACATTACAGAGGTAACGTGTTTTGGAAGTGTCACATTGCCTGCAATCTTCCAGAGCCCTTCAGACACCTTCACAACCATCTCCGCTTTGTTTCCCCTGACTACTTTTCTTCCACAATTTCTTACTCCATTGCTCAATCAGATACTCTGTCAGGGATTTGTGCCACAGGGAAGAGTAGCCTGATTGTATTGTCTGTCAGCTCGTCGTATTAAACTCCTCCATGCTCTGGGCTTCTCTGGGTCAGGCAGGCTCATGGCGCATCTTGCCGAAGGCAGTGGAGGGGATGGGAGAGGCTTTCACACCTGGAGAGGTCCTGGAGACATATGTGGACGCAGGCAGGGCCTCTGCAGTTTTTTCAGCAGGATGAAGGGGTGGGRAGGATGGATATTCAATTCCCAGCTTTAGTAAGTTACCTTATATTAAGCCAGAAATGGTTTTTGGATCTTTTTACTTTGGCCTGGCTGTTTGTGTATCGACTTGGAAGATTCAACAAATTCCAGTCCATGCTTGCAAGGTTTGAATCACCATGCTGTCCTGCACCTTAACCTTTTTTCTTGCAGCTAATAAAGGAAGACCTTTCTGTTCTCCACAGGAGCACGAGCATATTATTTTTAGGCAGCATATTGCTTCTTTTCCTTTCCTCATGCAGCTGTTTTGTAAAAGACAAGATGCTTTTGCCACAGGGAGGCATATTTTCTTCCTAGGTGCAGTTTTAACCTATGTGATCCAAGCAACAAATGCCATGTTTTGTATAGTCGTGGGGAAGTGGCTATAACGAATGATCAATACCAAGAAGCGAACCATTGCTCCCATGTGCAAATTATCAATAAAAGGCCTGGGGTTTAATGATTTGTTACTCATTCCAGAATAATTAATCAGGGAAGAGACTGTAAATTAGTTACAGCGGCTTCACCGAGAAGGTGTGGATGCAGCTGGCTGGGAGTTTTGCAGACAGGGCGAGGGGAGTCCAAGAGCCTTCAGGAGAATCAAGTGAAGAGCCTTGGCAGGGTGCTGCCTGCAGCCGCAGCAGGCTGGGCGCCCAGCTGCCAGGAGCTAGTCACTGGGGAAATGCCAGAGCCAGGCGAGTTTTAAATCCTGCCTGTGCGGTGGTCTGCATGGGGCAGTGGCGTGGCCTCACCACACGTCCAGTGACGGAGAACCTGCAAGCACTTTCTGGTAGAGAGCAGAGCAGAGAATAGCATCCCTGCTCTCCTGGTGACTTAATTACCCTGCTGCCATCAGGCTACCTTTTGCATGTACCTTCAGACCTAATTACTCTGGATTTCCTTGCTGCACGGGGTTTGACGTGCCCGGTGCGTTGGGGAGCACCTGTCCCAGGGCCTTCTCACAGGAYCTGCACTATCCTGAGGAAGCAGTCTGGCTTTCCCTGGAAAGGTCATGATCCAACAGAGTATCTAAAATGTGCTACTTTGCCTCCTCCTACTTTAAATGCAAGCAGCGGTATGCCACTGTACRTTACCATAAACCCAAACATGTCCATACCTTTTATGTTTGCTCTAAAATGCCTTACAGATCAATACTTACAGCGGGGTCTGGTGGGAAGCCATCTTCTGCATGGATGTCCATCAGGGTTAGCATCTCTTCAGGCCCATTCAAGCCTGATAGAAATACCTAGGAACACTGCAAATCTTTATGTACGTGACTTTTCATCAGAGTGGCAGCTTTCCTCTTTGGGTCTGGCTCTTCCTCACCATACAGTAGCTTTTGGGTTCATGACAGTTCTTGGGCTTGGAAGAGTTGTATTTTGGTGATTTGAGTCATCCCACGGGGCATGGGGCAGCCGTGGGCTGGCTCCTGGTACCGCATTGCACAGCCTCAGCTCAGTGTGGGTGCTTGGAAGTGATGGGGACTGCAAAGGCTGTGGAGCAGGGGTGAGACTTTCGGTGCAGAAACCTTCCTGATGGATAAGGCTTGTCACTTCTGTGCAAGTTCCCTTTGAGCACCTCTTTATCATTTCCCTGGGTTTTAAAGGTTTTAAGGTTATTCACATGACCAAGATCAAGCTGCTGGTACCATGTCTCTGCTGAATATTGCTGTGCACTCCTGCAGATAAATACCTGACTCCTCTGGCTGGGTAGGTTATCCCTCCATGTCTAATCTGTCACAAAAGATTTGTGTTTGAAAGCAAAAGTAAGGGGTTTTTTTTATTTTATTTTTTATTACCGTAAATCTGTCAAAGGGAAGCAGCTATAGCAGAGCTCTACACCCTGAGGGAAAAGAAAAAAAAATGTTGTTTTGGTGGGAAACTCAGCTAAATCGTTTAAATTAGGAATTACTGACACTGTGGATGCTGGAGGTGCAAATTGAGCACCTACCTGCTTGAAACAAGAGACTGGGAAAGGTCAGAGAAGTTGTGCAAAAGAGATAATAACACTTCCTCTTCTCTGGTGCTTGCTAACCTAATAAGATTTTCCTCATCAAAATATCATGYGGTGCTGTGAGGAAATGGTCGATTTACTGTTGAACCTTAGCTGGAGTCTGAAGAGGCAGTGGATAAAATAYATCAGAGAAGGAAGTCGAGGCTCAAGTTTCAGATCGCACCGTTTGATGCTTCTGTGGCCTCACAGCTGCAAACCTCAGCCTCATGCAACAGCAACGTCTGTTCCAGTGGTGAGCAAGCACTACCCTGCTTGCCCAAGGACGCTGAGAAGGCTCCAGGCTGCAGTATGTCCATGTCAGGGTGCAGAGGTATCCTGAACCGGTGCATTAGCCACACCTGATGTCTTTCCTGACATCAGGTACCAAGGGGTCTATCCATCCACCTCTTTACTCACAAAATGAAATCAAATGATGGTGTGAAGTACTACACATTAATTCAGAGGAGACGAGCTTGAAAGCACTGAGTATCTCAAAGCAATGTTCACGCTAGAGGCAGAGCAAAGCCAGGACCGCGGTGTCTCTCCCTGCAGGTGCAGGGAAGGGTCTGGCTGGACGGGGAGGTGGGGAAGCCGGGGGTTGGTGGCAAGGGGGTGCTGGGATGCCTGATCTGCTGAGAGAGGTACCCTTATTTCACACCAGAATCTTTGCCAGCTGCATTCAGGTACAAGGGGAACCTCTAATTTCCCAGCTGCTCCAACAGACATCTCCTGGGGGACCCATGCATCATYCTTGGGATTGCTTCATGCAATGGCCAAAGCACTTGGGTACCTGCTGTGGCTGGGGTTGGTATAGTTTTGCTTCTGGATTATACTGAGCTAGACAAAAGGAAGACTGGTAAATAACATTAGCCAGATGTTTTCAGAAATTATTCTTCAGCCCCAGACACTGAGAAAAGGGGAGGGCAAAGGGATGCCCCCGAGCTGCATCTGTGCAGGGCAGGAGGGCAAGGTGGCTTTGGGGTGCTGCTCCCGCCGGCACGCAGCGGGACATGCACCTGCAGTTGCTACTTCTGTTGCTGCCAGGAGCAGCAGCTGCACGAGGGAAGCGTGACAGCCCTTGCTGCAGCAACAGGAGCTTGCCTGACAGAAATGGGAGACCCGAGCTCAGCTCTCCTCACTATGTCCCTAGCTAATGCAAAGGATGGAGRGTGTTACTTCAATTCCCCAAGCAATTTCTTTCTAGTCACAGATGTTACATCAATTCAGGACCTTTACTCCTGTTGAGAGCTGCTTTACTCTACAAGGAGGCCCCTGAAAGACAACCAAACTGTTTCTAAAGAAAGGCATGAAAGTCTGGACAAACTGGTGGAGACGATGGTACAACATTATGCTGCACTTCACTGCAGAASGCTGTCTTTCACTCCTGAGCAAAGACCAACGTCCTGAGCTATAAGGGGACTCCACTGCAGCACTCTCCATCAAAGTTAAATTCACAGCTTAGAATGAGACATTCACCTTCCCCAAGTAATGAACTAGAGACATCAGCAAGGGCTTCACCAGAGACAGCACCCTAACTGGAAATACAAAAAGGTGGGTGTAAAATCCTTGTGTGTGAAATGGCAATATTAATTGCACAGACTGGATGTGAGRGAGCACACAGGCAGTATGACTGAACAAGTGTATACATGCTTCACTAYTTATGATAATTCAAGTTTGAAGGGCAAAGTGTGTATTAGATGCAATTTGCTGCGTTGATCTCAAAGCTCTTTACATAAAGAATATACATTACAGGAAACTGTCCCTCACTTCTGCATGTGCAATCCTGGCTGATAGTGGGAGCTCTGCATGTGTATCTTGAGTGAACGCAACCCATCTTTGAACTCCCATCCCATGCATGCCAGCCAGGTTAACCTAGGAAATGCGAGATTATTATAACCCCCCAAATGAATTTGCTGTAATTAGTCAAAGGCAATAAACAAATTTTTATGAACAGAACAGAAGGCATTAACATTTCATTAATGACAGCTTCACATTTCTTTGAAGTTATTATGACTAGAGAAACATAATGTAATATTGCCCTGCATTATGAAATCGCTTAGATCTCAGTTTCTCCTCCACTGGTTACAAAACCAAATCTAATATGTTTTTTTTTTTCTCCTATAAATATACCCTATCCAGTGCGGTACCTCCAAGGCACACATTTCATTTTTATTAGCCGGGCAGTGTGAGTCATGCTATTAATCGGTATCAGTAGCAACACATCACCAGACTGTCCTTTGCTGCACAGCCTATATTTAGAAAGGGAATGAGACTGTCGCTGTGTTATATAATGATACAGCTATTTATAGATCGCCATTATACCTAGAGAGCACCGTCCTGCCATCCAAGCTGTGAGCAGYCAGGCTGACAGAGGTGTGATTACAGGTTCGGCATCCTCCCTACCTTTCCCCCAGACACCTTTGCAATTTTGTTTACCTGCCATTATTTCTGTTTATCCCTCATGCAGTAAAAGTATGTTTGAAATTCTATGTGTTCAGGCAAAAAACATTTTAGAACCTTTTATTGCTTGTAGAAAGGTAGAACAGACAGTCACAATGCCAACAAAATAACTATATTTTCATTTACCTTCCTTTTTGGTTGCATGAACCTAGCTAAATGTAGCTGCTTAAAAATGCACCCATATTTCTAGTAGCACTGCCCTAAAATTCTCAGATTCTGAGGTTTTTCCACGTTTTTCTTTTTTCATACTGGTTTTTGTTGGCTACCAGTAGAAAAAGGAATGTAAGACAGATGACTTATTGTTGGGCCTGAGCAAATATAAGGATGGGGGAGGCAAGCATTTGTGCTGGAGGTAGAAATGTGGTTTCTGCTGTATCTAGCATGTCTCACAACAAAATACTGGTTAGGTCCTGCAGAGCAGTTAGGTCAGCTGAAATACAGTTCCAGACAAGTAGTTGCAAAGCAGGTATTAACAGTTTAAGGTGAGCTACATAAAAAAGGCTCAGGGCACGGTCTCCATGCTTGCACACCTGAGGCATTTCAGACCTTGGGTGTTCATATGTAAATTGTCTAGAACTGTAAATTTACTTTTAGAGTAGTAAAATAAAYTAGACTCCTGCCCTGGCCTCTCGGTGCCTGCACCACCCCAAACAGCAGGGTCAGCCTTGGCTGGAACTGCTGAAGCAATGCAGTTAGCTCAYGGTGAAGCACAGTGTCATCCCACAGTAGTGCGCTGGCCATGGGAGAGCATCAGACTTTGCAGCTAGTACAAAACTGGGAGGAGTGGCTGATGCACCAGAAGGTCGTGCTGCCATCCTGTGGGACCTCCACAGRCTGGAGAAATGGGCTGACAGGAACCTCGTGAAGTTCAGCCAGGGGAAGTGCCAAGTCCTGCCCCTGGGGAAGAACAACCCCATGCCCCAGTACATGCTGGGGGCCAGCTGGCTTGGAAGCAGCTTTGCAGAGGAGGRTGAGGGGGTCCTGGTGGACACAGGTTTGGACATAAGCCAGCAATGTGCCCTACCTGCAAAGGACAACAGCACCTGGGCTGCATTAGGCAGAGTGTCACCAGCAGGCCAAGGGAGGTGACTCAGCCCTGGTGAGACACATCTGGAGTGCTGGGGGTTGAACTTGACCATCTCCAGAAGTGCCTTCCCACCTCAGCCTGCCTGCAGGCCTGGGAAGGCCGTTCTTCAACTGCAGGATCGCTACCTYGCGAACAGGACTGTGTTAGCATGGGGCGGTGAGTGCCAGGCACTACTTTCAGGAGGAATACATATCATCCARCTGTGGTGCCTGGGCCCTTTGTGCAGTGCACAGGAGGGGTAAGGTATAACAGAAAGGATCCATGGGACCTAAAGTGTCAAGAGCAGAGCTACCAAAGGTAGGCTATMCAGAGCATGGATGACTGTGGATACTAAAACTTGCTCCTTTGTGGTTTTCGGTTGCTATCAAATGCCTACCTCCAAGARGAATGCAAAACATACTCTAGAGTTGTGCAGCTTTTCTTTCAGAAAAGCAGGCAGGTGCTTGTCCTGCTGTGTAATATCTCAGCAGTTAAAGCTYTCCACCAGGCTGTGGGAGATTTGGATCTGTCCCTTCCTCTGCTCCAAGGGWTTTATAGCCTTGGAGTGGGAGTGAGGGCTGCTCAGAGTCCTGTTGGTTGCAGCCTAATTGCACTCAAATACTCAGGAGAGACCAGTGTCAAGCTATTGTAGTGGCTAAAAGTAATCAGCTCTTAGATGGGGAAGTCGGATGCGTTTTCTTCCAGCTCCCTGATTTTCCATGGATTTGTCATGGTTTTGTTTCTCCTCCACCCCATGGAGGCCCATGCACCAGAGTGGAGCACAGGGAACCCCAGAGCGGTAAGTCCACGTGTGTTTGTGCTGTGGAGTATAACTGTGCTTGGCAGGGTTTAAAATCCAGCTGCTGCTTTTTAGCTGCTGTGCGCAGGCTGGCTTACATGGTGCCAGGTGTCGGGGCAAGGCAAGCGGCGAATACGCTGAGGTCTGTGACCAGCACCAAGTGTGCTSATATCTAGTAAGACAAGAACTTTTTTCTTTCTCCTTTTCCCTTTTTGGTTTTCCCTTCCTTTTTTATCTCTCCCTCTTCCCTCATCAGGGTATTAAATGGGTCTCTCTTAACTCTACTCAGACACCCAATGTTCACAGAGCTGGCAAGAGTAGGATACTCTCRGAAGCTCCGTCAAAGTTGGTTGAAATTGGCTACTGACTCAACAGGTTTCAGAGAAATACAGACACAGGCACGGTCAGTGCCATCATACAAACCTCAAGAAACTAGGATTAAAAATGTTTCCTTGTAGTATCAAAATGGTTTATCTTATAGTACCTATGCCTGGGCTATTTTTTTTTTTGCTAGATTTGCAACATCCCCGCATCACATTTTGTCAGGCCACWGTCTAGAGCAAGTACAATAGTTCCAGCTTATATCATCATGTGCTATTTAAAGTCCTTAAAATATTAACCATCATACATCAGTCTYTTAATTACAGTTATAAGCAGCTTGTTTCTGCAAATTGAGATAGGTAATGATACAAAAATTAATGAAATGATGCACATTTTGTTCCTGGCCAGGGCTACATTTCTCTCAGGCCCCGGGRTTTATTAAATTCCCTCCTCCCTTTTTGCTTGTACATGCAATGCATACATAAGTATCACAAGAGAATTACAATATAAAGAGGGGCACCATCAATCTGATGGCTATTAAAATATGGTCATCGACCAAATCCCTTAATATACTGAGTTACTGCAGTTGGCTTTAGAATACACTTTGGAGAGGATTAACTGCAAAGCATGTTAAACCAAGGGCATATCTCTCATTCTCAGCTGCCACAAATGGGATGTAAGTTTTGCATACAGAAGGAAGGAGAAGGTTTTTGACAGCTGGAGATGCTTATCTTTCCTTACCACAGGGAAGGCTGGACAAGATGCTGCCTGCCACCTTTCTAGGCTGACATTATCTACACATCAGCGAAGCTGSTGAATGTCAGCCTGTGATAACCAGGGAGCACTTGCTTCCATATGCAGAGGAGCTTGCCACCACACAACAGCAGCAGATAATGCTTTTTGAATCAGGGCAGGGGAGGGAAGGCAGAAAGCATCCATTCAGGATACACACCGTCCTCACAAAGGAATTTGAGGGCTGTTTATTAAAACATGCAATAAAATTACCAATGCCTATGTTAGCTAGAAATCATTATCCAGAGCCTCTTGTTAATATACGGAGTTTGATTTATTGTGGCAGCTATTGAATAGTAATAAAATATTTTTGCTCCCACAATGARGACAGGTCAAAATGCTGTGGAAGACCAGAGCCGTTGCTGAAATTTAACAGCTTTTTAATGTCCTGGAAGCAATTCAGGTGGACCTGTCCCGGCTGGAGGTGGCACAAACCCTAGCTATGGAGCCACTGCAGAGGGGACGGCTGCCATTTTGTCAGCACTTGACACAGCTATAAAAGCTATCTTTGGGGCCCAGAATGATGCACTGTTTGGAGAAGCAGCTTCTCCAGATCCTACAGAGAGGTTCTCAGAATATAATAATTTAAATATTGGAATATCCCCGCAGGATATTATTTTGGTGTACTATTATTCCGTGGACCCTGTTTGCATGTTGTGCTGTATTTATAACAGAGGGTATTGTGTCCTCCTATGGACTAGAGCACTGCTCATGCTTCTTGGTTGGGGAATYCCTTCACCAGCAAATATACGTCTTCTCTATCCTGGTAGTCTCTTCAAACAGGGATGTGTAWGTAGCAAAGAGCGCTCTCAGTTTTTCCTCCTCAATGTGTAACTGCGAATGTGAGCTCATGAGACCAGGTTGCAGTGAGGCCACGAAAGGAGTAGCCTCCAAAACTTGATTTCTGCTGCAGTGTAATGAAGCTAGGGATACTAATGGCACAGGGTAAGAGCAAGCAAATGGGAACTGAGCTTTCTAGCCCTGTGATTTACTTAGACAGTCACTTGGGGAGAAAAAGGGTCAGACATTGCTTCCATTTACAGGGACTGATGATGCATTTTTGCAATTCACAACTAACTGACCCTCTCCTCTGCAAAACAAACAAACAAACAAACAAACTTAAAAAAAMCCCAAGCCCCACAATCCAGGATCAGGAACCAGATCCTTTTTCCCATGGGAGTGCTCACCRCATTCATCTACCGTAAGGACTTTTCTGTCCCATGATCTTTCCATGCTTGGCTGTGCATGGCAACTGCTTTGGAGAAGAGCACTTTTACCAGCCTCACCAGCTGTTTAAGGAGACTGGACCTCATTCAGCTGTATACTTACCGTCTGCAGAGGACATCCGCTCTGTTCCCATGTGGATGGAGCTCGTACACTCCAGAGGTGAGTAGGAATTTGGATGCGTTACTATGTTTAGAGTGAGATTCAGCTCCAATTTAACACACCAAAATGTAGCTGTCTACATAAGAACCTGGCAGCCATGCTCCTATTATGGTCAGTGGACCATACTGTCGATATGGTTGAGCTAGGAGAACCATTGACCAGGCGTCTGTTGTAGGTGAACCCCCTTGACCCTGCAGACTGGACTGAGTAGGGGCAGGGTTCAGTTGCTTAAATGCAGCATTATTCTGGTGTTGTGTCCTKCCTCCCTCCAGGAGGCTAAGGTCTTCCCTAAGCCCCATATCACATCAGCCAGCCCTGTGTGGGTGTCTTGGCTACCCTTTGTTGTCTCAAATGGCACCAGGAGGTGATGCTGGGGAGCTGAACTCGAACCTGACTCCCCACTGCTTACAATCAGGGTCTGGGTATGTTGTTCACATCTTGACACTTAACATACCACAGTTTTAGCTGTAGGTATCACACCCTGTCAGCAAGATCTCACTGCTAGTGTTTCCCACTGGCAAACTCTTGGCAACTTCCCTCTCAGACTGTAGACTTTTGGCTCTTGGTGTCCTCAGCTGGCCAGACATGGCACCTAGACCCCAGATGTCTCTGAACTCCAGGTTTTGGCTTTAGCTCCCAGAGTTATGGCAGCAAGAAAAAAAAACAAACTTCAGCTCTTCATGAGAGCAGAGCTTTAAGTGTGGGGCAGGCAGGRATGAATGGGGCAGTGCACAAGATGTGGCGGAAGAGGTCTCATTGTTTTACTAAGCAGACCTCTTGGCATACCTGCTTTTCTTTAATCACTGTCAAAAGTGTTCTCAGTGAAATGCCTACAAATGATCCTTCAAATGTATAAACATTTATTTTTTTTTTGTTTAATAGACACACAGCTAGTAAAATAGTGATTGCTCATTCTTTCTTAAGTGCTGGCAGGAGCTTGAATAGTTGGGAATAGCTGCTATAAAACGTTTGAGGTCAGGATCCTCTGAGATTTTAAAATATGTCACTGAGTTTTTAACCAGTTTTAGTATGCTGTCTCTCCCCACTCCCAATTGGTGGGCTTTGTATTTCAGGATTCTGCTGTGCATAAAAGATGTGCACTACCTAAAGGAAAATAAAACTGCCCTTTAGCAGATATATTGCTTTTCAAAGCAAATTGGTTTCACTATATTTGGAAGCCCATATGTGCTGAAAAAAATCCTTTGACTGAGAAGAGTTACCCAAAGCCCATGAAATATACGCACAGTAAATGTTCATGAGCTCAAAACAGGGAGTTGTTTGGTTGAGCTGCAGGAGACATAACACAACTGTAGAACATTGTTTTCTCCTTTCCTTCACTTTTTGCTCATTACTATGCAAAGCCAGTGCTATCTAATGGTAGAAACAACATTTCTGGCTATATCCCTTCTGAGGTATTTACAAAACTGATACAATGCAAATTAAGTGAATTCTGAGGCTTCCCTCAGCTTTTCAGTTAACTRGTTTAAAAAACTTCTGTTATACTGCAGAGTTGATTCAGAAGTAGCMTGTCCTTGTCAGGCACTCAGTTTGGGGCACTCCTTGGGTACATAGCTATGCCCCACATTTTGCTTGAACCTTAGGAGACGAAGGACAGGACAACCCTGGGCTACTGAGCTTCAGWTAACTACCAGAGAGCTGGACCCTGGTACCACTGATGAGCTCTTGGATCCCCCATGACGAAAGCATTTCCCAGAGCTGTAGCTGTGTGGGTGTCTGTGCTTTACCTCTCAGGGATTAGGAGATAGGCAAGGCTGAGTTACCTGGGGAGTAGAAGGGCTCCCCAGGAGCCCTGCCTGAATTGTCATGCACTGTGCATCACAGCCTGGGGAGAAACTGCCCTCCTTCTCTCAGATAGAGAGGAAGATGGAGAGCCTTGTATTTGGGAGACAGAAGAATGAGGGGGGGTGACTTCTCAAGGGAGATTTCTTAAAGATAAAATCTTTACAAGGCAGATCAGGACTGCTCCTTTGCAGAGGCAAGGAGCTAGCTTGTGAGCCACAYAACATAATGATGAGGCAACGTCCCATCTTTGGCCCACGTTTTCTCCTGCCTCCAGAAGCATTCTAGTTCTTCTGTACACTGCTCCTTGACTGAGAAAATGAGACACAACACCTTCTTCCCCAGCTTCTGGGATAATCTCTTGCTGATACCACTCTGGCCAGGTTTCCCAGGGCAAAATCAGCTGCTTGTGCCCTGCCCTTGGTTGTCACCATCCCTCTGAATTATTGCCTGAGGTGCTGAGACAAGCTCTTCTCCCTTGCAGTCCAAACAGGGCTTTCTTACCAGCAAGCTACAGCTGAAGCTGTTYGGCTTTCCTTTCTCATGTCATCTGGAGCTGGTTAGGGACAAATATGGGTGAGCTGACAGCTCTGAGTAGCTCCTGGGRGGAGGAAAGCTGAACAATCTGCAGGGGAGTGGTAATATTTTGTCTTTGCAGGACTGCAGTAGGCAGAGTAAATAAGAATACTGCCCCAGAGGTGTAAGTTAAACCTGGGATAGCTGGGGAGGTTTAGCTGTCACAACCATCTRCCTTGCCTCTCTCTTGGAAGCTGCCTCCCCAGCTAAATGATTCATGAACCACCTCAATTTACAGTTTGACATAGTCACAGGAATTAAAATTAATGTGCGCGGAGTCCCAGTCAGGGTGTGCCTGATATAAGCAGGGTTACCAGCCTCTGCAAGGAGTGTAAGATGCGTCTTGAGAAGAAGAAACCCATCAGCCTTCCTAATGCCACCCATGCCAAATATGTGCCAATAACTTTTCCACCCCCAAGCTATTTTTCCTGTGCCAAAGTGTGAGAGAAACCATTCTGTGACCAGTTCTCAAGACAGTGACCATAACCTGTTTAAAAAGCTGCATTCAGGAGCTCTGTATCCCAAGAGACCTTTCTGAAAGATTGAGTACACTCATACTAACCCCTGCATTTGAGACCAAAGCAGAAAAGGAATAAAACTATGCATCTGCATCCTTTTGCTGCCTTTGCTCACTTTTTAAGAATGTTCTTCCACGTCTCCGAATATATTTTTTTTCTCAAAAAAACATGTGGGAAATCTTTTTATATTATTTGATTCAAAACTTATTCCCTCATCAAGACTTGATCATTGTTTCTGTTTCTTTCTGGGAAGTTTTAAGAACCTGAGCTGCAAATATATCTAGTAGGCAGTTTTCACTCACTCAGCCTGCTTTGCATCTCTCTGCTTTCATGCAAGCAAGTGTCATGGCTTGTAATCATGCTTATCGAGAGGCATGAACAATTATCCTCATCAATTCCCCACTCTCTGAGATGATCTTGGGATAAATTTTAGGCTTTTACTGGTGTAAAGATCTGTACAGCAGAACCAGGGATAGCAAGCATGAGCTGAAGTAGGTGTAYCTCTTAAAAATCTACACTGGGTTTGATCTGCCAGGTATGCCTTGGGTGGTCATTGCTAAATGAATCAAGCCTGTTCCTTTCCAGTGTGTCTAACGAGTGACCTTAAAACGTGAAAAGGCATTGGGAGAGCAGCTTGTGGGATTTCCTAGGACTGGGAAATAAACTAGACAATCTCAAACTACACTGAGCCAAAGAGAGAGGCAAAAGACAACTTAAGAACTCCAAAAGCCTCAAAAAGTAATAAAAGTTCCAATCTTTCTTTGACAAGTTATAAAGATAAAAATAAACAAACAAACGACCAAAAACCCCAAACAAAGCCTCTTCAGTGAATTGCATTTAGACCCAGCTAGTGTTGTAAATGATTCCAGGACAAATTCAGGTCCCATTGCACTGTTTTCCTTCCTCCTCCTCCTTCCCCTGTTCCCTCTTCTCCCTGCTCCCCAGACACATACGCTGTGCCCTCTGCAAGCCAAGTGTGAAATAGCTGCTTTCATTCATGTGTGACCTACATCAACCCTCTGGGAGTGTGGAGGGGAGGGAATTTTTCCTCCTGATTGTTGAATGCATAGGGTCATAGGCAAGACCCATAAAGACAACTATATAATCTCATATTCTGTGTGTGAGGCCCACAAGTTCCCTCACGCAAGTAGTCAGAATTGCACCATCAGTGCTTCTGGGTTGCATGGATCTACTCTGCTCTAGAGCCAGTTGCATAATTTTACAGTAAATGCTGCTACGCTGGGGGAGCCAGAGCAGAAAATGCCCTGGGGATCACTGATGGCCAGCACCTTGCCCTCTGCAGCTCATGTTCTCCCATGGCTAGTTCAGGATAAAGTAGAAAAGAAGGAATCCCCATCTCCCCAGTATAAAATAACAATCTCAGCTCAGTATCATGTCCATGTCTGAACCATCTAAAACATGCCACCTGCTTTATTCCTTTGTATGYTTCTGGCGTACAATTGCTGTGATTGCGAGGAGAAGGTTATTTCTTGCTTAGAAGTGATTTTTTGAAAAAGAAAGTGGTGATAGCTCTCCTGTTACCTACTGCTGCTCCTCCCAACATGAGCTTTGCTATTTGCTAATGTAAGTCAAACCTTGCAGTGACGGGGAGCTGAAGCAACCCAACACCACATATATGAAACTGAAAAATAGATGGAAATTGCAGCTTTGCTTTTATCAGCCTGCAGGCAGCTGGATCWTTTTTGTCTCGACTAGCAGAAGAACCCCACCTCTCTTCTCCTGCAATAGATCTGGAGGCTAAGAATAGACACGGYGAGTTCCTCTGACAGGCTTTAGTGCTGTCTCTTAAGAAAAAATGGGCAATCAACAGTCCGTCAAGTTAAGAATCTGAGAAGAGAAAGACAGCCCAGGAAGCACAGGACCAGCGTATTGACTAACTGCCTTGTTCACCATTTGTTTAGGTGCCACCTGTTGCTGGAGAGGTTCTGTTTTTCTCTCCYGTGCTTGATTACATCAGTGTGCAATGCTTCCTTCGCTACTTCCTTCCTTCCTCCCCCTTGAAAAAGAACAAAATTAAGTTTAAAGCCATGCTTATCAATCAGGGAGGCAGGGTTGAATTAGCTTACAAAAATATTCATTTCACGGTGCCCTAGAGACAGACATAGTGAAAAGGGGAGCACTTCCATAACAGTACTTAGCATTTGTGCAGTGCTGTGCRCATTCAAAGTGTGTTACTTTGACCTCAGTGATCAGCACAAGSCTCCTGCAACAGAGCTTGGAGACTATCGTCACCTCCATCTAGGAGTGCTGACATGGATTTTACGGCTAGTTTAAATAAGAAAACTAGTTATTCAGTTGTGGAACACGTAGATCGAATAGCTGATGTTAATTTTCATAGAAATGACTACGAGCCTACGGAGCACTTTGTCAACTATGCTGTCTGAAGAGCAGTGTGTAAAGACCAGCTTGTGGCTCTTCTTAAATACCAGTGGCTACTTTGTCTTCTTTTCACCTGCAAGGTGGCCACCACATTTCTGAAGAATAATAAATAAAATTATTGCTTGGCTTCACAAGAGCAAGGTGAGAATGGTCAGTAGTCTGCTTTTCCATAGGAATGTTGCCTAGGAAACATCATCCTGTGGTAGCTGTATGTTTAGTAAGGACATATTAAGTTTGTCTCTGAGAAAGCATGGCAAGAAAATGCTTCTAAAAGGAAAGGGATGAGGGGAGACAAAGCCCCCACCCTCCAGTCCRTCCTTGCTCTCCTGGCAGTTAAGGCATATCACTTATTAACAGCTAGAGCTGCTGAAGGACCTTGGGATGTTCGTGGCCCTCACTACTACACTAATTGCTAAATTAAGGTTATCCAAACTTCTCTTTGTCTTTGGTGCAGCTCTAGAGGCAGTTGACACGCAKGGAGTAAGGCTATGATGGACCTTCCTGCGCCATGGTGTGGGCATGGTGACTGGGGATCTGAGGATGGCRCTGACCCTGCTCCAAAATATCTGCATAGATATAGCCATAATCCTCAAAACACTTTTCTGAGACAGAAAGATAGCATCATTAAAGAATGAGGGGTGACAGAATCAGATAGTAATGAAGATGCTGTCAATACTGACATAGCAAGGGGAGAAGAGARTAAAAGCTTTAGGGGAAACAGGACAGCCCCCAGGAGGGAGGGAAGCAAACCCCACTCTTCCAAAGGAACAAGAGCTGTAATTAAAAGTGTACAGAAAACAAAGCACAGCAGTTTGGAAGCATGTTGAAGTCGAGGTGATATTGTCAATAAGGAGGCGATAAGCCACCTTTTGTTCTTTCATAAGAGCTGTCAGAAAGCTGGTGAATCAGCAAACAATTTTCATTATGAGAAAACCTGAAAAAAAAAAAGGTTTTGTACAAAAACCCAGGGAAAACTGGAACTAATGAATGAAGCACTTCAATAGGAGCTGAAAATAACTAGATGTTAAAGCTAGCTAAAAATCTAGTGGTATGCATAATGCCAGGTACGATAYTGATTTCCTGGAAAGAGAGGGTCAAGGACAGGTGACTCATAATTTCAGAATAAATGCCCTTTTCCATCRAGCACTGCAATCACTGTAACATCTCTGCATTTCCCCTGGGTACAAACACARTAATGCTATAAAGCGCATTTCTCTTTGCTGCTCAGAAGCACCCTTTTTGTTTGCTTGTTCATTTCTTTTAGGTGTAATAGTTGTACATACATGTAATAGAAAATGAAAGATTGAGGTACTATTTAGAAAAATTGAGGCTCAGAAGWGAAGTTTTTAAATCCCAGGACCCTTTTTTTTGTTCACTCTTTTGTTGTAAATCCCAAAGACTTGGGCATTTTCTAGCACTATGTCTGTATTCTGCAGCCATGTAAATAGTCTCTGCTGGTTGACACTTTCACTGGGATTTCACTTTGTGGCTTGCCAAGGAAGACATTTTCAAGCAGCTAAAGCAGTCCGACAGGAAGATTCACAAAACTTCTTAGAAATTTAAAAAACAAAGCCAGAAGAGACTACCTACTCTCTGTCTTTTTTTCCTGGCAGGATCCTGGGCCTTTCATTTGTCTAACCTACTCTTTACAGTCCTCCAGTGGTGGAATGGTTAGCTGTCCTTTCCATCAGGAAACATTACCCTATGTCTATCCTAAATTTCCCTTGCTGTTGTTTAAAAGTTCACTGTTGCTTGTCCTAGCCCTKTTAGGGATGGGAAAAAAAGCTTCCTTTTTGCTTTGATTCTATATCTTGATCATATAGCCAAAAATAATTATCAACTCTCTTTTCAGCCTTCTCTTTTTGGAAAAAAATAAACCCAAGSATCTCATGTACAGCATCCACATCCAGTGCTCAATTCTCCCAAGAGAGCCCACAGGTTTACTGATGTATGCTTGATATCAGTCACACTAACTCCGCCCAAGATCTTCCCAGTGCTAAATAGAATAGGGAGATTATTCACCCAACTATGTGGGTTTATTTATCTATCATCTCCTGAGCCCCACGCTGTCTTTTCCCTGCAGAAGGGCAAAGCTTTTTGATTGCAGTGAGTAATCACTGGAAGTGTTCTAGTCCAAGGTGCACTGCGTTGGGGTTATGCTCCTTGGGATCTCTGTGCTGGTATCAGAGCCAAAATCCAGCCAGAGCTTTCTCTGTAGTAGAACTAGGGTCCTCTTCCAAGGCTAGTGATTGCTCCTGTCAAACTGTATCACTTGCCTTGAATACAAATGCAAGTGACAGTATGATGTTATGAACTTGCCCTATAATTGCTCCTATTAGTCCAAGAGTCTTGACCTCCTGGACTTCAGAAGGATGCTTGGATTTTTTTTAAACTTTTTTTTTGCCGTCATTATAATTTCACACTGTGGTCCTGGGTAYGTTAGGCAGTCAGAGATGATCTTCAGGCCGTGGACTGACTTAGCRATGAGTGGCGTAGATGCTCTGAGGAGGTGAAGTCTCTAGAGGAGATTTCTTCAAGCGATTCTACCTTCCTACTTGCACAACTTGCATCTGAACCCACCGTGGGAAGCAGGGATCYACCAGTACCTATTAAGGTTAAAATGAAGATGGAAACTGCAATATGAATAGTCCGTGTTATCCATATTGGCAGATATGGCCCCTTCCAGGGAACTCACTTTCACCTCCAGACTGAGTCTTTGCAATAAAGACCCGGCTGAATGTGTACATTTCTGRATTTCCTGGAAGGTCCTGAAACCATCACAGGAACAAATGGATGCTCTACATATATGGGCAATGAGTTTAGCTGTAAGTAGCACAGGCATCAGTGGAGAGTCCTTTGTGCTTGTGAAGGTCATTTGACTTTCAGCAGTTRCTATCCAAACGCAGTGACGGTGTGAATTCCCTTTCTAAGGAAGAACTTAAAAAAGGAGACCTCAAAGACCCCCATGGAGAGACTCTGCTGGTATAAACTGGCACAGAGCCACTCTAGCAACTGCGTTATTGAGAGCGGTAATGAGGTTTCTCTTTTGTTTCATTCTGTAACTTTACACAAGGTGTCACAGCACAGCAGAACAGTATGGGAGCCATGCTTGCCAGCGAAAGTATAAGCTTTTATCAGGTCATCTCTCCTTTCCTATAATATCTCTGACAGACTAAGGCTGTCTGCAGCATTTTGCCATGCTCTCTTTGGAAGGATGTTTATCACCTGGCTCTCCCAATTCCAACAGTTTCTCCTGTTACTCGATGTCTTGCCTTGCATCTAGTGATGTTTCTTGTATACAAATTGGYACACCCAGTTTAATCTGTCATTGCTGCCAGAGTGCCATCTTTGTAGTTACTCCATTTGTTCACTTTCTACATGAAACAAATTGATCATTCAAAATATCATTCATATATTCATTTTCCCAACACCTGCAGGGCATACAGATCAGCTGCAAAATGCTCTTCTGACACCAGCTTGCCATTTTTGCCCAAAGAAGAGTTACATATTACATGACACATAGACATGCATCTAGTAACACCTCTAGAGCAAGGGATGAGGAACTCTTCCCTTGCTGCAAACCAAAAAGACCTTTTGTGGGCTACAGACTAACACATACTTCAGTGAGGCGAGAATGGACGTGCTGGTAAGACCAAAAGACCATTCAGCTCTTTCTGAATATGCCCAAGAAAAGGTTGTAAGAAATGAGAAATATACTGAGAGGATTTTACACGATGTATTTTCTCAGCTTCCAGCAACCCCTGGTTTAGGGAAAACAGTAATCAATAGCAAATATTCAGGAGACAGTAATAAGGGGCAGACTGGGGGACACACACACAAAACAAAAGTAACATGGTGCAGGTCATTTGTAATGAAGACATAGGCTGCATCCAGCCTTTGGGAAGATAGGTTTTCACACTTGTAATAGACAGTAAAACCATGTTTGAATAAAATAACTTACTAGGGAATTATTAGCTGAAGGGCAAATCCCTTTGACTGTTACTGTCTCCTCTAGCTGTCTACTACAGACCTGACAGAGGGATGGGAACTGTGGATTACCGGTAGCAAAGTTTCTTGAGGAGGGGATGAGCTGTGTTGGACTTAGTGCATAAGAACAGATGTAATGACCAATGAGTTTCTGTCACCTTGTGGATGCACGTGTGAAGGAAAGGGGGAGAAAGAGAAAGGGAGAAAAATGAAGTTAGCAGTTGGCATGAATCAGCATGACTCTACTGGCTTTGACAGAGTTCTGGTGTAGCTCTCCTGAGTTATCCTGCCTGTGTCACCCACGTATGTAAGAAACAGGGTTAGCGACTGAGGTTGTATAAAGAGATAAAATAACTTTATATCGATAATTGTACAGACTGATAGTTATAGCTGCTATTTTCTGACAAGGAAGAAGACCCTTGCATCCGTGAATTGGTTCAGGGGGATTACCACCAACTATATATGAGGTCTGACCTTAGGATGTGGCTTCAGTGGAGCTCTGCCAAGAGTATTAAATGGCAAATAAACAGAAGCAGTCATAAACTGAGATTGGAGATTTTGTTCAGATTAGAGTGACTGATCAAAGCTGCTTTTCTGCAGTAGAAAAACTGACTGGCTCGCTTCTGAAATTCCCAGTACTTTGTGACCTGAGGGTGTTGAGATATATAACAACTGAAAGTGATGGGGCAGTGTATCATCTGAATTTGTCTGAACGTGAGGAAAAGTCTCAATCCAGGGTGAAATTCATTCATTGACAGGAATGTGTGTTGAATTCACTTGTTTTATTCTGCTTTTAATAGACAAAGCTGCCATTTATTGATCAGAAAGGAGAGTATCACCCTGTTACTCCTTGACATCCCATAACTCCAGGACACTCAACCATTTCTGCATTAACAAGAACATGTTGAAGAAATATTCCAAAACAAGACTTTTTGGATGATTTCCCAAAAGCTCCAAATACAATCATAATGTTCTTCGAGTTACCATAAACATTGATTTCACCTTAATTTTAAATGGGCACACTATGACAGTAAAACACTTCAACTTTACTTGTTCAATAGCAATTTTTTTATAGAAAACTATCTAATTAGCTTGTGTGTTTTCCATTTTCTGCTTTAATGGTGATAAATGACATTTCATTCAGGCCAAAATTAACATCACCACAGAATTATGCTGAAGAAACCACTATTTTAACTTTGAACTTAACTAATTTCTTCTCAATGAAGATRAAACATATTTCTGTCTGAGATACTGGGTCATATCCTCAAGTAAAGTCACATGCATTGAGCTTAAGGGAGGAAAATGCTAACAGCTTTAATGTTCCCATACTCAATTTGACAGGGGCAAATAACTCATTTTTTATGGGGAAAGGTTGGGTTTGGAGTAAATCTTTGTTTCTGAGTGATGATAAATGAAAGGCTGATGTGAAGATCATACTTGATAGTGTTTAGGGAAAATGATGATGCGTCTGTCTATTTGATGGATTCCCATTCTAGCCATAGCTGGCAATACAGAATCCTGGGAATACTATTGCAATTTTTTTTCCAAAAATCTTTCCCAGTAAACAATTCTTCATTGTGAGAATGATATATCAAAATTAATCAGGCATGTGTGGGAAGTACATGTGTGTTTATATGTGTGTATGAAAGAGCAATTTTGGGTTTAAAAAAAGGCAAATTACTAACAGAGGATAAATCTTGTACYGGTTAAAATGAAATTCTAAGCCTTTTGCCTGCAAGATGGCAAAAAGTACTCAACAGACTGCCCTGAGAAGCACCTCAAAGYGAGAGTTTTCTGTGTCCCATGGTGGGGACCACGTTCTGCTGTGCTCTGTTGTGGCAGACCAAAAAGCCAATGAATGTAACAGTCATCACAGTCACCCTAGGCTATTCACATTGATATAAAATTTGAAATATTTTAATCTGTCTCTTCAGATTCAAGTAGGCTGTGGGTTATGGAAGATGGGGGAACTAGAAGTTTTGCGAAGTTAAAGGGGTTTTGGCAAAAATAAGATTTGCAGAAGGATAAAGCAATTGAAGATTTTCAGACAAACAAATCACTGTATGTTTTGATGAAAACTGTTTGTAGTGAAGTCATTAACACCAGTAATGAAACTGTCGCTTTTAGATTTCAGGATTAATACCTGATGGAGATGAATGGGAAAAGTCACACCTCTTATGTTTTTTGCTCCAGGCTTTTCAAGATTCCTTTCACAACCACAAAAGTTAGCACCTACTTTCATGTGCAGCGGCAGTAATATGGCCTGGGCTCCTCAGCTTTGCATCTGCAGTCAAATGCTCTAATATTTAACAGGGTCTGAGAGCAGAACGAGACTTTGCATGTTTGGAGGCAATTGGAGCCCTCCAAGTATGCCTCTCTAGTTTGGCTCCTCTGCTACCTGGTCAGCGGGTGGTACATACTGCAGCCTTCTCATCCATGGGGTCATTTAGAGCATCTCTCTCTCTCTGAGCAGGCCACTGATTTTCAGGAAATTGCTAGAAACACGTCATTTTTTACATGATTGTCCTTATGTTAAATTTGGATATTGTCCCAAGAATAAAGTTTGTTAGGATCAAGTAAATAGATATTTAATGTACTGAAATGCCCGTGAGAAACTTTGTTTCTCAGAAAGCAGGGTAAATTACAGACCAGCTCTTCAGGTAGCATCAGTACATGCATATGGCATTTTGTTCCAGCTGAGGGTTCCAGCTATGTCTGTTCCSTGCTGAAGGCTTTGATACTAAGTGATAAACTCACCACTGCCAGACAGGGGCAGCCCTGCCTTTGGGGACAGTGGAGTGCATGCCAGCTTTGTAACCTTTGATAACACCTTTCTGAGCCTGGGGTACTTTTTGGAGTTTTATTTGGGATTCAGGGTTGTAAAACTCCTTCTCCCTTGGTGCACCTGCTGCTTAGTGCCCGTGCCCTGTTATTTCAGTTTACTACTAACCTTTTGCTTCCCCCCCGCCCCTTTTTCTATAAAACCTATGGAACAAATCAGCTAATTGGGAAAGAACTGACTACTGTGCTGACTCATACCCATCAATAGTTCTGTCAACAAACTTGTGAATGGAGAACCARTGTTACTGCTGATGGTCTATAGGAACAAAACAACTCTACTTGATATTCAGATCCGCAGCTAAACTAACAGAAGTGGCAGTGGGGACCAAACAAGATACTTTTTGCAAATTGACTCAGCTGACGCAGAGTACTTATAAAGAATGCCATTTTAAAGCTACTTCTTAGGCACTAGCAGAATTTAAGMAAAAAATCTTTGTACAGCTCACTGCAAAATCCTTTTGCAAGCTAAGAGGGCATCATTGGGTTAGTGTAAAGATCCATTACTTGAGCTTTATCCACCTATTCAGTCACTGTGAAGAGGAGGTGAAAATGACCTGTGTCTTGCCTTCTAGACCACAGAAGTGAAATTTCATCACTTTTAGATATGCATTCCCAAAGGAGGAATGAAGTAATACGATATTCAGAGCGGCAACACTTAACATTTAAGCCTCGTTGAATTCACAGCTGCTGCACTAAGTATCTGGTTTTACACGCAGCAGGCAGGAGGGCTTGGTACCACAGTGCACGTTTCACAGCAGCTGGCGTGCTTGGGGAAACTGCCTTTCCTGGTTAGCGGAAAAGACTGAGGAACAGAGTTTTCTATGTTTTGTCCCTCAGGGCTAGGTTTAGAGTCACCTCAGGCCAACCAGAAAGTGCCTGTTACCAACTGGGAGGCTGAATATTTGTATCCTGTTGCTTATAGTTTTTTTTCCTAAAGACCAAGGTGGTGGCAGTCCTTTCTAGCAGTGGCTGGAGACCGCCCTGAGCAGCACTGGGCTGCTCAGTGTTCAGCCCYGCTGCTGGCTAAACATCCCTCCTGGGTGGGAGAAGGGGAGGTAGGAAAGGGAGAGAAAAGGACGCTACTGCGATTAATTTAATGCCTACTTGCCATTAATGCTTATTCAGAGCAGCGAGGGCTTTTCCTCTCACAGGGAGATTTTGGCAGGCATGCCTATTTTGTGTCTACGAATAGGATGTTACGTTATGTCAGGCACCAGCCCATTGTTTTTAGGACTTAACTAGCTGTGTGTTTGCATTCACGCTGTAGAAATTTAGGATTAGGTGGGAACTTCTGGAGTGCCAAAATGTTAAATAGAGGAACTTAAGAGTTCCTGAAAAGCTTATTGCAGTAGCCTGACACACTCTGTTATTGTTAAATACATTGACTATCACCTGTCTTTTATTGTCTACTAACTGTTGCTCCAGRTGAATTAGAATCGCATAAGATGCCCATATTCATATGTTTTCAGACAGGTTTCTATGTCATATGGATGGTTACATTATTCCTAYTAACTTGAAAGAAATGTAAAAATGAGAAACCTTTATCCTTACATACGAGATGCTATTAATTAGGTCAGATATAATCTATTGCCTAATGAGATCCTTTGGAGTTTGGACATAGCTTCTGTTTTATTCAGAGCTTTAGCCACTCACTTCAGTGTATTAAATACGGGTGATTACTGTAATGATATAGGCCTGGGAGTGTCCCCATAACAAGATCAATTCCAGCAGACAGTCAGGAGTGCACCACACCATTATCACTGCCCCATAAAAACGGAACCCAAGCGTTGCAGAGTATCATGAAAAGACCTGGTTTTAGGAATAAGAGGTTTGATCGGGTTGTGATTGTTTGCAATCTGAATCAACGTTATTTATTAAATAGGGAGTTTTGTAATGGGAAATCAAGTGACAGAAGTTTGCAATATACCTCCTTTTCTTCCTTGGGGTTTTACCTAACATTTTAATCATGCTTGTGGACTATATTAAGCAATAATTCATTATGTACGTGATCCAAAGACCATTTAAGTCAACAAAGGCAACCCCATATAATTCAGAGACTACCATTCACTCCAAGGGCTTTGGATCAGCCCCAGCAGCTATAAAGTCCGTGCTGCAAAAGCTCATGCCCAGCCTGTATAGCACTTCTGTATCAGCATGACTAGCAAATTAATACTGGAAATTTTAGTTTCTTTTCCCTGCTTTGATTGACTTGTWAATTTTCCCATCTGCACTTCATTAGATATATTAAGATGAGCAACTATGATCCCCAGGGTTGACTCTGAGGTGTCATAATAACCACATCCAATGGTCTGCTAAGTGGCAAAAGGAGTCAATCCTCCTTTACTCCTTTCAGGCTGCACCTGGAAGGCTGGCACGGCTATAGAATTTTTTTTTTCCATTAAATAAACCACATACATTGACAGAGACCATTAAAATGGCACTACTGTGGATGTTTACAGGATACAAGATGATGTAGAGCTCCTTAAGGTCCTCCACAGGAATTTAAGGCAAACAACCAAAAAAGAAATGTGAATGCTACCCATGTCTTGCTTCACTGTGCATTCAGATTCTTCACAATAAGAACTAAATTTACAGAGAGGTTCCCTATGATTTCTACTTCAGCACACAAAGCTTTTTCACTCTGAGTTGTATATAGAGGATGGATTGTAAATGCACAAATCCAGCTGTGCTCCATTTTTATAAGGCATGTAAGAGTTTGTGTCTACATAAATTATTAACACAAACCTGTGTGAAAAACCTGCACTGTCAAGTGAACTGCATGTACAAGTAGAAATCAGGTCTTGAATCTATGGGTCCTTTAAAAAGCCACCTTATTAAAATGGATTCTTTTCAACTTGCCATTGATTTGAAGAGCATCCACACAGCAGCTATAATGTGTAGAGTTTAATGCCAAAAAAACTTGCAGCCTGCCTTTTTTATCCCCAGCTTTCTAGCAGTTAATGAGTGGGTTTTGTCTTGAAAACATATTTTCTTCATTTAATAGCTTATCTACTGTCATCTTTCAAATTCCCTAAATGAAGTAGCACCATTTCCCAAAGCCGAGAGAGGATGCTTAGGGTCAGATCAGCCTGTCATTTCCACAGAGCCTTGCACAGAGATTGGTGAGGGAACGATGGGCAGCAGGGAGTGGAGCGGGGAAACACGACCAGTCCAGAAGAGCACACGTACGTTTTCCACTTCAGGGATGCGGAATGATTCTTGGAAGCAAAAAAAAACTGTATTTGGAAAAAATAAAAAGTCTTCCACTCACCATCTTGTGTAGAACGGTTTAACAACAAACCATTTCTCTTCACCCTGCTGAAGAAAACACTCTATTTCCATTTACATTATGAGGAAATCAGCATTTAAATACTGCGGTGAAAATTCTTTTGTATATCCTATTCGTCAACCAAAGATTTGAAATCAGCTTGGTTTGTTTTTCAGGCTGTTTGTTGAGAAGAAAACCTCAACAAATCCTGTTGTCATTACCATTATTGATCTAGATTCTGCTTTTTATAACCTCTGTAAAAATAAGCTAATTGAAGAAACCATTTTTATTTTAAAGAAACCATTAGTACTGAAATATGTTAAATCATAAGAAGAATGTAGTTTACTTTTATTTGCCTTTTTATTTTTACATTTTTTCCAGGCACTCTGGCTATGCCAGAGATTTAATAGCAAAAGGAAAAAAGTTGTTGTGAAAGATGTGATCTGGAACATTACTAACCCACACACCGTGGTCTATGACTTAGTAATATTTGGTTGAGGCAATGAGAAGACTTAAAATAATGGAGCAAAAGTAGGAGTGTTATAGGATAGCTGGCCAATTTTCTCACATTCTTATTTTTTATCACCCTGACAATTACTTTGTAAGCAAAAAGTTTCAATAACTGTGTTAACTGCATTGATTAGTGCTTGCTATAGCATTTCCCACTAATGATCAGATCTGTCCTAGGCTGTCTCACCAGGGCTTTACAGACAGCTGTGCTCACAAAATGATGTTTCACATCATTGAAATGTTACTTGTCAGAACAGAGCTCTGTTGCCCTTCTACCAATAACTTCACCTATTCTACAAGGAGGTCTGTGTGTGCTACGTCTGCACCTAAGGCCAGCCCCTGAGGTAAACTTTGAAGGAATCAGGGATGGGTTTAAACCTCAATCACGCTCACACTCAAGGTTACATTTCCTTTCTGGTGGACCAGAACATCCCTGAGTCCACAAAAATGCAGATTTGGATTTACATTCAGGCCAGGGAGCACCTGGTGATTTGAAATGCACCATATCAGTCCTGGATGAAGACATAGGACGAGCTCAGCTGACTGTGGGAGATCCCCCTGCCCTGAGGCTGCAGAGAGCAAGGATAAATATCTCCATGTGAGGCATAGTAAAGCAAGTGGTGACACCATTCCTTGAGCTCAGCTGTCAGCCACAATAGGAGCTTGTGGCACAATTGATGCACTGTGTTGGGTAGATTTAACAAAAAACACTTCAGTATCATGATGGTACCTCTGGTACAAAACCTGAAGGCTATGAGGCATTTGAAGCCAGCCCAATGGCTGAGTCCATCCCCATGTCACGTTCTCTTGTTGTGGTCTTTTTTGCACAAGCTATTCACTTGATTCAGGGTGAATTAAGATGATGCCTCCGAGCTGTGAACACCTGCCATGTGAAGCTTCACCACAGCCTCACACATGGTTTATGCAAACACAGTCAGGATTTCTGAAAGGAAAGTGACTTCCTCCATTAGCAACAAAGGATTTCAAGGCTGGCTTTTTAAATGCATAAAGGTTAGGTTTACTCAGCTCTTCTTTGTGTCATTTCATTGAATAGCAAAAAAAAATATCTTGGATTAAATGCCATAGCCAATAAATTTTTAAACCAATTGAAATGTCCAACAAGTGAAAACAAAAAAGCTAGCCTAGGTTGAAAATAAGCCCTCTGCTTCTTTCCTTACCATATTGCACACTAGTCCTTGTTGAATGGCCTTTTTGATACTTCCACATTTATTTTTCACCACCATCTCTACTCTATTTCCCCTCATCTGCGCATCATGCCTAATTCATCATTGGCTGCATTTGCATTCATCAAATGAATGAGGTCAAGCCCTTAGTCTGCTCCTTGGGACAGAAAGGTTTACCTTTCTTTGGATAGGAGATACATGCACACTTTTTTTCTCCAAAGAGAGAATAGACAACAGAACCTTTAAAAGTGTAGTGCATTTAGAGGACAACTCCTGACTAATTTGGGCTTTAATTAAAAAAGTATGATAAACCTGAAATATATTTTCAAAACGTGTTAATATGATTATGAGGAGCTTCTCCTTTCATTGTAGTGGATCTAAATGGAATTCATGTATGACCCTTGAGAGAAGAGGTTGTCACCTACTATGTGGCTATTCACTAGCCTGCCCGGTAAAGCCCAGAACACCCATTTAAATATCATTGTAAGAGATCAGTTGATTTCAGAGGAGAGAGGAACTGAGCTGAATAGCAAGCTACAAGGACCAAATTATGGTCCAAGCAGTGGAGGAGAGCTCTGAGGGGAAAATGATGTTCTTCATGTGGCTGTGCATGTTGCCTGGTGAGCTGTGTAGTACAAAAAAGGTGTCTTCCTCTTTTTAGTTTGTTCTCAGTAWGATAGTTTATAGTCTTGCAGATCCTCATATATTTCTGCAACATAAAGTTYAATAAAAATTAAAAAATATATTGTTTGTGTATTACAGGACTTCGGGGGTAGTTTTACACAATATTGCTCAGCACCATAAATTTGACTGCAAACCTAACATTTTAGACKGATTCCTACACCAGTGCTAAAGAAGAGTGAGGTACTTAAGAAGTTTATATCTAAATATTAGGCTTAGAAATCTCTGCCCTTAAAAGGACTTCTACAGTGCTGGGGAAGGCTGTTTATTTCCTTCTAGGTATATACAGCCATGGATTCTCTCCAAAGACCTGGTACCAACTCTAGATAGTTCCTTTCTTACACAAAACCCAGCAGAAAAGAGGAGATATTGGTGGTTAGAGATTTCACCTAAGAAAATGGAGTTTCATCTCATCTGTGAAATATACAGAGTTCAGTCTTAACTCTAGGGAAGTTAGAAGGATTTGAGCCTGGGTATCCCACATTCCAGTGTTAATTTGTCTCTGACAGTGAACCACGAGCCACTGGGCAGAGAGAAAACCTGACTAGCCTGTATTTACAGTAGGGCCCAATGCTGCAKTTGCTCCAATACAACTATCACTAAAGAAAGCCTCATTTATAACCCATCTCCTGGGACGTGGCTTGTTGCACGCATGGAAAGTGGAAATGTCCCTACCTGAGCCCATGGGATGGCTGAGTAGGATCTAATTCTAGTCTAAATTTGGACTTTTCTAAATTTTTCAGTTTGGCAACCAAATATCTTAGTTGTTTTCTTGTGTAACTAACCCTTGCATTCTCCATAGTCCACCACTATTTAAGATGGGAGAAAAGAATAAACAGAAGCTAATCAGTAAAGTTGGAGGCCAAAGCACACAGTTAGCAGGTAAACAGAAGTTTGGGAGGACTGCACCAGAGGGACAGTTCAGGTACCGAGATGTTTTACCCAGTGTCTAGGGGCCAGATCTACAAATATCCATTTTCATAAGCCTCTAATATTGCTAACGAGTCATATTTTCTGTGCATGCATGACTGGACAGTGTAGTTTAGACACAGAAGAGGATGGACTCTTCCTTGAATTGTTGGACCCCCTGTGAATGAGTTATGTGAGTGAAATGTATGTGCTTACCACATCTGCTACAGGGCAATAGGCAGTCACCACTGGATCCTGCCCAAGCAGTAAATCCAGTTTTCTGAAACCGTCAGACTGAACTGCAGATGTGCAGTGAAGGAGTCCAGGATGGCGAGCCAGAGTCATTGTGAGGTAACTGCCTGGGCTGCTGTATGTCCACAAACTCCAGAAAAACATAAGATCCAGAAATTAAGAAATGCAATAATCAACTCCAGATTAAGTGTTCTGGAAATGCATCAGCAGACAACTGAGGATCCACAATGCTGGCACCAGGTGTGAAAGGAAAAACAGGGGAATAGTCTATAGGCTGTCTGGGAGGGAGTCAAGAGGCAGTTGGCTTTTGGACCTCTGTTTTGTGAGTTCAGGCAGGGCTCTCATTTATCACGGTTTAGGATGCTTTATCTAGAGGACAGCAGTTTCATTTTTTATCTGTGCCCTTCCCTCCTTTCCTCTGTGTTAGAGCCTGGGTATACCCCACATAACATGGTGTTACTCCACAGCAATTCAGTAKATCTGAATATTTATGCAGCAGCAGAAGTCTCACAAAGTGTGCCCATATTACTTTTTCTGTAATCTAGCATGAAAGGAGAGACTTCCCCCAAATAATTATCTTCACTTTTGATAAAACACCTTGCAGCTTTCAGAAAGGTGCAGAATACTACAAAATTCATAGCCAGTTCAAAATCACAGACCATTAATAGACATCTGTTTTGAGACTGATTTCCCAGACCAGCTAAGCGAGTGACCGTTCCTCCTGGATATTCACGCACTAGGAATCTCAAAAGACAGAGAAAAACATTGGCAAATCACTGAAGAAGGAAGGGATATGGGCGGATTAACTTTGAACTACTTACTTACAACTTTGAAACAATAACAATATGGGTCCTGCATGTGGCTCATCCTAATGTGGGGATCCATGAACCAAGATGACTTGTTTCTGAAGGATGTAGTTTAATGTTTTTGCAGCTAAGTGTCACTGACTAATGAAAATATATTGGCACAATACTTGCAGGTTATTGTTCTATGTGGCTGTACTTCTTAGCTGGGAATTTGTAAACAGGTCATGACTGAAAGCAATATGAATGCACTCAGATATTCAAATATTCAAAATAGATCATGCTATATTTATTGGAAACAAAGTCTGACAAGATTATGTGTATACTAGGAACTGATAATGAAACATTGCATTGCATTGGCACTGGTAGTGTCAGCAACAGAGAAATTACAAACCTTAAATATTTATATATTAAAATGAAGTGCAGCTATTAATGCTTCCAAGAAGCATGTACTGCAATGCTATAGATAGACATGAAGAATAGAGTTTTGGAATATCTCTAACAGGCCGATTTATCATTTTTACAGAATAGCTCCATGTCTGTGGAAACACAGTCTTAAAGAAATTAGAAAAAGACTTGCAAAGAACCATCGAGGTCTGAACACAAAAAATGGATCTTCCTGAGGGCTTAAATACACAATGGAAAAATGAATGTCATAAGTAATCCATTTTTCTGGATTGCTGATTTATTTATGTTGATTTAAACACAGTAAGTGCACATATTTCTTTAAAATGCTTTGGAAGCCAACAGTATTTATGGTCCTTCAAAAGATCATACACTTGTTTTCTTTTCATTAGTTTAATTCTTGGAARAACGACCACTTCAGTGTTTATTATTTTTGATGTGAGAAGACTGACTAATAAACATAACAGCCTTTAAACATAGAGTTAATGGTGCTTAATCCCAGTTACCTTTTCCTTGTCTTTGCTGGAAGAAATCCTGAAGTCCTGTGTCAAGCATGAAAAAGAAACCCTGGGAGGATTTAGGATCTGGGCCCATTATGCCATTTCCTTCAGCAGCCTGATGGAACAAAGCTTCTTGGTGCAGTCCCAACTTCATCAACAGCTATAATCCCAAGGACTACAGGAGGGCTGGGATTTCACTTTACTTATTCCCAAAATGGGATGAAACTATGTTAATTTCTGCCCAGTGATGAGAAAAACCTGTTCTTTTCAATACCAAAGTTAGTATTTTGAAGCCTGGAAAGCTATGCCTATCAATTTGGATTGCTTTCAGGTGTCTTGTCTGAGCTGGTGGTGTAAAATGATAGTATTTTTGAGAGATAAGAAGGGCTAAGGAGATGGTGTGGAGCACTGGGTTTCAGCTCCTGTTCCCTGGATTTATTTTTTTTGTTGTTGTTGTTGTTTAGTGTAATCTCACTTGAACCACCTGGAAAGGTGAACTGGGAAGTCTTCTCCCTTCTAAGTGAGGCTGTGACTGGTGGCCACAGCAGCATAAATCAGACTAATTGCCAACTAGGGCTGCCTTCCTCTTCTCTTGACCTGCACAGGCTGGTACTAGGAGAGCATCCGGCTGAGACCTAACCCAACAAAATGGAGCAGTCCTTGGTCTGAGGCCAGAAGAGATCCCTGAACTTCTCACCACCCAACTGGGTGAACTTCAGTGTCAGCTCTGACAAGGAAGGAATTGAGTGCCACTGTGGTACTCTCAGGTTACATCAGCTTAAATTGCTGGGGAAGCTCAAACTTGGTGTTCTTACAGCTATGACAGAGTCTTTAGTGATTGTGGCATCCTTAGCTCAGCTTCAGCAGAAGCACCCATGTAGTAACCAGAATGAATATCAGAATCTAATCCTTTGGTATGAACAATGTATGCAAAATACTATTTTTTACTATTTTTTTCCTGTAAAAAATGGTATTTTTTTACTGTAATGACTGTATTAGTGTAATCTCTTCACTCTATCCCTGTAACTGTATTACAGAGATAATTATACAATTACTATATTGTATAATATACTGTATCTCTTTACTCTGAGAAAGCAYTGACAAAAGAAGAGGACATGTGCAAGTGTTTTCCTCACTTATTTTCCATTTAATACATTTGACAAAACATATCTTTTCCATTGCATTTCATCATGACAGGCGTCAGATCCTTTCTGAAGGCTATGTAAGAATGAATCTAGCATGCTACAAACAGGCAGTGCACCCACACTTGCGTTACACGGTCCTGAGGCTGTCCAGGCTCTGGGTGTTCATGCTGGCAGAAGGGGAGGACACAGTTTGATCTGCTGATTTTTAAGACAAGCATGTTCTATGCTTAAAACCACAGTCATGGTTTCTGAGCTATGATCTATTAGAAAATGGATTGATACCATGGTGTATGTCTCATAGACCATCAAACAGCTGCTGGGACCTATGTATTTGCAGTGATGCTCAGGTCTTCAAAGTTTTAGCCAAGCCTAGAAGCTTATTTGAAAGTGAAGGACCTTGTATTGACCTTCACAACCTCTGAACAGAATTTAGTCTGTCATTAAATCCCTGCCCTTTATTCAACTATCAGCTTCAAGACTTGAAAAAAATACAGACTTTTTTTCTTACACAGGCATGGAAATGCTAATGCTAAGCTCAGTCCCTGTGTCATTACATGCAAAGAAACATGAGTCCAGGTTAATAGAACTGTATAGTGCCTAAATTGCATATGTTGCTTCTTATCTTACAAATAATGTGGCAGCTTGCTTTCTTTTATCTTGGTGGATGATGGCCATTTACAATTCAGAGTGTGGATGCTCCTCAGAAGATGAAACAGTCATTCTGTGTTTCCTCCTGAAAGTTGCTGTGCAGTAAAGGAAATATCATAGTACTAAAAAAATTGAAATAGTGCTAGAAATATAGTTCTAGAAAATTTCGCTGATTCCAAATTTTAGGCTTAACCATCCCTTAGCTTTCACGTTTGAACCCACCTTACGGATATTTTGCAGCCTGGATCTGTCTCTACTGTCTGCTTTTCTACAATCCAAGTGATCCACTTGATGAAACTAAGCATCAGAGAAATCCAAGAGATTCAGATGACTTTATGGTCAGAAAATACCACAGTACTCAAACTGAAAAGTTGCAGTAATCGTTTCTATTGCACAAAAGGGCATAAGTCTTGTCTTCTAACCTTAGTAAATGGGAAGGCCCAGGTAAAAAGGAAAAATATATTCGTGTYATGCATATTCATCATGTCTAAATGACTCTCTATGGGAAATACTGTGGTAGAACTGGTCATGAATACTTTAATGCTTTTTGTGTAGTCAGATGTCTGTTCCATTTTGAGAAAAATCCTTCTTGGTTGAATGTGCCCCAGCAGGCTTGCCTGTTCCTGGACTTGGGTTTCCTTTTTGCCATTAAAGTGAAATATTAAATTACGATTTACAAGTAAATTTGCAGTCTATAGTGATATCAATAGATCATCTGATACATATAAGCATTTCCAGAGCTCAGGGAAACAGCTCTCTCCACTCTCAAAGGTCTGAGTGTTTCAAATACAAACAAGAGTGTCAGCAACAGCATTTTAACCCTGCTACATAATGGCCAGTGGTAGGAGGAAGTGGAAGGGTATTATTTCACATCCCATGTTTCACATCATAGCTAAATCCAATACGAGCAATGAAGTATTCATGCAAGTTTTAAGACTTGCCATCACTCTGTGGAGAATTTAGAGTTTATTAAGTAATGGTTCATTGCAAGAAAAGCTGTGGTATTTCCTATCAGATGTTGTCTTTCTCCAGAATTTTTCTGGTGGTTGTTTTGTTTTGTTTTGTTTTGTTTTGTTTTGTTTTGTTTTGTTTTGTTTTTGTGGGGAAATGCAAACAAACCCTTGTTCATATTGGCTCAGGACATCTTCAAAGGAAAAAAAAAAAATTTAGGATAAGAATAATCTTAAACCCTAGGTAATATTTATTCGACAGCATATTTCAAAATAGCACTGCATATATGTATGTACAAAAGCAAATGATATTTGCTTGTCCTTTACTTTGGTGATGAAAATGAATAGATTACTAACGTGTTGTTCATCAATCAGAGAAAAAAATATAGTAATCAATATAGAGGGATAAGGAAGAGTTTTATAGGTCAATTTATTATAGTGTCATAACTTTGACAGGCATACTGAATGTTGTTTTACTTTACTGCCCAATGCCATGGATGAACACACCAAAAAAAAGGGCAAGGAATACAAAATTTGAGATTAATTTTCATTACCCTCCTGATATTTTATAAATATATCTACCTCATGAAACACCTCTCACATTTCTCTTTACCTTTAAAGAGCTGAGCTCTCTCTTTCTAGTTTTATAAGGATTAAAAGTATCCTCACTATCTCGTGTTGGTAGCTTTATTGCAGCATTACAATATTTACAGCATCTGATGGCTATAATTTTATGTTGTACAGAGGGCAATCATTTTCTGTTCTGCTGAGCTTGTTTGGCAAAACATGACGCTTTAACCCAATTTTGATGCAGTCAATGGAGAGGAAGAAAACACACATACAGCGATGCTTGTCTAAGGACTTGAACAGACCTGCATGGTAATGACACCGAAGCACTTCCTTGCCATAATGTGTACTGTGCTTTTCCTCAGGGAGTGATTTCAATTCATACAGAGATTTTCTAAACCCTTGCTTACTAGGATGGTTGGCTTAAGCTTGCTTCCAGGATATGATTGTAACAACACTCCACAAATACAAAAATCCCTCAAATACAGAGTAATATTTTCTAGAGACCTTGAGTTACTGTGGAACATTTTAAAATGGCTTAGACACTTTGAGCTAAATTTTTAATGGCATTTATGGAGCTCTGTGACAGCTCTTAGTCAAACTATTCAACAGTGATCTGCTGCATTTGCCGTTTCAGCTCCCATTGCTTCTGCTTCCAATACATACCTTTGTTTTCCCTAACCAACGCCTGCCAAGGACAGCTTTCTCAGCCCTCATTTTCCAACCAAATTTAACAAAGCTGACAATGAGCAGTAAACATTTACGTAACATCAGATTTCAAATCCATTATGAGCGCAAGCTTTCTAACTGAGCTTTTTACCAATAGCCTAAGAGCTCTTCAGGGACACTGCCTGCGCATCTCTTGGAGATGTCCCACCCTGCTCCTGTTGGACSGAGGCAGAGCCATTTGTGCCGCAGTTCCACAAAACAGACTCATCTACGTTTGCTTTCTGTGTTTGTGGTTTTTTTGGTGTTTTGGGGTTTTTTTGCATTTGACACCCATAAGGAAAATAATGTCCTCAATCTCTTTATCCCCTTCCTTTTGGGTGCTGGAGRAAGTCAAACATTCCTCTCTGCTTGACACCCATCAGAGGTAGCAAACAAAGTGCCACAAGGAACCATTCTGGAATAGCATGGTAGTTTTTAAGCATGGATTGCTATTAGAGGTACGTTAGCCCATTTTTTTTTAATGATGTGAGGTTTCAAAGCAAACTGATGAATTCTATGTTGCTTTCTATAAATCCATGCATCATCCTCCCTGGGTTTTCATCTATTTACCTTCCTCTGTGGTGTCCAGCATGAGAACATCTTTGGTGTTGTACAAATGCAAGCACATTTTACTCTTGGTTGTTTTGCAAAGGAACAGGGCAGAGAGATAAAAAATTAGCAGCCCAGGTCGTGCTGTGGATGACCCTTACATTTCAAATATCTTCACCAGATCAATCACCTGTCTTGTGTACTTTGGACACACAAGAGAACACAGAGAGATCATCTAAATCTCTCAACTTAACTTGTTGGCAAATTTCTGTTTATTTGCTTATAATCTTCTGTCCCTGAAACCCATTACAATTCAATAAAGGCCACTTCTTTCTGCCTGATCATATTATTGTTATTCTTTCTGCCAATAGTATTCTGTGAAGAGAGCTCTAAATGCAGGATTCACCTAAAAAGAAAGATGAATCAAACTTTTCAGCACTAGCACCTTTATTTTGCTCCTGTTAAAAGGGCTTAGGTAATATTTGTTCTTTCTCTCTCCTTGAAACTTCAGAATAGCTTTCACTAGTACTTCCTTATGATTCATATAATTCAGAAATTAGTTATGATCTGTTGCACTGCTTCAGTTAAAATAATTTCTGCCTACTGAAGAAGCAGGAGGCTGAGTGCAGAAAGAAATCTGCAGATATGCAGGCAGACACTTCTATTAGATAATATTTTCATTTATAGAGTTTACATTTTTCATCACAGTTGTTGGTTAATGAATCATTTGGAAACCAGACCTACTTTGCTTGAATCAATACCATTGTTGTAAATATCTACCTACTAATTCAGCCAGTAATTTTCAGTGGATGCATTGTTCATGACTGATTTGCTTTGCATGCTGAGGCTAGTCATCTATGTTAAATGCAGTGATTTCCTTTTTATGAGTAAAAGATCAAAATATTTTAAATAGAACAGTAAAGAATAATGAACTTCAGGTATCAGGTTTGGATCGATACTTGCAATTTAGTAAATTAGACAACTGAGACATACTTACTAGCCCATGACAGTGGTACAAATACTTGTGATTAATCAATATTTTAAGCCTTTTTAGTCAGAGCGAGCTGGGGTCTTATTCATGAGGATATGCACACATTAATTCTTTCATAATTTACCATATTTGATAGGTTTAAACTGTAAAGTTATGGTAAAGGAACAAACTAGTTTTTCGCAGGCCCTCTGTCTCATTCAGTAGATTAAAATAGACTGTGCTCACTTTCAGGCAGTTATTCAGCATTTTGTTTTCCTTTTATTGTTCGGTGTATATTCCACGCCTTATTTATTGCACACAGTACAGTCTTACTTTCAAGACAGATTTACTTGTGTTCTCACAGCTTTTCTATGGCTTTGGTACCTAGTTTTGCAGCCCCATAGATGTTTCTATAGGCTCTCAACTCTTCTTTATGGAAGATTTCCATCTATGTGGAGCCAGAACACCAAGAGATACAAATCATCCTGTAGAATTGACTTCTGCTTATATTTCCTATTCCATTAATGTTTGTGCCATCTGAAAACAGTACCAGCAATGATTCATATTTTCTTCCGTGTCATAGATGAGAATATTAAACAGCACTGAGCTAAAAACAGATCTCTGGGTGATTTGACCGACAACAATCCTTTCAGAAGCTGATTTTTTTCAGTTAATCCTGTAATTTGAGATGTATCATTCAGTGAGTTTACAATCCATTTACAGAGAGTTACATTTTATTTCATATAATGCTATTATTTAAAGTAAATAATATTAGAGCAAATGCTTTTAGAAATCTGCTGATATCTATCCTTTCTACCAATTAAGGACTCCATCTGACAGAGAGTTTTTGGAAAAGTATTGCCTTTGAAAACCAAATTATAAGCTACAATTTTTACTGAGAATCTTGTCAAAGTGATGACATCAGCATGATTGAAAAACACCCAAAACAAAACTTAAAGTGTAAAAGGCATGAAAATTAATTTCAAAAGCTGTTGAAATATTAAGTTTTATTTCTCTCCATCCCCCAAAAAAGTTATTTTCTAGAGCTGTTTTCCCAGAAAAGCAGACATTTTATGCTCTTTCTGCAGCCAGGTAAAAAGGAGGATTTGTGATCAATTGTGAGAAATTTTATGAAAAAAACAAAGTATCCATGACAAAACAGGGACCTGTGCCACAAAAGACCAAACAAGAAAAGATAATTTACCTACTCAATTATGCATTAACAGACCTGTTCAACAAAGTCCTTTGCAAGTGTCCTATGAGTGTTATTGGTTGCTGGGGCTCACCTAGTTTATCAAGAACTGGCTCAGATAAAGTAAGAAAAGATTTGCAGCCTCCTAAGCTATTCTGAGATGCCATTTGCATAGTTTTTCTGACATGAATATATGTGGTATGCCTTGAGTGATTTCTGTCTGGAACTGCATATCAAGGTTAATGTTGCTTGAATCTCAACTCTGGATTGCTTAAGATCCCCAAGACTGTGGTGCCTCACATCAGCCTTCAGAAGGAGTGGGAAGTCTTTACCATATTACAGAAATGGTGTCTGTCTGCCTGCTCATGACACCTCAGCTCCTACTCTTATCTTCCTCTTTTCTATGCCAAGGAAAACCCTACCATTCCTACATTTCAAAGAGTGGCCATGCCAGMCTCCTTGGAAAGGCACATAGAGAAAGGGGAGCAGTAGCAGCAGACTGCTAGTTTATGGGACATGCAACAGGAGGCTTGGAGAAGCAATTGCTTTCTCTGCATTCGTTTATGTGCCTGCTATATCCTACAGGCACTTTTGTTGCTTCAGTGGCATCACCAACTGTAATGGGAACACAGCAACAATGATGATATCCTCTTCAATCTGATTTGTAGTGGCTAAATCCAATTCTATTTAATTTGAAGATTTTATCTGAGGTTTTACTTGCTATCCGGAGACTCAAGGAGCAGAAAATGGCTTACCATTAATTATGAATATCTGTGAGAAACAGAAATTCAATGACAAATTGTGCTGGCAAACCCCCCTGATGCCTAGTACACATAGGTCATGCTTATTTTGTTCCCACAGAGTGATTTGTCTGTCATACTGCTATCAGCTTCTTTTATGATCACTTTTGGTTTTATATTATTTTCGATTAGCTCATGTTTTAGATCATTAGTTCAACAAATAACCTGTAGCCCAGTGATAGATAATCTGTGTTGAGCAAGCATCATTCAACCAAGTCCTGACAAGTCTCCCTGATTTAGTTTCTAATACTCATTTAAAACACTTTAAAGAAGTTAAATGAACATAAAAATTGTTCTCAGCTTCATATTTTGTATATCCATCATCTATTAGACACCCACTCTGAGCTCCATCATTCTAATCAATCATATTGTGCAAGTTATTATATTTGTATTATATAAAGAGATAAATATACTTTCGTTCTTCAGGTGCTATTGTACCTGTTATCCTTCCTCGTATGCACAGCCAATGGCCATAGGACTAGATTAATATCAATTTCTGTTTAAAAATTGACCTTTGAATGCCATTAATTTATTGATTTTTAAGTTTCCACACAGTTTAATGTTGTACAAATGGGTTTTAAATCATCTACTGACCTATGCTTTTCTTCTAATGTCTCCAAAATTTTGGGAAAGAATTGGAGTTTGGGCAGTTGAGTCCTAATGGAAAGACATCATTAGGGTGTTGCTTAAAAGTGCTAATGCAAAAARCCAGTATGTTCCCCATCAGCACTGATGGCATATGGAGGAAAATCAGCTGATGATTACACTGGATAAATGGTTATCTTATTATGGAAGTTAAAAAAGTCTGACTAGGTATGCACAGACTATTGTAATTTTATGCTCTACAGTTTCTTATGAAAACTGAGAGGAAAAAACAGGATGAATATTGAGGTGGGAGGAGATACTCAAAGGCTGCTTGACACTAAAGTCCATGTCCTGATTATAGAATCATAGAATCACAGAATCACAGAATCACAGAATCACAGAATCATTAAGGTTGGAAAAGACCTTTAACATCATCGAGTCCAACCATAAACTGACTGCCAAGTCCACCACTAAACCATGTCCCTAAGCTCCACATCCACACGTCTTTTAAATGCCTCCAGGCATGGTGACTCCACCACTTCCCTGGGCAGCCTGTTCCAATGCTTGACAACCCTTTCGGTAAAGACAGTTTTCTTAATGTCCAATTTAAACCTCCCCTGGTGCAACTTGAGGCCATTTCCTCTTGTCCTATCACTTGTTACTCGGGAGAAGAGACCAACACCCACCTCGCTACAACCTCCTTTTAGGTAGTTGTAGAGAGTGATAAGGTCTCCCCTCAGCCTCCTTTTCTCCAGACTGAAAAACCCCAGTTCCCTCAGCCACTCCTCATAACACTTGTGCTCTAGATCCTTCACCAGCTTTGTTGCCCTTCTCTGGACACGCTCCAGCACCTCAATGTCCTTCTTGTAGTGAGGGGCCCAAAACCGAACACAGTATTTGAGGTGCGGCCTCACCAGTGCCGAGTACAGGGGGTGATCACTTCCCTACTCCTGCTGGCCACACTGTTTCTGACACAGGCCAGGATGCTGTTGGCCTTCTTGGTCATCAGGGCACATGGCTGGCTCAAATTCAGCTGGCTGTCGACCAGCACCCCCAGGTCCTTTTCTGCTGGGCAGCTTTCCAGCCACTCTTCCCCAAGCCTGTAGCATTGCCTGGGTTTGTTGTGACTGAAGTGCAGGACCTGGCACTTGGTCTTGTTGAGTCTCAATTGGCCTCAGCCCATCGATACAGCCTGTCCAGATCCCTGTCTACTCTGTACGTACAGAATAGTGTTGTTTTTCCCATTTGAATGGCTCTATGGAGCTGGACACAGAGGGTGGCGTTCAAGAGAGTTAGCCATCTTCAAGTTACACAGGGCATCTGTATTTACACAGAATATATATATAAATATAATACAATAAAAATATACAAAACAGATATAATGGAGTACACATACATATTCCACACATACATCTGTGTGTTGCATGGATGTACGGTCCCACACCCAGTGAGAGACACCAGCTAGGTCTGTGAGCATCTCTAAAGCAAAATCAAGGGCAAGCACAGGCTGATAACTTCAGGCTACTACTAGGGATGGTCATGCAGCAAGCTACAGCAGAAAGGAGGTATAAAAAGCACTAGTTTTCAGTTCTTGGCTTACTGCCTTTCATCTGAGATATGATTATTTTGACGGTGTAGACAGGCTTAGGGTGTGCTTGCATATCAGCTAAGGGCACAACTTAGCATATGTTGGTAGGCCTGTCGTGAATGAGTCGTAGAATTGACAGGTCATTCACTCAACAATGTAATGAATCCTGAGTTCATGTCAGAGAAACTGATGGCGAAGATGTAACTGACAGTAAGACATCACTACATTGCATTGCTAGCTATCATGCTACACTATTCCCAGAGCTGTGCCATAGTCCAGAAGATAAAATAATGGTTCGCAAAACTAAGACTGAGGTAGTCCAATGGATAAATGCCCTGCAGATCTCAGACACAACTATTGAGACCACCCACCCCAATAGACGTGTACTGCAACCGAGGGTCTAATCACCTCATGCACAGCTGCACTGTTGCAGCACTGTGATGAATAGTTTTCTGGTGAAAGGGTCTTGTTTTAACCATTAAAGAGCAGTTTCTGTTTACCAGACTGTAGGGCCCTATCCATTGACCATAAACAGTCCAAACAGATAGATGGATGGATGGATGGATGGATGGATGGATGGATGGATGGATGGATGGATAGATGGATGGAAAACAAGTAATTCAATTCAAAGTCTGGCGTGACACTTAAGTATACTAAAATGGGATGAATCAGGACCATGGAATATTCCGATGCTATTACTAACCAGCTTGTACTTTTGGGAAAAGAAGAAAAGCTCTCAGAAACAAAACAAAACCCACCAAAATAGAACAAAGAAATTTTGATGTCATTGCAGTCATTGTCTCCAGGCAATTTTATTCCATTTTCCTGCGTATTTTCCTAATGATGCTTGTTCATGCAAGTTAACACTGTAATTTCAAGAAAGTGGCATAATATTGAGTTGGAGATTATGGAAGCCTTAAAAAGTTGCATCTTAAGAACAGTATACTCACTGAAGTTCATTTTATTTGAAAGCTTGACTTCTTACAGCAGTTATTTCTAAGTCTGGCCTTAAAATGTATGATTTATGCACAACTAGCAAATTCATATAATTTTTGCTTGAAAATTCTTTGTAATTTTTCTAAACCTGTACAGCCAATTTAGTGGCTTTTCAGTGCTAAAAGACCAAAAAGCTGTCTTCCTTCCCATTGTTTTTTACTATCACTGACAGTGGAAGACAAGCCATTAGAGATGGCAAATCTCCCTGTGAGGCATGTTTAGTTTAAGATGTATTTCTCTTGCAAGAAGGATGACACAGAAAAACATCTTTTGAGAGACATTTGAAGAAGGAAACAAACAGTCCTGTTGTAAATCACCAAAGGCAAGTACATTTTTTGAAAACTCCATGGGAGAAGCAACATATACATGCAAAAATTTCTCCTGCTCAAAGAGATGACAAGGGCATGCCCCAAATTCATACATACTTAGAAAGTGAATGTGCTTAGGCAAAACAGTTTTCTTTTTCTGAATGGAGGACATTTGTTGTGTGTCAGCTTTTGAACGCTCAAGGGATACCAGTCACGATATCCATTATTATCAGCCAATAAATCCGCTTGTTACTCCTCAGGGAATTTTCTTAAAAGGTTGGAGAACTATTCTGACAGAGGGGATGCCTAAATGTATTTAAAAAATGTTTGAGTTACCAACCTCCTGGCCATTGCAGCATATGGGAGGCCTTGCTTGGAAAATAACTAATATAGCCATATGGTACATAAATTAAGTCAATGATCACAGGTTAAATATCAATTTGTGCATATATATAGAGTATTTAGCAACACCCAGACTAAGAAAGAATGGTAAAAAGGCAGAATAGTCATAATGTCCAAGTATGTTGAAATAAAATAAATACGTTTACATTTAGGCACCTAATGATAGAACTGTTGMAGAAACGGCATAATGCGTTCTGCTCCCACTGGCAAAATCTGGCTGGAGAGAAGAGTGTGGAGCGAATTTAACACACTATATCAGCTAGCCATGTATTAGGTAATAATACAAACTCTCAATACAAGCTCTCAAACTATATTCTGTTTTATGCCTTAATTAGGTGCCTAAACACTAATGTCCACATTGAATATTTTCAAAGTTTCTGTTGTGTGTCAAGAAAGTCAGCTTTTCCTTGTGAAATCAAGTGCAGTGAGATTTTCCTCTTTTAAAAAAAATATATATACAGACAAGTGATGCTTGGCAAATGCTGGATACAAGACCCTTTCCAAAAGAAAGCAAACTGATATCCTGGCAAGTGTAATTCTTTTTCTCACAGAAAACACTAAAGCAACTTTTCTGGTTTATCCAGTCCTGATACAAGAGCTGCAAAATGATGCACATCCTACCTTGATTTGTCACATGTAGATTTAAAAATTACTTGGTAATATTTTATGTGTTACCAAGTAGCATGCAGCAAGGTAACTCAAATCCACATCTTCAAACTGATTCTGATCTCACACTCACTTTGTATCAGTGGAGCACCATGGGTATCAATTATATTGCTTCCCTGATTTATACTGATACCATTTCAATCAGGAAAAGTCACGATAAGTAGATTGTGAATGACTGGATGTCATGCGCTCTCCCTTTTGCTTTTGGCTAGAGGTACTAAATCAATTTTCTAAAGTGCCATATACCTTTATAACTGGGGATTTTTGTCTCCATTAGCTCCAATTATTCTTGTTTCCCTGCCTGTCATTTTTCAGGAATGCTTCACAAACATTATTGCAGTGGCAAATTACCGTTGCTCTTTCTTGGCTACAAAATTAGAGTAAATGTTTATAGCATTGTTATATGGTGGTACTGTGATAAAATCTGAATGTTAACATAGGCAGGGTGATACTGCGCCAGGCAGGTAATTGCAGACTCAAGCACATCAGAACAACTAGGAAAGTGTTTCCTCTGCCCTGGGGCCATCAAAACTGAAAGCTGATGGAAGGCTGTCTGGATTCATGGGCAAGAGGCAAATGAATAAAAATACAAAGAGTTACCTGCTGTCTTCTTCTTATTTGACTGAAAAAAGTGACAGAAAGTAGGTCAAGAGTGGAGAATAAGAGTCTTTGTATAAAACTATTGAAGAGATACTCACTGGCCATCACTCTCTCAGTCCTATCTGGTCTTCACTGGTATCAGTTGATTGACTCATTGCTGCCTATTGATTTTGCCTTCGCAAAATTTTCTCTGACTCATTATTCCAGCTGACTGTTGTTCCTCATTTATAGCTACCTTTTGGTCTGGCCAGTGTGTCTCCTCATGCCAAATACTTTTGTTTCACTTCTGCTTGTGTTCACACCTTCCAGTAATGTTAGTTGAATTTGTGAGGGATCTTTGTCATGAGGGAAGCTCATGACAAAAGAGGTGGAGCTCTTTTGCCTTCCAATGCATGTAATACACTTTCTGCTTTTGGGACTTGGATAACACCCTCGCAGTGGTGGTGTTGGAAGGACACTTTGCAGCTACTGAATTCAGCATCAGAAGAAATACTACTGTGGGCCTTCCCAGCTCTCAGGGACCAGAGCTGACCATATCACAGGCTGGCTGCAGCTCTAGACCTGGCTTGGAGAGGCTGCTAAGCAGTCATGGCCAGGCTGGCATGTTTTTTGGAGGCTGCAATAGCAGTATCTGGTATTCTGCTAGAGATCTGCTAGAGTCCAGAATTTTTTTCTTCTCCTGGAGATTCATCTGCTAGACTAGAGATTAAATCTCCAGAGCTTCCAACTCTTGTAAAAAGTGCAAGGCACCGGGAGATCAGTCCTTTACCTGGCAGGAAGGCTTTTCACTACATGGTGCACGTAGTGCTCCAGGAGATGATTTGGAAAGCACAAAAGAAAATCTGTAGACACCGACCCTTTTCTAGCTTGGTCCTCAAACACAGAGAGCTGCAGGCAAGCCGCAGGGAGGGCTGCACTGAAGCCCGTGTGAGCTGATCCCAAGTCTCAAGCACAAGCAGTCTAGCCAGGCACACAGCACTCCTACCAAGACCAGGTCTTTGTGCTGGGGAGGGACTTGTCTGGCAATGTAGGAGTTGTTCAGTGGCACTTAGCTGGTCTGGTTACTCCTGAAAGCTGCAGCGAGTGGTAACTCTCATGTGGGCCAGGAGATGCTTGCTAGACTGACACCCACACTTCGGGGTGTAAGAAAGACATCGACATTTTCTGTTTTGGGTAGAGAAAGCAGAATGGCAAAAATGGCAGAAGAGCTAACTTTCAGCTGTTTGAAGACTCCAAAATTCATAAACTATCTGACAGGAATAAAACCAAATACTACATAGCAGTGCTTAAAAAATAGGGGGAAAAACCCACTTTATACTTATCACCTTGAAGCAGACAGGGGTCCCATTCTCTGATAAGGTGTTAACATTTAAGAGCTGACCTTGAACTCGGTGGTCCCTCTCGCAAAAACACCCATCAACTTCAGTTGCCTATCTGGGCTGTGGGAATAAATAATTCCCCCTCTTTTCCTCAGTTTCATGTGCCAGCCAAAGGAGCTTATGAAAGAGAATAAATACATGAACATTCAAGCGTACAAAAGAGCGTAGAAGATTAATTATCACAGAGGCAGCCGTAGATTCATATGGTTCAAGTAACAAAAGTTCTCAGATGAAACCCTGCGAGTCTGCCGCCAGATTCTTGTGTATGTTAAATAGTTGCAGTGGGATTTCCAGGCTCAGCCCAAGTGTGACTACCTGGCACAAGTACCATTTCTTCGCATGCCTGCTTAATGATGATACCCAGGCCCTTCAGTCTGCAAGGCCCAAATATGTGTGTCTCATCACTACAAAGAGGAACGAGCACAAACAAATGAAAGATTCATGCAGGAAACCTGAACAGCTGCAGGGTATCCTCCTTGGTACAAATGACATTTCTGGTAATTCCACTTGCAGCGGTTTTTATTTTTGATGTAAAGGATATACCGTCCACCCAGAATCTGTTTTGACAGAGGGAGGTGCAATATCTCCGTGTTTTCCTCAGGGGCATCACTTTATCACCACAAAGAAAACAATTTTTTTATTGTCTCAGGTCTGAGGCCATTTGCACTACATTTAAAAAAAGCTTGCAGCAACAGAATTTGAGATATTAAAAATGTAAAATAGAGGACAACCTCCAAGTGCAAGGAGCAGATAGTGGCCTTTGTGATAAATTGCAGAGCCAGGAGGTGTTGCTTAAATCCATGACAGCTACAGGCCTGCTTACATCTGGTCTGCTGCTCGGACTTACTGCTCAGTGGGCTCTGCACAACCTATTGCGTTAACTTCTGGGATGTGCCCAGGTGGCCAAGAAGGCCAGCGGCATCCTGGCCTGTGTCAGGAATAGTGTGGCCAGTAGGCGGAGGGAGGTGATCGTGCCCCTGTACTCGGCACTGGTGAGGCCGCACCTCGAATACTGTGTTCAGTTTTGGGCCCCTCACTACAAGAAGGACATTGAGGTGCTGGARCGTSTCCAGAGAAGGGCAACRAGGCTGGTGAAGGGTCTGGAGMACAGGTCTTATGAGGAGYGGCTGAGGGARCTGGGGTTGTTTAGCCTGGAGAAGAGGAGGCTGAGGGGAGACCTTATCGCTCTCTACAACTACCTGAAAGGAGGCTGTAGCGAGGTGGGTGTCAGTCTCTTCTCCCAAGTAACAAGCAATAGGACGAGAGGAAATGGCCTCAAGTTGCGCCAGGGGAGGCTTAGATTGGACATTAGGAAAATTTTCCCGAAAGGGTTGTCAAGCATTGGAACAGGCTGCCCAGGGAAGTGGTTGAGTCACCATGCCTGGAGGTATTTAAAAGACGTGTGGATGTGGAGCTTCGGGACATGGTTTAGTGGGCATGGGTGCTGGGTTGATGGTTGGACTCGATGATGTTAAAGGTCTTTTCCAACCTTAATGATTCTATGATTCTATGAGAACATCTCAGCTGTGGGGCAGGCATGCAGCTGTCTCATACAGGTCCTGGCCAAGACTTTTGTGGGCATAACAAATGATGAGCTGAGCCAAAACTCTTTTTTGTGGCATTCCCCCTGCAGATTTCCCCTGCGTCCTTCTAACAGAGACGGTGAGACTTCCTGCAGGTGGATGAAACCTCAGAAAATAGTCCTCAGGGCTGCAGTTCCCTCAAGATCCACGTAACCTAACGGCCTCTGGAAATACGTCCCCTTCCTCCAGGGAAACATGGAAATGGGTATCACCTGCACCGTGCTCCTTGGGGCTCCCAGCACGCGAGGTGCTCACATCAGAGGGAGCCCCTGAAAAGGAGTTTGTTAATATGGCTCCTGGCATTTGTCAGAATGTGCGAGCATGGTGTTTTCTATTACAGCTGAACCAAAACTGCACCTGTAATTTACTTAGCTGTTCCAGAATGGCTGTTGTTGGGCAGGAAAGAAGAAAGGCCTCTAGGCAGTTAGATGGGCAGCAAAAAGGAAAGGATAATTCTAATAAATATCTCCTGCTTGTAAACACATATCTCAGACCTGAAGATCATTTCCAGGTCTTTTGTCATTCAGAAAAGTCCCCAGATTAGAGTTAGAGCTAAGGCAAGTGTCACGCACTTWCATATCTTCAGTATACAAGATGAAGAATGCTCTGTAGATAAAGCACTTCAGCCAAAAAACAGGGTATTTGAGAAAACAGAAATACAATGGAAATATCAGAGGGTGCACTCCTTAACCTCCCTGTAAAAGCAGGAAAAGAACTAATATCTAATTTCTATCCAATTTGTTTTAATTCAAACACAAAATAAAAACCATTGATTTATGGTTCAGGTAGCCCACTTGTTCTTCCTTAAAGCAGCCACTTTAGAGAACAGTTTTATAAAAAAGTCTAATCATTACAACTTTGTGAAGCCTTGTAGCTTTTGATTTATTAGTAATCTTGGCTGTGCAATAGGAAGTATATTCCATCTGTATTTAATGACCTTAGATGCCTGCTGTGATAAAAACTACAGCAAAAATTCAGTGCCACCCATTCACCCCTAATATTTGCACAAATCGCCTTTGCCTAGAAAGGAAATGCTCTTTTATTTTATTTTGTGCTTCTCTAACTTCTTCAGGAAATGAGGAGCACTGGCTTTTCTGGCAGCAACGATTAAATAAGCAAGTTTGTGGAAAATTACACAGCATCTTACATTTTAATCCAGTTGCATGAAGCTATAGTCCTGTGGTGATCCCCAGCATGGGTCTGCTGTTTTGTAAGAGCGCAAAGTGGTAGAGCTGATCTGCTAGAGGCACTATATATGATAATTGCATACAGGTTAAGTGTTTTGCAAATTAGCAGTGCTTCATCATCCACTTTCTTTTTTCCATCCGTTCAGGTTGGCATATAGAGTATGCTGAAGGTGACTTGTCTATTCTGCAGCAGCTGGAACATCCTGCCATCCCCACACAATCGTTTCCTGTCATTTTCAAATAAAGCTTATGGAGACGGCTGTTGTTCTGTCAGAAGTGACACACAGCACCATGGATTTTGTCAAGGAGCAACTTAATTTCTGCTGATATGGTGCTTATGGAATAAGACCCCAAGGAAGTCATGTTTCTTGCTGTCAGTAGTCAGTTTAGAGCAATGAGAGGTCCTCTTTTTCACCCATGGAAAACAGAGCATGAAGGTGCAAGGACAAAATAGCCAGGTGTTATTCTGGCCCTCTCTGCCTCCCATTTGGCTGTGGATTCACTCAAGAGTTGAGGTCTGTTGAGCCCTCCCCCTGCCCTGTGTGCCAGTGGTACAACTGTTTGTAAGTGGACCCTAAATTCATGATGGCATTTAGGCATGAGACTTCATGTAGGTGCTTCTGGCACCCTGTCACCCTCAAGGCTCCTCAGTTGCTTGACCTTCAGATAGCTAAAACCCTTGGTGCCATCTTTGCTCCCAGTCATGACCTCTATCCCACTATATTTCTGCTGTCAGAGCAGGAGACCATGGGAGCCCTGACCACGCAGGGGGGGCTCAGCACTGAACTCGGTGCCCAAAAGCATTCCCCGAATGTTTCTCTGTCTCCTGGGCCCAGGGCCCTGTCTGGTGGCCATGCTCTGAGCAAGCTCAGCCTCGCAAGGGAGGAGGGGATGGGAAAAATGTGTCAGYGCTTTGCACAGACTGACCTGTCCTTTGAGGTGGAGCTAAGGATGAGTTATTTTCCCAGCTGGCTGTGGAGTTGGACTTCCAGCCACATCTCTGAGGAGAGCATCCAGCTATGGGGCCAGTGTGTTCCTGTGGAAACAGCTGACCAGTGTAGTCAGAGGTGCACATCCATCCCAACAAGCACAACCACTTTGCAGACCCAGAGGAAGTCTTCTCCAGGAATACTTAAGAAAACCTAGCATTAATTCCTAAAATAGAAATTAACATCCAAGTGTTTGAGTTCTATTGATCGCAGGTGAAGTATTTTAGAGTACCTTAATTTTAATTTTACTCCTATTTATCTGGATACTATAACTAGAAATTTCAAAAGTCCTTAGTACTTCTACTTGGGGTCAACATTTCAAAATCACACAGCGTGTCAGGTTACAGGAAAGTGCAGATGACCCACTTCCCCACAGATTACCAAGTGATCAAACAGCTGTCAGAACAGTTGTTTCTTACAGCATTAGCTCTGTGATATTGAAAAATTTGCATTTTTAGCTAATTGGTTGCCCCCGTGAAAAGGAGTCATAGCAGTGATTTTGAAGGATGTTTCCTGTTGGCAGACTCTTCTTACTAGCATCACATTTTTCCATGTCTGTCTCCCTCCCCATGTCTTTTGTCCTTGCAGAATCATGTGAAGATCAAGTAATAGTGAAGGTACATAGAGAAATTCAGGCTCTGATTCAAAGTAATTGATAAGTACAAACTCAGCGACATGTACTCAATGAGCTCTTGATGCTAGACGACTTCAGAAAACAAGGGAATGGCTTTCCTGTGCTTCTTTTCCATGGTCTGGTAAGACTGATGTCCCCATAGTGAGCTGGAAAAGGTAATCTGTTGGACTGAAACACAGAGACAGGCGTTATGGGTCTTCTCTCCACTCCCTTCCTCTTCCTCCCAGGGAGCAACACTGATTTAGTAGAGGAAATCCTGTGCTAAAGAAACTCCCCTCCAGCAGGCTGATTTTTGGCTATCCACAAGAAGGCATACATAGTCCGTGTGGCAGGCTGGTGCAGCTCAGCTGTACCTAAGCTAGTGCAGATCGTCTAATTTGGGTGCTACCAGCAGGGGCACTTTTGCAGCCAGAGCCCTGGGCTGCTGGGGTTGCCAAAGAAGCAGTGCAGCACTGCAACAGCTTGTAGGCAGCCCACAGATATAAAATTGACACTGATGGCTGCACTGCACTATGTAACATAACTACATAACTTCTTGCCCTAGAAGTGATCACCTCTAGATAGACTTGAGGCACAGTGATAGACCAATACAAAGAATATTGTTGTCTGTGCTGGATTTGTTCTGTCATTGAAGGCAGAGGGATTGTACTTTTTTTCTCTCTGTTGTCAGTGCCACACCCTTAATTAGTGCAAAAAATCACTTTGAGATAAAAAATGGAAGGGGGGTGGAGGGGAAGGTAATCACTTCTGCCAGCAAAGGGATCTCAGTTTTCTCTACAAGATTTAAATCAAAGTCACCTTCTCTTAGAGGAACCCGATGTGCTTGTTTTCTTTTCCCTTTCTTCCCTTTTTTTCTGAAAAGGCAGATTTTGAATCTTAGGCACATTGTTTTAAAGCTTCCTCAGAAAATACAGGTTAATTTCCACAATAGTTTCAGCTGATGTTTGGCAGCTCCCTTGTCTTTCCTGTTGCTGGCTTTGAGTCACCATTGCATGCGACTACCATAACTGTTTAGTGCTTTTAGTACAGCAAGATCCCACTCCCTTTTCCCTCCTGCCACTTGCATTGTCATATATAGAAGTCTGTATGTAGACTGGAAACCTGAAATCTGTATGTCGATTGGCAGGAGTAACTATGACTCTCTTAAGATAGGACCGTAGTTACTAGCTGGGCTTTGCTGCAGGGGTTACACCTCCTCATGGTTCTGCTGGATGCCCTTTGGGGTAACCGACTTAGCCTCTGCCCCAGTGTTGAGTTATGGTTACTTCCTCTAGCCCTCCAGCCCTATCAACTGGCTTCACTGACCACTCAATAGTTCTCTATTGGGTGAAACACAATTTTGGCAATACGGATCATTGCCCTGTGCCCACGGGTGGTGTTAGGTGGAGTCAGGCAGGTGTTTGGGGAGTGGCTTGCCTGGCTTTTGTCTACCACCTACATTATGTATGACGTTGACTTGTGTTGTGACGCAGTGTTCACAGGTACCATAGGCTGCGGAAGACGGGAGGAAGAAGAAATAGATTTTACAGGAATGGAATTTATAAACTGGCAATATGTTGGACTGAAACTATGTTGTCTTTCCTCTGAGAGTGACTGATTGGCCAGGTTGCAGGGAGCAGTCTCTTCTCTCCTCGTCCTCAGCCAGTTTCCTCATATTGCCATGTATGCCTATCTCAGCTGCTGGGCGGGCAAGGGGGAAATCTCCAGCCAGTCATGCTCCAATTGTGAAGACCCTGGACAGGAATCCAATGTCTCCATGTTGGGGTAACTGGACAGGAAGAATCTCAGGGCTGGTGGAACATCCAAAGACCCAACAGAAGAATGTGGCTGGGCTCTTCTTGGAGAGCTCTATTAATGTCGGTGGACAGTGACCATGTATTTGGAAGCTCCATGGTCTACTGTATTACTTGCTTTGACTGTAAAGAAACTGTATTTGTGGGGTTGTTCATGACCTGGGAAGGAGGTCCATGCAAAGCTTGTGGGAAGGATTGTATGTAGGATGTGAAAAGGTGATCATATAGTCATGGTTTCAACCTGCCAACATTAACATAGGTCCTTCCCCAGGTGTCCCCACCACAGCTGTGCTTACAATTACATCTGTGCACTGGTAGGAAAACCCATACAGTGGCCCTTTTATCTGACATTTTCCTGGACCTTTAGAGTGTACTTCAGTGAGCTAATGCAAGATATGTGCTCTCTGTAGGTGTCTAAGGTAACAGAAAGAGATTATGTTAAGTGCTTAGTAAGAGGCATTTTCCATTTGCAACACTCAACTTCATTTAGCTGTGATGCATGAAAAAATTGACCCACGTGGGTCTTAATCTAGCCTTTTAATTGTACCCCTGAAGTGTCAATGTGATGAGCATCACAGATTTTGGCACTGTTGACATTTCTTTTAAGCAAATGACAGTTTGAAAGGATGGTAGCGTATMCTTTTATCGCTGCATCAGATAAATATGTTACTGAGTGATGGAAACTGCTTTACACACTGGCAAGTGACAGAAAAGAAAGTGSTGGGGAAAAGGCACAAAAGGCAAGACAAATTAAAATAAACAAAGAAGCATAACACATACATGTATTCTTAAAGCCTCTCTGATGAATTCAAACCGTGAATAACTGGTGCAGTTGACCAACAATCGTCAGTGAGGAAATGACAAGACCCCTAAAGCTTCCTCAGAAATGTCTTTAAAACAGTGGATCTTGAACTTGTACAGTGGGATCTTGGACATGTACATGTAAAGCTGAAGGGAGACAAGGACCTTTGGTAAAGCATGAGAAGGGTGGCTGTCACAGCACAGGCTCTGATGTTCCAAATGATGTCCTCTTCCACACCAATTTTGTTAGTAAAGTGTGTTGTGTGTTGGCCTGAGAGTCTGAGCCCTTTTGGCAGTGTAGTGCTTCTGAGATAGCAAGACCTAGGAATTTTCTGGAAAAGAACTTATTTCATGGWCAGAAGCAACATTTTCCATAAGTGGGCTGTGGCAGAAGAGGACAGGAATGGGTAAGGAAAATCTCTGTATGAGGATCACCAGGACTGTAGAAAACATGAAACCTGTGATTTTAAAGGGCTTGGGTTGCTGTGGGGAATTGCCAAATGAGCATTCTTCTGACAATCCCTAAGAATTTCAGCAACACATTGTGACATTGACAATATGTTTTCCCATGTCCCCAGATTATCTTAATAGCTAACACCTAATGAGAAACTCAGTTGAGACTGCAAAACATGGAAGACACAGGCACCTATTGAGTCACCTGAAATTAGGCAGCTGAATTTCCGTATTTATCAACCTAGATAACCAAAATACCCTGCCAGCTCAGGAAGATCTTTGTACTGAGAATCCATTGTAGTGTTTCATATCTCAGGTTCTGTAATTGCTGATTGCTTCCTCATTGTGTACTTTCAGGGTGCGAAAAACCGAGTTTAACTGCGGATAATGTTAATTCAATCACATGCAGGCACCTGTCCAGCATATGTATGTTAGCTTATCACTGGCTATCAATTAGCCATCAGATAACTTGGCAGAGTGAGAAAATCCATTACCTATGTAGCAATAGGCTCCCAAAAAGCATTAAAATGGGACTCTCGAAACAGTTCATGTGAAAAATGCTGTCTGCATCTAAGAGAGCTTTTGGTCTCTTTGTAGGAAATTGGTTTGAGGAAGTTATAAATCTAAGGACACACTTACTGCAAAAATAAAATCATTTCCTCACCCAACTTGTGAATATTTTATTCCTCCTAGCCCCCCAAAAAGCCCCTAATACTCCATTTGGAGAGAAACAGGAATGCAAACAACATCAATCTGTCAGGCACGTAATGGGAGGGGATCTTTCTTCTCTCTTGCCACAAAGAATGAATCATAGAAGTTTTAGGGAACCTAATTATGTCACCGAGGAAACACTGAGATGATGATATGAATGTTTTCTTCAAGCTAACATGATTTTTGTGAGAGCATTCTTTTATCTAAAAAGTACTGCAGAACTCAACTCTGGTCTATTTTTAAAATGATAGATTAAACAGAAAAATTGTAATTAAATATTATTATGGTTGCTTTTTCACAAAGAGACAAAAGGCCAAATGTCAATTTGAAATTAAACTCATATAGAAGCTGAGCAAACAATAAAGGGATGTATCACTAAGTAAATTATAGCAGCTTGAGATATCCTGATTATCTTTTGCGTATTGTTGTTAAACCACTAGGCAAATGCAACTCTAAGTCATGCTGTGTTTCATGATAATACTTTTGAAGAACCTGAGGCAATAAAAGCATGTAAGTTTATGCTCAGTATGTATCCATGAATACTTAATGGCTGCTTAATACAGATTTAAAACAGTTGCAAAAAGGGCCTCAGCATTGTGATGCTCAATGCTGCAAAGCCTTAAACTTACTGTACTCCAGATCAGGAATTGGTGATGCTGTGTCAGCCTGTCTATGTGTGTGCTTCCTACATGCTTAGTGCTCAGACTTAAGAAGCTTCTCATGGKATGCATCCAGCTTAGCAAGCAAGGAGGTATTTAAACCCGTCCAAAGAGAAAACTAAGAGGAGGGTACTGCCAGAGACTGTAAGACTCATTTTTAAATGTCGGTACTGCCTTGAGGACTGTCTCATGCTAATATGTGCGGACAGGCTCAGGACCACCACTGCAACAGGTGGACATGCTCCTGCCTCCCAGGCACAGGTGCCTCTGCCAGGCTGGGACTGAAGGCCAGAAACTGTCTCCTTCATGCAGGTCCTAAGCAAATAAGAGCAGACCTGCTTTGTTTTCTTGGTCCTCTGCAGCATAGCTTCCATCCTTAACTTTTTGACATGAGAAGGAGGGAATGGTCCGTTCTTTCCACCATAGGAGCATATCTATACCAGTAGCAAATTAGATACCACAAGTGTAGGTTTCAATTCTTTTCACAGCCAGGATAAATAAGAATTTGTATCACCTTCTTTCTGAGAAAGTGCCTTTGCAGCAAACCCAATACAAAAGCAGTATCCACTGCCTCTGCTTCCTCTCTCCTTCTCCTCCCTCTGAGTGAAAAGAGGGCTATCAGTGCTGTTTAGGTGTTATGTGAGCATGCCAAATGAGCCAGGCTCATTAGGGTCTCCTAATGGTGGGGGCACCTGCCAAATAGGTAGGTGGAGTGCGAGTTCAGTGCACCTAAGATGGTGACATTTGTAGGTGTATGCAAGAGTAAAATTCCAGTTAAATAAGCTTGCTATGGAAAATTAGGAGACTACCATCTCTTAAATGCCTTAACAAGAGTGAGCAGGGTCTTTTTGGGTCATGCTGTTGGAGTTAGGTGCTTTACCTCTAAGTCACCCTTGATGTGACAATAGTTATTTTGGATCTCACCCTAAAAGTTGTCCTGTAGCAGGGAGAAGACCTGTACTGGAGAAAGCCTGAAGCTGGTGAGTTCTTAGTCTTATTCTGACAAGGAACAAAAACCCTTTGCAAGGTACTACATTCTTTTTTGTGTTAGGAGTTAAACCATAGGCAGAATATGTAGACATATACAACTTGGTATGGAGTTTAAGAGCACTAATAAAAAAGACTTAAAGTTCATGTTGAAACAAAGYCTTGAGTACTCATGAGTTCTGATTTTTTTTTCTCTCTCTCTTTTTTTTTTTTTTAATTATCTTTTGTGGACTGTTAAAAACCTTAAAATGGAGGTACAACTCTCTGGACAGTATATTTAAGTCTGTTCACGATATGTGTGATTCTCTTTGTTTCCTTCCAGAGATACATAGTGCTCACTCTCCCAGGGCTCCATAGACCACCAGTACCAACCTTTTCAAAGAGCTCCTTGTAGCTTTTCTCCTCAATTTTTCCAGATTCTCTTAGCCAGAGGCACATTTTTTTCTACAGTCCTGTTGTTTTTATGGCAGATACATTCAGATACATTTTTCATTTTCTCTTACATAGAGCTACAGTTTGAGACCCTAAGGGCTTCCAAGAAAAATGCAAAAATAGCATGAGAAGGAAGCTTCCAGACAATCTTTCTTCGGTCTGGGTAGAAACAGCAAGATTTTCAGCTCATTCTTCTACCTTTTCAAAGTCTTCATTGTTTCTTCAGAAGTGTTTTAGAGACAGAATCTGGATTTTCAAGTCAGTTTTTCATTCCTGTCTTGAACAAATCCTGTCTATCAGTGGATTCAAGTGTAAACAGTGAACTCTATTGGGGGGGAGGGGGAACACAAAACTTTTGAAGTTTTGATGTAATTAATGCTTGTTCCACTGCCTGCTTGGTGGAGCAGGGAACTGGACCCACAGCCCAACTTTTCTCACGGTCTCAGCACCTCCCTGCTGTTTGCAGGCACTGCTGTGACTGCCTCCATTCCTCCTTGCCTCCTCTCCAGCTTCCCYGCTCTTCCAGGGCCAGGACTCCCCTCTAATGCCTCTCTACCAGATACTACATAGTCCAACTGAGTCCTCACTTACTATTTTGTCCGGCATCTTTTTTACCAAATTCTCAAAAAAAGCTAACTTCAGGCTTTGTCTTGCTGGGTCTCCTATCCTTATCTGGGCTGAACACCTTCCCAGCACACCTTCCCAGCTTACAAAGACTTTTCAGGTTTGAATTAATCCTTTCCTCTGTCTAGTTTGCACTGCACACTCTCCTCACAGTGTACCTTAGGAAGATTTTCTTTTCTGCCTTGATTTACTGCAGCGGGATGTAATGTTTAGAGAAGAAGAAGGAGACCTGTAAGGAAAAGCCACTGATCTAAATATGTTTTTAAGCACGGATCAGAGCATTTAATGAAGGCAAATCATGAGAGACAGAAAGAGCAGGCATCACCAGTCAAATAAACTGAAAAAGCTAAAGAAAGTATTTTGCAAAGGCATACATATCTGCATTTCTCCTGAAGCCCTTCCTTCTACATAGAACAGATGGCCCGATCTCAGAAATAAACATAAAAAATAAGGAGGATTGCAAGAGCTGTGAAGACAAGTCCCCTTCTTTACAAACGTATAAAGAGCTAGAGGTCAGAAAGGGTGAGGCAGAAGGAGCCATGGGGGACAGCACAGGCAGTGCGGTGACAAATGAGGTGGCACTTGCTGGATGCCAAAACGACTCCCCTGTCACAGTGTTTGCCAGGGATAGGGAAGCAAAAGTGCCTGAAACAGAGGTTTCCTGGGGACAGAAAATGGAACATTAATGAAAGCATTGGAAATACCTCAGCATCAGAAAAAAAGGTGTGTCTGGGGGGAGGAAAGTTGAACAGAAACTGCTCCTGTGCTGAATTTCCTTCAGCTCAAACTCTAACAGGGGCTGTGATAGCAGCATGACTTCCATGTGCCCCACAAACACAGAGACAACATGCAAGGGTTTGTGATCTATATTAAACATAGAGAAAACCGGGTTGTTTTTCATTCTGATAATACTACTACAGCTATTACTACTAMTAATAAAATAATAATAAAACAGGTCCATCCCAGTCTGATGATCACCAGATGATTTTGAAAGGATACATTTTTAAACCAGACCAGTCTCCTGCATATATAAGGCAATAAAACCACTCAATAATAAAAGATGTGGGATAACCTCACTTACTATCTGCTGCCTAGAAAAATGCAAATGCAATCACTGCCTTGAATTCAAACCTGGAAAACTGCTAAAATGCCAAAAAGAAATGGGACTTTGCCTAATGACTGAAAGTTCTAGTCCTTCCTCCAAGTAAGAGTCTGGAGGTATTAGTGCAATATGCTTCATATCCTTTGAAAAATAAACATTTCTGGTTTAGATACAATCTAAATGAGCTTGGAAATTAAAATAATTCTTCTTCGGCTTCAAATAAGATGGATTGGCCATGTCTGAACATTACTGCTGCTTAATTTAAGATGACATATCAGACTGGCATTTTCATTTTTAGTGTGGGAAGCTGCGTTTATGARTAAGACCTTTCATCTCAGGGACAGCAGTTTCAACTTTTTGAAAACTAGTAGAGGTCTATTTAAATGGTGTCTTGCACACTGCTCAGGCTGGGTACCCTGAGAACATGTAAATTCATCTTACTTATGATAAATGGAACCATGAATAGTAAATACTTCCAGTTTTTTCCTCCTGCAGCTCTTCATGCCAGGATACATAATGAAGTAGTTAAGRTAAAGTATTTCTTGGATGCTTTGATAACACTGAGGAAGGTGTGCATTTGATTGACATCTTTCAAAATATTTCTAGCCTGACAATTTCATCTTATAGCCTCTAAAGGAGGTATGCATCATACAGACAACATGCAGGGAAATTTTTTCTCCGCAGTTACAAAACCAAAAGCTATCCTGAACAATGCTATCGGAGATATTTCTAGTCTCATCTCTTCCAGATTTCTGATAGTATATATAAAATTGCTGCTACTTTGGCCACCAGGAACTGAAGCAGAGCAGTGGGTAGGTTCTACCTGCCTTCCTTGAAGCATGCGATAGCATTGAGCAGAGCACAAATATAGCAACCAGGGCCACTTTCACTCCAAAAGGCATCCTACATTTTACACACTGGTGTTGAAGTTAAAGCACTACCTGAGAAAATGAAGTACCTTGATCCCAAACGCTCGCCAGGCTGAGGGTATCTTCCAGAGGATGCTCTGCACCACCAAGCTACAGGCCAAGCTGCGGAGACAAGAGAGGCAATTTCTGTATTGTCAAATGGTAGTTGAATCTGATGGAAAGAGACAATCCTAGGCCCATCTGCTCCTGGACAAGGGGACTTACCGTTAGGATACAGCTGCACAGGGGGTGCAACAGGGGCASGGGGTGCCCAAAGCCCAGCTGTGCTACAGGCTGGAAGCATGTGGAAGGCTTTGCTCATGAAGCAAAAGTGAACTCGCACATTTCGGGAGACTCTCAACAACATTGACTCCAGTAACATACCAATACTCAGCACCCACATAAGAAGCAAATAAATCGCTTGTTCCTGTGGTTCTCAAATACCCCCTCTCTGCTTGAAACAGGTCCAGGATGGTTGACCAACAATTCAAAAGTACATTCAAAAAACACTATTTCAATGTAGATACCTTAGGAGAGTAGAGTAGAAAGTAATCTTAGACAGGCAGAAACCAATTATTCCTTTAGTTTGGTAAGCCGTTTCCTAGCAGTTGGTCAGCAGAGGTAAGCAGGAGTTGTATCCAAATCACAGTTGCAACGAAGCCATCCCTGCACACTGAACATTGTCAGCACTTGTTGGTGAGAGCTTTGCTACTTGGGASCCCCCTTCTAAAATGCAGTAGCCCAATTATTTAACATGCTGGAAATGCAGCTGAATAGGAGCGCATGGGATGGAAGAGCTGTGATGCCGGGCTATAAAACAGAAGATGACTGGTCAGAGGATATAATTTTATCCCTTGTACTGGAGGCCATGGCAAGTACGCCACAGGTCAGAGCATACTGAAGGGTTGCTTTAGATCTGGAGTGAGCACTTTGAAAATCTGAGAATCAGCAGGCAGCTTTGCGACTGGGAAAATCTGACTGGCAGCTTTGAAGTATATTCTCTCCCAAGGCTGGGGAAAGCCTCTTGCAAAGAGGTTGTATCCAGGGTTATTCTTATCTTAGTGAGGAGGGGATCTCCTGTTTTTCTTCTGTGGTCATATTAGGCCCCTGCACGTAAAACATTGAAGCTGTGGTTCCACTGCAAAGTAACTGCAAAGTTGCTAAGCTTTTTAGACAGAGTCTTTCAGCAGTCTCCATAAGAGGAGCTCAGCTAAAGCCGAACTGCCATAAAACATACAATAAAGACTTCTTTTTCTGTAATGTGCAGGGAGTAGCGATGAGATACTAGTCCAAGGGACTCTATATCAAGTTAGGGCTGTGCTGAGAAACAAAATTGCTGCTGTCAGYTATTTGCAGTTAAAACAAAAGTACAACAGGGGGAAATATCAAACGCTTTTACAGTGCCCTAATGACCATGATTCAATAGCATTATTTACGTTTGGCGAAAAACCACCCCGTGAATCTAGCGAGGTAAAGCACAGCCACTGCCACCAGTCACCGCAGGTTTTCACCAGCTGACCTGCCTGCCTTTGGGGAGGCCAGAAAGCAAAGCTCAGGGCATGATGGTCTTCACGCCTGTGGGCAGCACCGAGCTGCCCTGTTAAGCTCTGTACTGCGCTGGTGCCTCTGCACCTCGGCTGTACCAGCATTTGGCTGCCATCGGCTGGTCCTCTCCTGTCTCCTTCCTAGGTGGCACCACTTTGCCCCTGCCCGGCCAGATGGAGGGTGTAGGGAAGGAAAACCATGGGTAAGCTCACCTTCAAGTCTTGCCCGACATAGAGGATGAGCTCCTTTGCAGATACTCCTATGGAAATATTTGCAGACGTAAAACTGAAAAAGGCATGGAAACTTCTACTAATGACTMTAAGATCAATAGTCTCGGAGTCCTGTGCATTGCAAGATTGTACTATTTACTAGGAAGTCTTGTAAGCCTCTAAAAGAAGTTAAATAAGCTTTTTCACCATCAAGATACAGGAATTTGCCCCTCTTTCAATTTGTTATAACCTCATATGTTTGGTTTGTTATAATCTCATATATTTAGTTGCCAGTAGCTGCAAGTGCTCCAGCAGAAAACAGAAGATGGATGTAAAAAACTAGCCCAAACAATTTTATACTATTTTTAATTTCTACAAACAGGAACTGACTAAATTAGACTGTTAGATTTTGCTTCTAGCAGCTAAACAATCTCATAATGGCTGGAGAATTATTGAAATATACTTCAGTCACTGAACTGGTATATGATTTAGTTTTCCCATACATTCAAAAACTATATAATTATCAGGATTCTTCTCAAAAAGGTTTGGAAGACTGCTGGTACATTCAGAAGTGTCTGTTCTTCTATTCTTCTGCGGTTTTTTCCCTTTCTAATGCGGATGAAGATTCTCTTTGACCTTCTAAATTGTAAATTTTTATGTCCAGAGATCATGTTAATTAAATTCTAATAATTTAGAACTCCTTTAATGTCTGCAGTCATTTTATTTAGGAGTTGCATTTACAGAGTACAGGGAGAAAGTACAAGGCAATTTTCTTTTATTTTTTTCAGTATCCTACAATGTGGAAGAATTATAAGACTCCACCAGGCTTGGACCAACGATAAGAATCCCTTCAGGCTTGATATTTCAGATTGGCTGTCTACTAATGTTGTATCCATAATGTAGAGTCTAATTATTATACTAAATGAGATATTAAKAAGATTTTCACTTTTATGGAGCAGCTAAAACTGTAGTTACAGTTAATTAATAGTACAATAACCAACCAGTCTTTATGTCCRGGTCAGATTTCTCTTATATAAATGTAGTCCTGCAAAATCCATACATGAACTCTGTGTAGTGACCTGGACTGTCTTTGTAGCTACTAGGAGGAGAGAAGGTGATTAATCTGTCCTCAGATAGACCCTGAAGCTAGGTACTGCCTTACAGAGGTCCATCTCCCTGGTTAGGCAGGGAGCAGAGCTCCCTGGTTTAGCCCAGATGCCTCACTTTCAGGTAGCTGAAGTTAGGTAAGAAGGACTTACACCTCCATCTCTTGGGATCAATGCAGCTGTTTTTGCAGGGTACAGGGTATTCTCTTTATTTTGTTCATTTCTAGTCATGTTAAGCCTTCTGAGAATTATACACAGCTAAATCTTCGGAAAAGAGCATCAATCACATGACACAAATTTAATTCATGAGACTTCRAAATAAAGGATACAATTCTCATTTATGCTTCTTACATTTTCTTGCACTGTGCCTGTCTTCCCTGTGGAAGACTGCTTCAAGATATTGCTTTTACAGATCATATACCTATAGAGATAGGAATATGCATTCTAGTAGGGGTACCGTTCYTGTTGGTAATATGTCCCATTTAAACTGTTCATGGAGAAAGGGTATCCTAAACTGGTGCTATAACTTTTTTCAAGGTTCGTGTCATACAGTTAAAGAAGTGTATTTGAAGAGATTTATAAATGACATGCATTCCCAACATGTGTATGGTATATCATTGGGTTGGATTCTTAGTTTATTTATCTTTATTAGAAGACATATCTCGGTAATGCTGCAATCCAAATTTTTGATCCTCAAACAGTGATATCTCAAAAGCACCGATCACTTCTTGAAACYGGGTCCCTTGGGACTACAAAGTAGTGACACCTCAAAGGAGGAGTCAGGACTGAAAAACTTGTCCTAGTTTTTTTGTGGTTGTATCGGGTTATATACAAAAAGTCAATTTAATCATAGTGCTTTCATAAGTCTTTCAAATGGTTATTTCAAATATATGTTTCAGAGAGACACTTTGAATGTAGGATCCCATGAGGCCTGTAGCAGTAAGACCATTAAGTATCTGTGTATAATATGTGAAAAGATCAAAGGGTAAGATGAAAAGAATAAAAATATGGCCGTGTTTGATGTTCATGCAGTCTGCCAAATATAACAAATTGAAACTCATGATTGATCTGAAATATAATGTTTGGGAGTTTTTCCTACACGTTAGCAAGAGTCTACCTTTTAATGAATTAGATATAAAGTTTTATGGTGTTTCATATTCATTGCTAATTTTCCTTTCCTTTCAAGACGCTTAGAACATATTCTTAATTTCTAAGTAATAAAAAATTTCAGGTAATATTTTTTACTTCATACAATCACCTACTATTCCAGCTGCAGACTTATCATTCAGTTCCTAAATTCTGTTCTGTAGCAGAATAATTTTGCCTTATCTTTAAATACAGCTCTATTCAGAGGATATAGCCTGGAAAAATTATGCCTTATTCATGAAAATGTTGTTATAATCTAATCAATTAAGATCTTAATGTGTAGGTTTTCAGCTGGTTTTGACAGAGAAAAAAACATTTAGAATTCAGATTGTGGTTTTGGTAACTGTAGCATCGACTGTGAAATTAAAATCAGGGGTCTTTTAATAATTCAGAGGGGTTTTTTTTATGAATGAAAGAAATTGCAGTCTTAAAAAAGTCAAAGCATGTAATCAGAACTTGGAAAATATTCCATTCTGTTTTATGACATCTCAACTCCAATCAAACAAACAGAGCCAGAAAGAACTGGAGACTTGATTGACTGTTTAAAGGAAAAGCTGTCAGTTTGATTGCAGGCAAGTGAACAGACATATTACTAAATGTAAACTGCATTTAATTTTATTATGCAAGCAGCTTTAATAACAAGTCACAAATAAGTTATGCAAACTGAAATACTGGGTGTGACTGTATACCATTTCTGACTTTGAGTGGGGCTGTGGGTCATAGCTGTTTTCGGTTGAAGTTTTCTAAATTTATTAGGAAGCAAAAGGTAATTAAAAATGAGAGAGCATCAGAGGGAAAAAAAACACACTACATTATTTAAAACAAAAATGGTAGAGACTTCAAGTAGGTTGGTAAGAGTGCTGGTAAGTGATGATGGTGCGGTGCTGGTAAGAAATGCCCTTATGGTGCTTCCATTCAAATATTTGCAGCATTTCTCTACTACCTTTTTGCTCTGGTTTCATTTCCCATGTCTAGATTTTTTTGAAATTCAAAATGACTCATTAAGTGTGGTGGATGTTTGACACTAAGCTTGTGCAGGTTTCTTGGAGGTGCACCTACAGAAGGAAGAAAGTCATGTACCGTTTCTGCTCACCTTGCTGCCCAGGGGAGATAGTTCAAACCAGACTCAGCTGAGGACTTCAGCTTGGTATTATGCCACCCCAGAAAATGCTGGGGTATCCAGCCTGTGTAAGCCCAAAGGTGGACTTTGCAGCAGTGGCAATAGTTTTGCATTGCTGCATGTTGAGGGGAGGTCAGACTTGAGCTGGGTTCTCCCACACCCCGTGGGACCCCCGTCTGCCAAGCTGGAAAGCCCACCTCTCGCTGCTTGTTTCTTCCTCCTGACCCAGCCAGCAATGCAGATAGTTATAGACTTGGAGCTGCTCCAGTACAGCACAACTGAGAGAAACACAGAATTACAGCGTCTGATGCACGTCAGACAAAACGCAGGAGGAAAAGCCAAGATGGGGCAGATGGGCAGGGGTGGCTGCTACAGGACACAGCATGAATCAAGCAGGAGAGCATCATGGTTGTCTTTCTGAGCACTTGTTCCCAATACAGAGGAAGAAGAAAAAGATGTTGGAGGGATTATAGGTTTCACTCAGGGAGCCAGTAGTACAACACCACAAACCCGAAGCAGTAGATGGTACATTCTCACAGCAATGGTATTGTGTCCAACACAAAGCAATTCTGTTGCCGGCTTTGTTGTGTTGGCTTAAAAAAAAAATGTAGTCACGTTGGCTTAAAAAAAAAATTTAGTTGCTGAAGGGGAGGCTGGCAAAGCCTGGAGATCAGCGATCACAATCTGATTACATTCAGCGTGGAAAAACAGAGAATAAGGGTTAGTTTTCTCAAGCTGAAGGAAAGTATGAGAAGAAGTGATTATTTTCTGCCTGGCAGTCTCATTYTTCTGGCTTCTCAGAGGACTCTTTAGAAACTTATATTAGATGATTAAAAAGCCATGGATGTACAGTTGAAAAGATGTCATATTTTGCTAAAAGCTCCTTTTAGTTCAGTAGCAAAATGAAGATGAAAATGATAAGTTAAGCAACAAATGTTGCAAAGAGGAAAGGGAGGAATAGACAGCAGTCAGTGTAAACCCAGTGTAAGCTTTTGGAGCACAGAAAAATGCAAATGGAAGTCAAAAGGGAAGAACTTTGGAAAAAATATGATTGGGTGGCAGTGTGAATGGTGATGTGGAATTAGAACAACTATATTAGGAGCAAAAGAAGTCTTAGTGATACTAAATATACCTGTCATGAGACAGAAGAGTGATAGCACAGCTAGTAATGAAGGAAAATAGTAGAGTTTTCAATAAATAATTATTTTTTGTTTGGAAGGAAGCAGTATAGCTCACTAATTCCTGAAGAAAGGAGAAGATGTGCTTATTATTCAAAAGGGACTAAAAAAAATATTTAGTTTTCATCTGCCAGCTATTTTCAAACTAGCTGGCCTAAATAACCATCAGCATAACAGAGCTAGGCAGGGAGACCTCTGACTGATGTACATACCTTCATTACTGCTAACTCATAGTGCTTAACAAAATTCCCACAGTAAGTGTCCAGACCCGGCCAGCAGTCTGTTGCGGGCAGCTGTAGACCACAGTTATTGTGACTTCAACCCCAGGCAAATATAAAAATGAATTAATAACAATCAGACCAATGAAAGTCACTCAACATAATTTGATTGCAACAAGACTTGTCAAAACAAACCTGATTTGATTCTTCAGTGAGGTTAGTTGCTGGCTGATTGCTGTACTATATATACATTAGATGTAATGGATGTATTTTTGATTTGTGATCATCATACACACAAACACACACACACACACACCCCAGCTGAGAAATTGGCACTATACAATATCAATAACCTTACACTAAACTGTTTTAAGATCTCAAAGGGTAATCCATGAAGGTATCTTGGTTTTCACCAAAATTAGTGCTAAGCGATACTCTTCATCATTTCTAATTGTATTCTAGAAGCAAATATAAAATCATTTCTAATACAATTTGGCTGGTTTAAGCCTACATACAGGAATGCATCTGTTGATGTCTACAGCAATGAGGGCAGGGCATCAACAGAGAATGCTCTCAATAGACCATAAGTTGAGTCCAAATAATTTTAACAGAGCCAAAAGAAAAGCTATATGTGTAGAAACATGGGATGCGGACCGTGCAAAAAGACTAAGACCCTCTGTCCCAGCACAAGGAACTTGGAAAAAGATTTACATATCTTAAATGAGAAACTGAATACTACTACAGAAGGTGTCACGGTTCAATCCCAGCCAGCACCTAAGGCCCACCCAGCCGCTTGCTCACTTCCCTCCTGTGGGATGGAGGAGAGAATCAGAAGAGTAAAAGTGAGAAAACTCATGGGTTGAGATAAAGACAGTTTAATAGGTAAAGCAAAAGCYGYGCATGCAAGCAAAGCAAAACAAGGAATTCATTCACTACTTCCCACYGGCAGGCAGGTGTTCAGCCATCYCCAGGAAAGCAGGGCTCCATCACGCGTAACGGTTACTTGGGAAGACAAACGCCATCACTCCGAATGTCCCCCCCTTCCTTCTTCTTCCCCCAGCTTTATATGCTGAGCATGACGTCATATGGTGTGGGATATCCCTTTGGTCAGTTGGGGTCAGCTGTCCCAGCTGTGTCCCCTCCCAGCTTCTTGTGCACCCCCAGCCCACTAGCTGGTGGGGTGGGGTGAGAAGCAGCAAAGGCCTTGRCTCTGTGTAAGCACTGCTCAGCAGTAACGAAAACATCCCTGTATTATCAACACTGTTTTCTGCACAAATCCAAAACATAGCCCCATACCAGCTACTGTGAAGAAAATTAACTCTATCCCAGCCAAAACCAGCACAGAAGGTAACAGTTCTGGTGCCTACATTTTAAAAAGAAAGTCAAATCATTGGGGACCACAAAAATTATTAAAATGATTGAAAATTATTAGGTTAAATTAAATTAAATTAAATTWAATTAAAAATGATTAAAATTTCTCACAGTGAAAAACTAAGAGAGTCTGTTTAACTTGTCAAAGAGAGGACTGAGAGATGACATGAGTTGAGTGCCTTCCTGGGCAAAAATGCAAAAGGACTTTTAACTTTAGCAAAGATCAGCACATCAGGAGTCAATGGTTGAATATTGAGGCCGACCACTGCCGGATGAGAAATAAGGCGCAAACTTCTAACAGTGTCAGGTCCTGACCTCTGGAGCAAGACATTAGAGGAATAAATTTGATAATTACAAGTCAGGATTAAGTGGCTTTCTGGAAGCTATGCTTCAGTTAATCAAAAGTAACTGGTCTCCAGGCAGGGATAATGGGGCCAATATCAAGCCTTTGTGTGCAAAGTTCCTCTCTAATCTTAAACACTAAAGTCTGGCAAGACAAAAGATTAGTGTCAGAAGGATAAATGCCAGAAGTAAGTATTAGAGGACATTTAAAGCCTGTAAATTATAGAGATGATACTGGGAATTACCCCATCCTTGGTAAATACTAGTACATTTTTGATTCTGCAAAGCTCTTAAGCATAGTTTTGACTTTATGTGGGTGTTTAAGTTCTCCACGTTTCAATAGAATTTAAGCACCTGTTTAAGTTTAAACTCTAAATTCAGGATTAGCTCAACCAAAGTTTTACCTAAATATATAAGGTTGCAAAATTTCCCTTTTGAATATTGGAGTGCACCTTCTGCCCAATTTATCATTTGACACTGATTATGACCAATTTTCACTGTCTTTAAGGAAAGGAAAGCCAGACTGAATCCCACATTTACAGCAATTTAAACGTCTCTGTAGCAAAAAAATTATCAAAACAGAGGTTTGGCAAGATGAGTATAATGGCAATGGAAAAGAGGTTTTGTGAACTTACTTGAATCTCTGTAGCATGAAATAGCATGAGAAAACCTGAAAAATCATACTTAAAATCATGCTATTTCAATAGGTCCCACAATATATTCAATTGTGGAAGAGCCACAGATACTGTCTTTGTCTGTATCAGGCACATTTGGTCTTTGACAAAACCAAAATGCAGCTTTTCCAAATTCCTCCATCCTCAGTCCTTTTCTATATCTTGAAATTGATCCTTAGTGGGATATTCTAATTAATGACAATGGAGAGCACTGGTTTATACTGGTTGCTGCTCTATCCTTTTCTTGCAGAAACACATGGTAAGAATGTCAACAGTTTCTCACTTTGGCCTCCAGAAGTCATCAAGACCTTTACCTTGGAGTCCAGTGTGTGGAGAGCAAGRGTGGCTGGAAAATCCCATTGCTAGCTTCAGTGGCTCATCAGTCTTGTTATGGACTAGGATGAAAAGTGAGAAGTTATATTCCTAAAATATACAACATGAAAAAAAAAAAAAGAAAAAGAAAAAGAGAAAAAAGAAAAGGAGAAGGAGAAGGAGAAGGAGGAGAAGAAGAAGAAGAAGAAGAAGAAGAAGAAGAAGAAGAAGAAGAAGAAGAAGAAGAAGAAGAAGAAGAAGAAGAAGGGGCAGGAGGGGGAAAGAGAAAAGCAAAAGGAAAGGGAAAGAGAAAGAGACAGAGAAAGAGAAACCTAACCAATCAATTACAGTCTTTTAAATCTGTGATAAAGATTTTTCAGTCATTTTATTTCCAAAATGTTCCCCAAATGTGTATAGGAAATGCTTTTCAGTGGCACAACACAGAGTAGTCTTTGACCATGCGGGAATCAAATTGAGATGTCAAGCAGCCAGGCAGAAAAGTCCAGATGTTTGGTAGAACATTATTTCACTCATTTGGAAACAAAATGCCAGGCTGTGCAAGTTAGATAATTAATCTGCCCCAGTACTCAGTGCTGGAGGAGAAGACTTGAGTGCACCTGTACCTGCAGCACCATGTAGGTGGCCGTGTTGCTCCTGCTGCCTCCTCCCCGTCCAAGCTGACACAAGGAGCTGGGTTGTGCTGGAGAGGCTGGTGGATGCTCTAGCCCCTCCCCTGCAGCGGGGAGGACAGATTTTGGCAATGGGTTGTATGTAGCAGYCTGGAATCAATGATTACTGGACTCAATAAAGTCTTTAACTGTTCTAGCTGTTTGCGAAGTTAATATGTGTCTGAAGTACTGATTTGCCTCTGAGACTGCCTCAACCTCTTTGGAAATCTGGCAGAATATACTCAGAAGGTACATTACTTTTATTCTTAATTAAGAAATTCCAAGAAAGTATTTAACCTGGGATCTCAAAATGCGATGTGAAAGTAGTTAATGAAAATGAAAATCCAGTCTGAATCTGCAGAGAAATCAGTAAAGCTTTTCTGTAAAAGGATCCAGTGGAATGTATCTTTATGGTATTCAAATCTTTGAGGGACTATACAATAGCAAATGACATCCAGGCTATTAGGCTACTTATAAATGCAATATCTTTTTTTCAGTGTTCCTCACAATGTCTTTCCTAGTTTTGTTACTTAAATTCTTTCTGCATAATCCCTAGTTATCATTCACAAACTGCCCCACTCTTCAACCCTACTAATAATGTCATTCCAAGGGTGTCACTAGACCATGTTTCCTCTTCATCCAGACATATTTCTCAATTTAACAAAAACAAAGAAGTGCTGAAAAAAGCCCCCAAATGTGATATGATAATGTATAACAAGGTTAATTGCTGCAACTAGAAAGAGACTTGCGGAGAACTAGAGTATCCTGGAGAATACTTTCATTTTTTAACAAGTTTGCCGCACTTCTACTGTCCTATGGCTTCTACTGCTTCTTAATAACATTGCCTAAGATTTTTTAACAGGTTTTGAAAAATAATGGGCATGATTTCCAGAATAACAGTATCTATTAAGGGGTTGCAGGATGTAAAAGAGAGTGATATTACCTTGAGATTATTACATATCTCTCTTTCAATTATTTGTCAGCTTCAATTTTTCTTTTCATTTCAAATTTCTGCCATTTAATTATCAGGGAATCTGTCACAGAATGCAGAAAAACCCAGGTTTATGCTAACGATTGGATTTCTTTTGCACATKAGAGCTAAAAGTCAGGGCTGTTTAGATGGAAAGAAATCCCAATAACTTGGAGACAACAAGGAATGTCTTATACTTCTATGACAGTGCATTTATTCTTGTCAAATCTGTGAGAATACATTAGCATATCTTCAATTTAGGTGACAACTTTTCTTGGTTGCTTTTACAGACAATTTAATGTGCTCTCAAACTTCAAAAATGCTTTAAATGTCTTGTGTTGACATCTTGTGATCCACCTTCCAACATCGATTTCTGTCCTTCCGGGGAAGCTGCAGTGCTTCAAAACCCTGGGAGTGCTTTCCATGGCACACCTCACTGATGTGAAAAGAAGACCAAACTCCTAACCACTGTGCTAAGGGTGTCCTAAAAATGCCATGTTAACATGAAAGTCATCCACTGAAACTGCTACTGAAATACATTTTATAACTGTGTTTCTAAGGATTTTCCAGACTACCCTGATTCTTTCTGGTCTTTGGTTTTCCGATACTTGACAACCATTTTTCCAAGGTTCATATAAAAGCGGAGTCTAAAAATGCAAAAATTATTAGCTTCCAAGATTTTGTCTCTAGGATGAACTCACAGGAACAATGGAGAACAGATTTTCACTCACTCTCATTGCATTGACTTAGAAACCCACTGAGGGAGTCTGGAGACATCAGGAGCCTGGCTCTTCTCGTCGACTTCTCAATATGATGGCTAGAGAGAGGTACAGTGTGCCATTTGATAAGCCTACATGGCCAGTGACTGGCAGGAATACAATATAAAAATAATAACAATGGGATAACTACCCATACTAGTACATAATAAGAGGGAAAGTTGTATTTAGAGCTTCATCTAGTCTTCATTAGTTCTTTAGGACTTGAAGTGGTTGAATTTGACACAGTAGAATAGGCACAAGAACTTGTTTCTTTGTCCTCAACTGCAATAGCTTTAATTGTTTTAATGTTATCACCACTATGAATCTCAACTAGCTGTCAAATTGTTAGAAAGCTAAAAAACTGACTGCTGTGAGGATGAGCTTAAAGCAATATGGAGTGGATGCAAATCTAGCTTGCTTGAGATTTAAAAACAAGCCGTATGGTGTGTCTGTGCTGTCTACTGTTGCAGGATTATTTTCAGTGATTAATACACTTGGTTAATTGCCAAGAAGAACTCTGTGCCTAAGTACTGCAGTTAACACGCCTTACTTCTATGAAATTGGAAATTGCCAATACAGAGAAGTTATTTTTCTTCTTAACCAAAATACACATTCCAAATCATGTACTTTGTATCAGTAGATCAAGATTTCAAAAGTGACCTTGAATTTTGGATAGCTCCTTTTCTTTTGGAAACTGAGGACCATAACCTGAGTCAAATGAGTAACTTGAAATAAGTTAAAAAGAGGCTTCATGTTCAGAATGCTGGCTCTTTTGACTCTCAGACAAAGAAGGGTCTTTGCACTTATAAGAATTTAATTTATCATCATTTGACAAAAAGATTTAGATCTTGGATGGTGGCTTAGACTCATGTTCCAAATAAACACCTATGTTTCATGTTTATGCCACAACAATAGTCTAGAGAATGTCATGATAATGTAATTATGATTTTCTTCTTTCTCTTCAATTAAACTTTGAGCCTTTGATGTCTGACCTTATTTTCAATATTATTTTTGAGTAGAAATGCACAATCAAAACTATCAGATGAAGAAAGTACACATAAACACAGCCTACCTTTTGACAGCTGTCAGTCATAAGGTGTCTGAGAGAAACATTTTATAAATGTGTAATTTACTCACTGAAATTAATGGGAAGAGGCATACAATGATACCTTAGTATCTGCTAATTAAATTGATCTCTTTGTCCTTTTGTGAAGGATCAATATTTTTTGTAATTCAGATGTGAATCAGGGACCTGATTATCAAGCTTGTTATCTGAGTAACTAGCAGTAGGACAAGAGGAAATGGCCTCAGGTTGTGCCAGGGGAGGTTTAGATTGGATATTAGAAAAAATTTCTTCACTGAAAGGGTTGTCAAGCACTGGAACAGGCTGCCCAGGGGAGTGGTAGAGTCACCAACCCTGAAGGTATTTAAAAGATGTGTAGWTGTGGCACTTAAGGACATGGTTTAGTGGTGGACTTGGCCGTTCTAGATATTAAAGGTCTTTTCCAACCTAAATGATTCTGTGGTTCTATGATCAGCAATATCAATAAGCAAATCCTGGCTAGCTATGCTTTGTTTGGCTTGTGTGATATTCAACAACACGAAGAAAAGTCAGAATAAACACATGACACCATATGTTCTCTATATAAAGGGGCCACATGTATTATGTTTTAGCTTGTTCCTTTCCTAGTTTTCAGTCTTTGGGATATTTTACTTGCTGAAAAAGTAAAAGATTTTTCTTTAAAAAAATTATGTGAGAAACTACTTCCAGATAACTAGCTCAGAGTACCTACTCCTCTTTGGAAAACCATAAAATAGAGATGGGAGAAAGCCCGGAAGACTTGCAGTTCACCTTATCAACTCCAAGCACAGTAATGGCACTCAACCTGCATGTCTTGGGTGATAGTACACCACAGCAGCCAGGGAAAGCCACTGGAATTTTTGAGAAGTGGAATCTGATTTTGTAATATGTCAGTGATATGGTGGCATCCTGTCCTATAAATCAGTAACAATCTAAATTAACTGCTCCAGATATAGATGCAGTGACGACACAATTTGTTAAGCAGTGCGTGTATCCAGTATACGTTATCCGATATGAAACTGAAACTTCTCATGTGCATGTTATTATGGTTTTGTAACAGGCCTGGGTGTTTAGTGGCCACAGAAGACGAAACCTACGCGTCTCTGCAGAATTAATGCACGTGGAATATATAATCACTTTAATAATATAGGAAATTTTGAGAACTATGGTATTAATTTATGCTGAAAGTGGTGGTTCCAGCAGAATTCAGATGAGTCACTTTCTTGGGAAAACACAAAGAAACTTTCTTTGAAGGTTTTATTCTTCACATTCAGTTTAATCTGTGGCCAAACAGAGCATGTGGAATAAACTACCCTTGATGTTCTGAGTCATGATTTACTGTACCTGCTACCCACTTTCACTTGCGAAGGGGGGTTTAGGAGCTCAGCCAGTGCAGCTATCAGAGTGCCTATCTTGTTATGTCATCCCTAAAATACTCTYGTACAACACACTCTTGCTCCTGATACGTAAGATTTCTGTAATGTTCAAGGTGTTGCAATTTATTCATTGAATATAATCTCTCAATAACTTAAGAAGGTGACCTGCTCATAAAGCTTTGTGTAGTTCTATTGTTAAGACTCTGTTATTTTTCAAAACTGCTAAAATCAAATTTAAAAAGTAWAACTAACATTGTTAAAGAGAGTACTATGCATAGATGATATCGCTGTGGAACTGATAGATAAGATGTAAATCATCCTGAGGAATTCTGTATCTGGGTATATTTTCTTGGAGATAGTACTGACAAGCACAGAAAATACACGCACATTAGCATTGAAAAGGTGTATTTCATGAACAATAAACTCCATCAGCAAATTTACCACGGTATTCTGGGTTGATAGTTTACGAACTCAGTAAAATACTCTGACAGGTTAAATAAGTGGTAACAGTGTCATTATAGCTGTGATGGTCCAAGAATGGAAGTGAGGAAAATGTGCAGGGAGCAGCACATGTATAATCATAGCTGTTGGAAAAAGCAGTATAATTTCTCATTGCAGAGGAAAGTCCTCGCTGGATGGAGGTCCCTTTTCACCAGTGAGGTGGGGGCAGCAAGTGCCCTGCAAAGAGCAATTGCAGCAGCACCTGAGGGCCTGGCTCTGCACTGCTGACTTTTTGGTGACTTGTGGTTGACGGCTGATTTGTCGAGGTAATTGTGTCAGCCCATGGGAGCTTGATAATTGATAGGTTATTGTTGCTTATTTTCATTGTGGTGTCTAGAAGGCTGGTGCTGGTATAAGAGAAAGAGTGGTGATTAATGGCTTTATGTTGAAGTCAGTGAGTGAAACCAGACTTTCAGTCCTGACGATCGAGAGGTCACCTATATGCTCCAGGAATCCAACAGTTACTAATTAATTGAACAACTTAATTAAGTTAAACTTAGAACAAATGTTCTCCACCCTACTTAGTTGAAAGATTTCTGCTTCTATTTCAGACTGAAAGGAGATCATTTGTGCTAGAAAGCCTGACCAATATAACTTCTGTTTACAAACCTTTTTTACCTGTTTTATAGCTATGTTAAAATAATTCTTTCTGGTATGTTTGTGAATTTAGCTCGGTTTCCTAGTACCCGTGTTTCTTCCTGATAATTTCTGCGCTCACAGAATTACTCCAAAACACAGAGAAAAAATTAACCAACACAACAAAGAGTTTGTTTAAATTATCGTGTCGAAGTATATAGCTAAGACCTCTTTGGGCAAGACATTCATACAGTCAATTCAGCAAGTACAAAACAGTAAGTCTGTCACCATGATCAAAGGGTTCTYGTGAAATCTGTGCTCAGGTGAATACAATACTGGGAAATAAGAACCCATTGCTTGGAAAAAGTCACTTTTAAAAGGAGAAAATTCATTGTGTGTGTACTTGTAAATGAATTATGCCTGTCTTTTTAGGTGCTTATAAAGCCTTCATCTCTAGAAGGGGTAATGTAATTAAAGTTAACCTGTGACCAAAAGCTGAAAATGTACTTTTGGATGGAAAGATAAAACAATCTGTAATGTACAATATATTGAACTGGATAACAGCATTTGCTTCAAAGCTCAAGGACACCTAGACATCTATAATTAGAAGGGCTCTCAAAGGGCATAGACAGATTTTTTCAATTGAGATAGGTGACACTTCTTTTAAAACAGCCCCAACATGAAAGTCTCAATTCTTTTTAACCCTTTAAGGAAAGTAAGAGAAAGACAAGTACAGCTGGTTCTGATTTTGACTTCACCATCACAAAGCAGACATACATTAGCGAAAAGTCAAATGGTGCAGCCAATAGCTGTATTTGGCTTTTAAGCTGTAATTTTGAAGTGTAGTGCCGACTGAAGGAGGTTTCCAACCTTAATTTATTGAGGTGTCTGAGTTTTTACAATCCTTCTGGAATTATTTCCTCTCTGTTCTTGAGTGTGCCAGTAAAGATTTCCTTTTTTTTGTTTTCTAAACTGAAATACAACCCCCTCATATCATAAAACTGATGGACTACAACAGAGGCTAATCCTGACCTTGGAGGAGGCAGCTTACAGAAGGAAACACGCGTTTACTTAGAGGAGGGCCCAGGAGAGGCTCTGTCTCTCTTCTAAACACTAAAGGGTGAGTGATGGACATCAAGTTTTGAATCCTGTGCACAACAAGCAATATTGGAATGTCATATATTTTTCTCCTTCTCCTTTCCTTAAATATTTTATGCTTCTCCTGCATCTGGATAATTGAGATTCCCAAGGCAATACCTTCCTGTATGATTCAGACACTGGAAGTACCTGTGAGCTTGTAATGGGAACTGCATCTTCATGCAATAAAGTGAAAAAGCATGACTTTAAAAAGCTCATGATTTTGATTATTGAAGTATTATCCCAGTATTATCTGCAGTACAGCCACTGTGGTACAAGAAATAAATTCATCAGCTCTAAAGGGCATGTTATGCTAGCAGGTGAATCTGAACCAAGTTCCTGCAAAAACAGACAGTGAAATCATACCTCACTTTCTGGAGGCAGACTGATTTTAAAGCATAAAATAGATAGAACTGTTTTAATATTAAACTGTGTTATGTTTTTAATAATTAAACTGATGCTATGAACTTAACATAATATAATAATGTGTGTTGACTTTATATATTAGTCCTTTCTGAAGCTTGTACATTATGCTGCAGCATACTGATGGGACACAGGCAGTTTTGGCTAGCATCCAGGAGACCGCAGTCTTCAAAAAATGTTTTTTTTAGTATGAATCGATATGAAGTAGATTCTGTCTAGAATGGTAGAGATTCTAGAGTGGTAGTGTTGTAGCTCCAGTGGTCCGAGAGTGTATATGAAGCAAGGCTTCTGGGTCAGAAGTAAAACTAGTCCTTGGGAAAAGCAGGCAGGTTTTTGGCACAACAGCCTGTCTTTTGGGAACACCGGCTCCTCTTCAGGTCTGAAATAGAAGCAACAGCCCAGTTGCTATATAAAGCTTGAGAGCAATTGCTCTGAGTTTAGTTTAATTCCATCAATCAATTAGACAAATCTGAAAGGAAACGCAATTGGTACCTGGGGAACAGAGCAGGATTTTAGCAAGGCAAGAAGTGATAAGGTCATTGTCTCCYGTGGGACAGAGAAAGAAAAAGACCACTGATTATCACCTGTGGAACATGCAGATACAGATTGAAATAAATTAAATTCTAGCAATTATCAGGGCATGCTAATATTAAACTGTACTAAATAGAAATAATTTGAATTGGCATATGATTAGCAAACAAACTATTTTATCTGTGTAATGCAAGAAGCTGGTGAAAAAGAAATCATCTGAAGTACATATTAAATACYGAAGACATGATTAAAGTTAACTGTGAACTAATCTTTCTGAAGTTTTTTTTCCAGGGAGAGTTAGAAACCCTGCATGTGGGACACTACATGGGGATCCCCACACTCTAGGGGGTTGCTAAATCTCTCCATTCTTTTGCAACCAGTTGTAGGGACAGATGGGATTAGCCTTCAGTATCCAAGGTATTAAAAATAGCTTTTTTCGTCTACACCCATGCTATAAGGACAACATTTAACTATCCCCATCAGCCAGAAACCCAACTGGATTTCAACCACATCAGTCCAAATGTCTGCCCAGGTGTTAGGGTGATGCAAAGAGGTGCTGGCTGGGGTTTGCTTTCTGCAGCTCAGTGCAGACGGTGAGGAGGGAGCACTCACTCTTGTCAGATCACCCCAGACCCAGAGGATTTCACGTGGCGTTTGCTGCCGTGCTCAAAGTTGCAAATGAGGGTCTGCAGGAGAGGTGCAGAAAGCATGTTCCCTCTGAAGCCCCTAAAATAAGGATAATAACCTCTGACGGGTCCTGTGACTCTGACGCAGAGTGGACATGTGTTGGTAATACACTAAACAGCGGGAGAAAAATTCGTCAGAGCTTGTCTGCTGGAATTCAGCTTACACCAGCTTAAGATACTTTTTGAACATAGACCTCCTGCATTGAGAGTCACAACAACAATATAAAGGCTGGATGTTTTTACAAACAGGTTTGAAATTATCTAACAGTAATGAAAGGGGTAGAAAAAAGGTAACAATACAAAATGAGTTTTTTTGTTCCAAGGAAGCAAAAGTAAGGTAATAATAAAACCACTGTTCAGTTTTGCACCCAGGTCTTCTTTTCACTCACAGACAAGAAAATTCTTTAGAGAAGGAAATAAGAATAATAAAAAAAAGCCACCTTTTAAAGTCAGTTTTAATTGCAGAAATGTCATCTTTAATTGTAGAAATAACCTGAACTCTGAGGATGGGTAATATGATCAATCTTTTGCTCAAAGTAATTAGATACATTCAAAAAGAGAGGTGATTAAAGGCACATGTGAATTAGTCATTAGACTGTCTAAGAACATTCCTTGTCTGTGCTGCAAAGGAACAAAGCATTTTTATGAAAGTGAAATAACATGAAGTCCCAAGATGTCATATGAAGAGGAACTTTAATTAGCAGTTAGGATGACTCCTGGCCCAACAGGACAAACTGGTCACAATCATTACAGGTGGGGTGGACAAACTACTAGACAGGAGAAACAGCTCATGCCTTGCCAGTGATTTACACAACTATTTGCTAGCAGACTCTGAATTCAGAAGGGTTTTTTCTGCATGCTGGAAAGGTTACAAACAACTCCAGCACAAACACAGCCCTGACAAATTTATTCTGAAAGGCAGTGGGCTTGACGGGGTAACAGTGGCATCAGGTCATATCCCTAACCATATCAGAGTTGACTGTCTGCAGCTTCTTCCATTATCCATCTGTCAGAAAAGTAGGAGTCCTCAGTTGCTTGAGAGACAGGTACAAAGCTGCTAATTTCACCAGCAGTAGCAACAAGCAGTGGAAGGACTTTTTCTGGACCCTTCCTGAGCACTTCACTGCCTTATTTTGCCTCAATGCTGTGCTCAATCTCACATGACGTTTCAGCTTTGTGCAGCCTGCAGAAAGAGCCAAGACACAGAGGAACATGCTTGTTATAAGACGGTTTAGAGAAGCAAGAAAAAACTGAGCAAGCTTTTTCAGAAACTGACCATTTAGCCAGATCTTGGCCCACCACAGCGTACCCCCTGGATACGTTAAATGGTCAGAAAAGAGGGACTAACAATGCTTCCACAATCATAATCCTGAGACCTCRTTCAAGGAACGGTCCACGGGCAGGAGCAGAGGCCAGGAGGCTCTGACCTCAAACTCCTGTGTCATCTGGGCAGGCTGTGTGCCAGGAGCAGAGAGAGGTTGAAAACAGCTTCTTGCTGCTGAGGGGAGTCTTGCCAGGAATGACAAGTGAATATGTAGCAGCAGCTTTCAAGGAGGATGCCAACAAACAGGTCTGAATACCAATAATTTCTATTGCTAGTGACTCGCTCCAAGTGATGGGAATCCTGGTGTGAAGAGCTATGGCACTAACCCCAAGAAGCCAGTGACTGCTTGTGGAACTGAGCACTCGGTTCGTATTTATGCGGCAGCTGAAATCATTGTGCTGAGGATAACCACGCTGTTTGTTTTGTTTGACTTGTTAAAGCAATCTTCTGTCACTAACCACGCTCCCAAGCGGTCGCAGGAACCCAGTGCCACTGTGTGGCACCTTGGCCAGGAAGCCACACTGGTGACTCCCCTGGATATGTGCCGGATGGACGGAGGTCCCCGCTGCTCTGCCACTGTATACAGGGGAGGAAGGGAAGGTTGCTCTGGCCTCCCTCCTGTTTTCCTACAAGCCCCCCCTCTACCCAACTGAATCAGAATTTCCAGTGGCAGCTGAGTCCACACCCTCTGTCCATTTGGTCCTGCCAAGGTGCACCCTTATCCTCACCAGACCCTATAGATCCTGATGTGGCCTCCAGAGAGACAGATGTGTAACAATGAGCTCTCCTGGCAGAGGGTATTGAGTAGCATTTCCCTAGAGGCAACACAGCTCGAATGTTAGCCCTTTGTCAGTCTTTAACACACTGCCCAAGAGAAGCAGAAACCACTTAAACATTACTTATTGTCCTGGTTTCAGCTGGGATAGAGTTAATTTTCTTCCTAGTAGCTGGCATAGTGCTGTGTTTGGGATTTAGGACGAGAATAATGTTGCTAACACACCGATGTTTTAGTTGTTGCTGAGCAGTGCTTACACTAAGTCAAGGACTTTTCAGCTCCTCATACTGCCCTGCCAGCGAGGAGGCTGCGGGTGCACAAGAAGCTGGGAGGGGACGCAGCCAGGACAGCTGACCCAAACTGGCCAAAGGGATATTCCACCATGCTGAACAAAAAACTGGGGAGATTGGCTGGGGGGGCGGGGCCGCTGCTCGGGAACTTGCTGGGCATCAGTCAGCAGGTGGTGAGCAATTGCATTGAGCATCACTTGTTTTGTATATTCTTTTATCGTTATTATTATTTTTTCCCCTTCCTTTTCTGTCCTATTAAATTGTCTTTATCTCAACTCACGAGTTTTACCTCTTTTCTGGTTCTCTCCCCCATCCCAYTGGGGGGGAGTGAGCGAACAGCTGTGTGGTGTTTAGCTGCCTGCCGGGTTAAACCACGGCACTTATTCTTCCTAAATTCGTTCTTGGAAACAGCTGAGGGATTATTGTTGAAATATTTCAAAAAACCCTACCTAAGGCAGAGGCAAGCATGGCAAATTTCAGCTTGAGCAATTTGGTGTAGCGATAAACCAATGAAAATAGGGCTAATGGCAAATATTAAGCAACCTTAGCCACAGGCAGTTTTACTATCTCCTGCAGTAATATGTGGTGCTTTTTTCCATAAATACTGCATTGAAGTGCTGTCTCTCTCACTCTGCTTTTTTTCCACTAGCAGCAAAACCCAAAGCAAACTTTTCTGTATGCACAACCCTAATTGAAAGCAAAGTATATTAAATTAATTCTAAGCAGTGCCAATAATAGCTACTAGTTATTTTGCAGTAAAAATACCAATATTTTATTAGTTTTTAATAACTATGTTTTCCTGCTGTTTGCAATTGCAAGAAACTTCTTCCAGTAACAACACAGTATTTCCCATGCAATTATTCAGCAGAACCCAAATGAGCAGTATATAAAAAACATGCTAAACAAAATTACTGAAATGTAATTGTGCTGCAGAGAAACAGATATAAAGGAGGGACTACTTCAATTTCCCTTTGGTGACTTTGCTTTAATCTCACTCCTGGTGAAGCTCTTTTGCAAGAGTTTCGATTCAATAAATTTCACTGTCACTGACAAATGGAAAGGCAGATATAGCGGTGGATAGCATCGAACAATTTCTAGGGAATATATTATATGCATTTAGCCTCTTTTATATTTATCATTTATAAAAATAATTTGTAATTTTTTTTAGTCTATTCGTTACCTGAAAAAAAATATTTAAACCAAACAAAAATTTTTAAACCAAACCAAAAAAAAATATTTAAACAAAACCCCCGCATCTCTGGATGCAAGTATCCTGAATTTGCAACTAGAATTTTTAGGTAAATTATGATCAGATAATAAGTTTATCTATTTTGGGGCAAGCTAAAATTTTGCAAAAAAATGAAAGGCTGATTCCTCAGCTGGCCTATATTCTCACTCCAGTGTCTGGATTAATGGTACAATTCATGTGCCCTTATGTTTTATGAGATTTGTCAATTAAAAATCCCAAGAGTTAACAACGGTTTCCTCATGCAGCTATCCAGGAACAACGTTCCTAGGTTTCATTTGCAGAAAAAGCAAAGAAAGCATTGCTGTTGTTAAGCCTGCACTGAAGTGTTCCCAGCTGGGGCCACTGAGCCGCTTGCTCAGAGCTCTCCCTCCGCAGAAGACTAGAAGGGCTCGTAGCACAGGAGGCGCGTTCAGTRCGTGGCCTGGTTGGGGAAGGGGTCTTTTTTCTTCAGTGATTCGGGAGTTTGTGATATCAGAATCACCATCCTGGRGGATATTCAAATCTGTCTTTTTCTTTAACACTGTAGAGAAATGAGTTTCTTTGGTTGCTGCTGAACAGAAATACTGAGAAAAATAAATTGAGAGTGTTGAAAGGTTTTATGTTGACAGAGTATTTCCCAAGTTGAAAAAAAAAAGATTCATTCTAGTTCATTGAATATTCCTCAAACACTAGTTAAATGTCAGTTCAGCACCAAACTGTATTTCTTCTTCATGGTACCCTGCTCTATTCAGAAGCCAAATGATCTTATTGTCTCTGCTGGTGAGCCCAGACCACGTGAGAGAATGGAGACTTATGCAACTCCCATGTGGTAACATGCTGATGGAGAAACAGCTTTTTATACCAAAATCATTCTTACAGAACTTGCCCATCCAATTCTAATTAGAAGTAGGAAAATTTTAATGAAACAAAACCATGAATATTTTAGAGACAATAGCCTGCTGGTAAAGTATTTCAGTTCAGCTCTTCTGCTTCTCATTTTTTGCCTACCCTCCAGCCTTTGCCAATGCCTCTCTTAGGGGACTCAGATGCGCAAACTGTAGTCTCCCCTCCAAGCCTTGGCTCTGATCTGCTCTCAGCCAGCTGTGGTCAAAAGACTTGCTGGGGAGAAAAGCTTCTTCTTCCAGAACAGTATTTGTGAGGTCTTGCCAGAACAACTAGACTTATCCCTCACCACTCCATAGTCACTGGCATGGATTTCTAGTGAGTCATTGCTGCCGAAATAATCCTACGTGGTAGCTTACACCTATACAGCTATACAAGGTATTTTCACTTCAGTGACAATGCCATAGTTTTGCCCCTAATTTCATTGATCATTTCCATGGTAAATACTATGCAGTAAGGCTAGAGTTTGCAATCATGATCAAATGTTGTTTTCATAGATGATATTAATATTTAAGGCTGAAACTCTAAGTACACAGTCATGTTAGACATCTCAAGGCACAGAGAGCGGCTAGGGAGATTTATTAACTTGGCTCAATATGGTAGGTGTCTAACTTCCACAGAAATTACATGAGTTAGGTACTTAGCCTGCTTAGCTGTTTTGATACACACTCCTCAATGTGTACCTGTATTGGCAGGTCTCTAGATACCTTTAAAACCTACTCCATTAAAGCATAAATCTCCTTACAACCACTTGAACTTTGTTTCTGCTAGGACTACCTCCTGAAGGATATGTAGGCATCTCTCTGCTCCCTCACCCCTTGAAAGCCATGTAGAATTATATCTATCTCATTCTGTAGCCTTCAGAGTCAGGTCTGAATCAGGTCAGAAATTGGAGCCTTTTTATTAGACTATATCTGGATTTTTTCAGTTAAAGCAAGCAGACTACAAAAATTACTTTAGTATTCTGACATACTACCAGAAAATTAGCTGGAATGTACAGAAATATACAGTTATAAATAAAAGTCAATGAAGAAAGAAGATTGTATTAAACACTAAAGTGATCATGAGCAGTAACTGTTACTTGCTTTAGGCTCTCAACCACATTTTCCTATTCTAGTTTCCATCCGTTAATTTAAAACAAGTGTGCATTTTCTCCACTTGATTTTTTTTAGCTATAATGGTTGCCATGGTTATCACAAGGACAATTTAAATGTAAGGAATGCACAAAATTGATTTTTAGTGGTTCATTCTGGAACATACTTAAAACTCTTGAAGCCTGCAGACCACAGATCTGGTTAATGAAAGCTCTCTGCTCAGTCATGTTTCATGGGTTTGTTCACGTGGACAGTTAAGAGTCTAATGGTTAAGGCACATTCCTGAGAGATGGAAACCTGCATCTGACCCTTAAACAGGCTATGTGTTTTACACCAGAGAGTCACTGTGGGTTGCAACCCAGCAAACAAAACAGGAGATATAATCCTGGGAACAGGCAAGAGAGTCTGGGACTCTCTTCCTCGGTTAGTACTTGTACCAGGTACTTCCTTACAGAGAGGAGAATTTATTACTTCTGCCTCCTTCAGCTGTGTCTATTTTCCATTCAGTGTAGATTAAAGCTTGAAGAGGACAGTGTTATAGATCCAGCTGGGGGGGAACCAGACACTTGACTCAGCTGCCTAAAATACAGGCAGCCAGGATTTCTCTCTCCTGATCTTCAAAAAGTGCCTCTGCTTAAACTTGAGAACCTGAACATTTACTTTAGGAGGACTCCTTCACAAGACACCTATAATTTAGGTGCAAGCTTTACTTACATCTCTTTTAAGATTTGGCCTTAAGTGGCGGTCCCTGCTGCCCCTGTGCAGACCCTGCTAGAGGTGCTTTCCTCTCCTCCTCCTCCCCTGCCTTCCTCCAGCTCTGCCCCATAGCCCTCCATGCCTGCGTTCATGGGCAGCACAGGCAGCAGCAGAACTTCCAGAGGTCTTATGTTGCCATGGGGAACAAGCCAACTCAAATCATCCCCACTGTGGATATCTCCCGTTAGACTCCTTACAGCTCTCCAACCTCATCCCTGATTGCTGTCTTTGCTTTTATTTTTTGTTAACAAACACCATTAAGCTGGGAACAGTGAAATCCCTGCTGAGCCTTTTGCTTTTCCAGAACTGCCATATACAGCCTGGCACAGCTGTAATGAGAGTTTCAGAAACACAAAATCAAGCCAATGTAGTAAATTCCCATTGGAAATTATCACTGGCATCTATAGTTTAACATAATCCTCTGTCCAATATGAAATCTCTTGGCAGAAACGATGTAAACTTGTCTTCACTAAATGTATTAGTGGAGATGGGGGGTAACCCTTGCTAATAAATAGACTGCAAATACTYCGTAGTCTGACTGCATCTGAAAAGATCAAAGGAAATGGAAAACTAAAGGAAAAAGAAGAGAAAAGGAAAAGGAAGAGAAAGAGAAAAGAAAAAAAGTGGTTTTGTGTTCTATTCAGGATTTTTTTCTCTCTCAAGCCCAAAGTAGAAACTGTACAACTACAAAATCATTTTCCATGCATCTTACTGGAGGTGGCATCAGATGAATTCCAACTTTTAGACCAAACTAAGGGTTTGTGCAGGCAAGATCTTCAAGACATGTGGACTCAGTGGTTGCCCTATTGGCTTTTATGTGATCTTGGCCAAGTCACTTAGCTCTGCGTTTTAGACTCGCTTGTGCTCTGGCAGTGATAACTAAAGCCCATTAGTTTTTGGAACTATGCTTATTCATAGCATAATCTGAAGATTGCTCAATAATTATTATTTTGCTTGTTATTTTGCTTTTGGGGAAGATAGAGATAAGGGAGAATTTTCCATTGGGAAAAAATCCAACATACAGACTCAGGCCAAGTTGACATTAACCAATCTGCTAGTAAAGCTTCAGCTCAATTTCCGGGATCAGTAGTCCCTCGGGACTCCCGTGGGTCCTGTTTCCCCAGGAGAGGACACCTCTGGAGACGCAGTGTGTGGGCCACAGCGGTCAGTCTGAGGGGTCGTGAGATTCACAGCGGTGGCCCGAGCACAGACAGAGGTTCCGGGCACTGCAGGAGGTGCCACTGAGGCTGATGAAGGGATTCATATGATCATTTGCATTGCAGGTGTAAGATGAAACTTTCTGAACTCACAGAATTTACGTGTCTTTGGAATTTTTCATGCCGATTTGATTTTCTAGCCCAAGCAAAAAGTAACAAGGAAACATCTGATTTCCTGGAAAGAACGTTTTTTCTTTTTCTCCTAATTTTCTCTCATATCACTTGTTTCCTCTCTCCTTGTCCTACACCTGCAAAACTTTGTGTTAGCTTATAGACTTTCTAAGGAATGCCCTAATCCTGCATGTTATAGCATAGTAATGCTTTCCTCTTGGCTGGAGCTTAGAGAAGCTATGCCAAAATAAAAGGAAAAAGAAAAAAAATTAAAAAAAAAAAGAAAATTGAAATTGCCCAAGTATTGAGCCAATCTCGAAAGGGAGAACGAGAAACCTTAAACTTAACAAAAATCCAGGTGTATGGAACAAGAATATACTGCCTTGATTGAAACCCAGAAACATTCTAATTGTTACAAAATGCTAATAGCAAACCCACTGGTTCCTTAAGTGAACATTTTACTAAATCACAGGCATTTAATTTTCTCTCATGCATTTCAACAGCATGCATTGCCTGAAAATAAAGCACTAAAGGAAATGTGAAGATTCTGTTTACCGAAAAAAGATTTGTTGTGACAATTAGAGTCTTTTCAAAATGATATTTTAAAATATTATCCATCAGCTAAGCACAGAGAAAGCACATAATTTGGCACTAATTTGCCTCTAGCTTGAAATAGAGGGCACATTTCAGTAAACTGTCTTGAATAACCTTAGCAAGGGAATTTAAAGGAGCTCCTCGTATGACTAAGGGGATCAAATATCTGGCACTTTGGAAATCCCAGGCATGCAATATCCATATATTTCTAATCTGAGCAACTTCATTAGTGCACTCTTGAAAGAACTGTAACTGATTAACTGATAATTAACCAGTGGAATTGATTTTGATTCCAGACCATCAGCCCACACATTGTTAGGGCCATTTGACTTAGGGACAGATAGCTTGTCTGCAGTTTGGAAAAGCAGAATTGTGGAACAGAATAAGATGTTTTGCCTCGAATGACTCTGGAAGGTTTAGGTTAGTTATCTATGTTTGATACGACCTTCATGAATTAAAAACCTTTTTGATTTCATTTTATTCCTCTGACTGTGCGATTGCAATATCCCGGTCTTCCTGCTAAAACACCAGACTGGCCCTCAAGGTACACTCAATTCCCAGCCTGCCTACGGATTTCCTCTGGACAAATCATGCTCGCTAAAGGACAACCTCATTTCTTATCTTTCTTCCCTCCCCGATAGAGCCATTAAGTCTTGGGAGCTGTTCAGACATTGTAATGACAGACACCATCATTTCATTAAGGCTAAGCATTAAGTATTCAGCTAAGGGGACTTTTCAATGAGTTCAGTATAGGCATAGGTTGTCATTCACTGTTTGCTAACCAGTCTTCCATCTCTTCTGTCCACAAAACCTTAAAGATTGAGCAGGCCCTACTTTATTAAGAAAATTGAGTTATAAATGTAGGGGGATATGTATGCCCTGAGAATATTGGTACAGACAACATGAACACTGACAGCTCAAAGGGACAAGCTTTTGAGGAATCAAGTCTGTATTTGGGCTGAAACTGAAGGTCCACAGAAAAGAATGGCCAAATTCCCAAATAACTTTGAAAAAGCATCTTTTTTCGTCTCAGAGGTCCAATTCAGTGCTTCAATGAATTTAGAAAATTCATTGAAGATACGCAAACTATTACACATTATTCCCCTATAAGTGGAAGTTCAGCTCTTAATCGTTCTACAAACCTAATTCAAATAACAATTTTAGTGGAGCTACACCAACAACTGCAAAATAGAACAATGAGATTAGGCCCTTTGCTTTATCATAAATTGGGCAATAAATATAGCCTTGTGAACTGTGTAAGCCAGCCAATAAAAGTGCTGCTGTGCAGAAGACTGGTAAAACTCTAGCAAAACCATAGGAAAGATAAACATGAAACAGTACAGACATCTCAGCTGTGCAAGTCTTATAGCAGTATAACTTATATTTCAGCAATATCAAAATATAGTTAATCAAAACTACAGAAAACTGTTTCATGAAGGAATGTTGTGTTGTGTTCTCTCTGTTCTTCAGCTGAGTACTTTACTTCTACAGGTCACTTCCACACAGAAGAGACAATTGCTTTTGTTCAACCTTTACCCAAATTCTTTCCCATCCATTATAATAAAAAAAAAATTCAACTTCCCTCTTTTAGATTTACAGAAGTTTTTCTGCATCTCCTCAGTAGGAATTGATCTGATCAATGATGGCAGGCTGCTTCAAGGACACTGACACGCATGTGACATCCACGGAAACTATCCCTATTTCCTGGAAGCCTGGCATCATTTCCTCAGTCCTCTTCATTCTCACTCTACCATTTCCCCATGCTTTCTCACAAATGTGGGTATCTCAAGTATCTTTCTAAAGGACAAACCTTACAGATCTAGATTTATCTTAATTTTCTGTAAACAGTCATTCCCACAGTCTGTGTTTGCTGCTCTGGTGGGCTATGTCATCTCACAGCAGGCCCTGAAGTGCTTCAGCTCCATTAGAAAGACTTCAGTCATGCACAGGATTCGGGGATGAAATACTTGCCAAAGCTTTCCTACTCCTTCACAAAAAAAACCCCAAAACGCACAGTGCCTGATCATCTGCTTGCACAGCCCTACCATCAACTATTTCAGGGCAGTGTCATTCACCTAAGGCAACCTCTCAACCCCAGATCCGTTGGGCAAATTTGGCTGCCCAAACATTTCTCTACATGATTCTGAATATTCTATTCACAATATAAGTAAAACTCTGTCTTTTAATATTGACCTTTGTATTTTGACTTCTGTTCACCTTAAGTTCCAAACTGCTCCTTGGTTGTGGTAGGGAATTGCTTTTTCACAGCAACACCCTGAGGCACACCAAAGTAAGAAGGAAATTTGACCTGTTACGCTCCTCTCTGCACTCCTTGCTTGCCAACAGAAGTCAACAAAGTGCTGCTGCCGGGAGGCCAGCTGAGATGAACCACCTGTAGCAATGCCCAAATTTAGGGCAGTGCTGGTGCCTACGGGCTGCAATGTTTTTCTAAATGTCCTCGAGCACCCAGAGTTTTGTGATGGTTATCTGAAGGCTGTAGGTCCATCTGGCATTCTCAGAGCATCATGGTTGCTCTTCTCTCCATGGGTGACCCACCCCAGCAAGGAGCCCACGCTTTCAAAGCATCGAGGTAGCAGGCTTATGTACTGGGCAAAGCAGTAATAATTTTGTTGGCATAGCCTGACAGACAGTGCCATGAACTTGCCTGGTAAATCCTTTTATGATGCATGGTCCACAAAGGTATAACAGATGAGAATTTTTCTAAGAGATTTATTTCCCCAAAAGAATATACACACTTTGCTCTGTGCATTTTTTTGGCCAGCAGGGATGAAAATTAAATCACAGAAGATTTAGTAATTCCCATTCTACCTACAAAAAAAAAAAAAAAAACCCAAACAAAAAAAACAACAACCAACAAACAAACACAACCCACAGGAAAAAGATCAGGAAAGTAAAGTTCTTATACAAACAATTTCACAAATATAAAAGACTATATTTGTGCTTAGCAAAGACCCAAATACTACAGAGTAGGTATGTTTACATGCTAAACAGGAATCCTATCTGCGTTTAGGGTCCAGAGAGGATCTAGGAACTGTGCACTGTTGATGAAAGGATGAAAGAATCTAAGAATAAAATGAACGTATCAAAAGTGGGAAATGAGATTTACGTGTGAAAGTCAAACCACAATCTTGCCCTTTTAAGCAAACTGCATTTGCAGGAAAAAAGTACATCCCAATACTTAGTTCACAAAGAATTCAGTAGGTTTCTACACAATATACATGGGGACCTGCTTACATAAACTCCAGTGAGGAACATGAACACAGAATACTGGGAATAATAGATTTCTATTCTTAGTATTGAATCACTAATACTGTAGGAAATCAGTGCAGTGCAATTTCTTTTTCAAATACAGTTCAGTGGTGGTAACAAACACCATTCCAACCTCATCATGAATTTTTCTGCCCAAGGCTGCATGGAGGAGTACAACATCTATTTTCGTTCCACGAACAATTCTTAAAAACACCGTTGTAATTAAATGAGTCAGAAATACTCAATCTTGGAGCAATTATTTTTCCCAATGTTTCAGAATAATGTTTCAAAATCCCAACAGAAAGCCCCCACAAAAATGTAGGGGTCCCACTGTATATGGCATCGATAAAAGTCTATGGTCTAACAGCCTCCACGCTCTCTCCAACAGAAGATTTATGGGTTTATTTGCCCTGAAAGTTGTCTCTACTTCCAGCTCTCCAACACAGGCATGTCAATAGGCAGGCTCCCCTCCTCTGGCACATGGTTCCCAGGTAGCATTAATGGAGAAGGCTTCAGCAGACATACTTCTACTGCTTTCCCAGCCTCCGCTTAGCCTACCAACACCATGCAATCAGCCATTCAAGCTTCTTGCTTTTCCTCTGGCTCCTCCTGTCCCTCCTGTTGGGAGGTGTCACAAGGATGCACATCTGTAGATCCTTGGCTTCCCCAGGGAACTTCCACTTGGGAACTTTCAGGTCTTGCCAAGGGGCAATCACAAAGATCCCCACACTGTACCTCTTGGGAAGGCCAAGCTAGTACTAAGAAAGATCCCAGCAGATGACTTCCTTCGACAGCTTTTGAAGGTGTTTGACTTTCTTACTGGCTTTTTTTTTCCCCTTCTGTCTTTATTAACTCCACCTTCTAATTAGATCCCATGAAGATGTRTCTCCTCATTTTACTTAAAAGGTTCATTGACTCTCTGGTGTACTGTTATAACCCAGCAACCCATGAGTAYAGTAATTAGGACACTATAAAAGACTGAGTTGATCTGTACATGTTTCACGTTCAGAGGAAGAGACGTGTGCTGTGCTGCAAAGAGAACTGGCTGAAGCAAGACAAGSCCAAAGTGAAGCACAAATTAACATTTTAAAAAAGAAAGTGGGGATTATTCATGGGAAGAAGAGATTGATTGGAGCTACAAACTTCAAGGAGAGATGATAAGGGTAGCACTGAATTTGCTTCAAGAAAGCTCCAGGAGCAGGAGGTAATAAAAACCAAGAAAAAGACAGGAGAGGGAAGGGCAGCAATCAGTCTTTGACTTTTGTAACACATTCTGGCTGCATCAGACTAACTGTAACAGAGCACGTCATAAGAAACTAGTCAAGAACCAGCTCGTGTCACATACTGCTCCTAGCGTGACCCGTGACACGAAGATGGACCCAAATTGTCTTTACTATATTTATACGAACAGTCATATAGCTCCACAAGGATATTCATACAAATTCAACAGGCACAACTCAGCCATCAAGAAAATCACAGCACCTTTCCTAAAGTGTTTTTCTTGTGAAGACAACTGGCTCATTTTATTCTTATTTACTATTGCATTGTTTTTCAGCCAATAAAAGAAGTAGAATGTGTCAAAAAGTCTGACAACACCAAACACCAACAGAGAGATGAAACTGCAGATACAAGTCAGTGCTATACATCACTGCAAGTACAAAGCAGGATTTCAAGCACTTGTTTCAGACATTTCTGATAGTAACGGTTTATGAACCACATCTTTGGCTTTTTAATCAACACAGATATACTGCCTTCAACAGGAGTACACTGCTAAATATACATGTACTAATGCACAACATGACACACTAAACCAAGTATATCATGCTTAGATCAATGTCACGATAAAAAATGCATTAAGTGTGTACATGGAACTGCACCTAATTGTACCAATGGAGAATGTAGCTCATTAAATTTCTAGATTTAATGACAAGATTGTTAACAGTACAGAGATAACGGCAAAATCCTTTGGATCATCCTGGATTATCTCTTCAGCTTTTCCTCTTACATAATTTTTAATTTCCTTGGCAGTTAATCCCGTTATAGAGGAGGTTTTCAGCAAACACTTCAATTTTTGCATTTTCTAAGTGGTATATGATGTGAATTGATTTCCATTATATCCTTTTTCCCTTGTGCCCCTTCACCGATTAAGCTCTGCAATAATATTATGTAATGGAGCCCACACATCAAACTTCCCTCTTTTATAAAACAGTTACACCACACCACGTACTTTTACAGGCACCTCAGAAAAATGCTTTGCTGGTTATAAAACACACACACCATTCTTTTTTTTTCTTTTTTTTTTTTCCCACAGAGATCCTGATCTGCTTCTTCAACATCAGTTATTTATCCCTGTAGCAGCCTGAAAAAATAGGCAACGTTAGTCTCGCTTGTAAATCCTGAATAAGCGATGTTAACGATTACAGTTCACAAAACCGTTACTGCAGGAGACATCTAAAGTTCATCAATGAAATAAAGTGTGCCTTACAGTCTAGTGCTATTGCTATTAATCAAAGCTTTTCCACTTTGTAGAAGCAGGCACACTTTGAGAGCATGTGTGTCTGGAGAACTCGGCTTGCTGTAATTCCAGAAATATTTGTCTTTCCTGCAGAATCATGCAGCCAAAGGGAATCGATCAGGTATGATATGACCTGCAGTGAAAACACTGGGATCCAGTCCACTGACTTAGGTGCACACCTTTTACCTCACCAGTAGGATGCCTGTGAATCTGGTCCCTTGAAGCAAAGCCCTTCATTTCACATTTGGCCATTAGAAAGAGGAAAGGTCATAGTGACGCATAGACAAACTTTAATGCAAGTTCAAAAACCTTTCTTCCTCTTTTTTTTTTTTTATTCTCCATTATATTAGAAGACATGGTATAACACCATTACATCCATAGCGCACCTAATGGTATGAAAGGAATGGGTTTCTGGAAGAAACAGCTATCCTAGTTTTACTAGGTATCTGACTAGTGACCATGCTCTTTCTCTCAAATATCATCTTTATCAACCATGCTTTGTTTTTACATGTGGTAGGAAAAACTTTTTCTYTAGATGGTGATCATGAGAACCAGGTAAGTGTAGCATGATAATTTTGGCACTTGTTTGTTTAAAATGTAGTTCATGCCAATGATAAACAAACCTCAAAAGACACATTCCAGGCAAAGGCAATGTTTGTGTGGATCCCAGGACTCCGTCTCTCTCCAACAGGCTGCTACCCAGCCTTTCCACAATCAGCAAAAGAACTCACATATGTTTCCATTTTGTTTCCATATTTTCCTTCTTGTGAACTAAAAAGGTTCACAGGAAGCTTTAGAAAAATCTTCCTAAAAAAAGATTATGCAATGCGAGACATTTTCTCTGCACGTCCAGATCTGATCCCCAAACACTGCAAAATCTTGTAAATAATTGGAACTATAGGAGCCAACTCTTGTCTAAGCTGTCAGAAAATATTGGGAAGCACCTGCAGAGGAGTGAGGGCATTTGGAAGCATGTCAGAGGGATTAAATAAGGAATAAGAGAATTCTGTGGGTCTTGAAGGAGATAGCACAGAGAAGAAAAGAATGGAGAGGAGAAGACAGCATAAATAATGTTTCAAAGCTGGAAGTGTCATAATCAGGTCAAAAAGAAAAAAAAAGATGGCTTTAGCAATCTTTGCACGTATAGCTTGAAGGGAGATCAGAGAGTGTGTTGTTACCATAGACAAGGAAGGATGTAAAGAGGTCTGGAGAAGGAGATTTCTCACTGTAGCATTCAGAGCTTCGGTGTTCTAGCCTTACTTCAGAGCATCATTATAAAAATATAAGCAGCATTCACAACCATTTCTGCTCCTCCTTTTCTTCCAAACCCACATTTCACAGCTTAAAAAGTCGTTTGTGGTGGATGAAAAGACTACAGCTGTATTTATACCACTGAGTTGTTGATCCATTTAAACAGCAGGTGCAACAAAAAAGCTATCCTTCAGTTTCTATTCTCCGTTAGCCTTGCCAGCAAACATAATCTGTACTAGTTTAGGAAAAACTCCCATTTTATCTGGCTGTGGGTAGAGAAGGAGAAGAGGAACAGGTAGCAACAACCTTGTATCTCTCTTAGTTCRGGATTTGTGCCAGCTGCATTGTTTATACTTTGGCTTGGTTTTCTGGCATTTTCCCCTTAACCATATATCTCTATTAACATGCACACATTATGAGAAGAATATAAGGTTAGGTTTACAAAGTCAAATACACTGGTACACCAAAATTTAGGTTGTCTTTAAAAATTAGTATTGGTGGGCATAGAACTGAAGCAAGATAAAACTGAAGCTGAACAAGCATAGAACTGAAGCTGAACATGAGCCGGCAGTGTGCCCAGGTGGCCAAGAAGGCCAACAGCATCCTGGCCTGTATCAGGAATAGTGTGGCCAGCAGGCGGAGGGAGGTGATCGGGCCCCTGTACTCGGCACTGGTGAGGCCGCACCTCGAATACTGTGTTCAGTTTTGGGCCCCTCACTACAAGAAGGACATTGAGGTGCTGGAGAGTGTCCAGAGAAGGGCAACGAGGCTGGTGAAGGGTCTGGAGAACAGGTCTTATGAGGAGCAGCTGAGGGAACTGGAGTTGTTTAGTSTGGAGARRAGGAGGCTGAGGGGAGACCTTATCGCTCTCTACAACTCCCTGAAAGGAGGCTGTAGCGAGGTGGGTGTTGGTCTCTTCTCCCAAGTAACAAGCGATAAGACAAGAGGAAATGGCCTCAAGTTGCACCAGGGTAGGTTTAGATTGGATATTGGGAAAAATTTCTTCACTGAAAGGGTTGTAAAGCACTGGAACAGGCTGCCCAGGGAAGTGGTGGAGTCGCCATCACTGGAGGTGTTCATAAAACGTGTAGATGTGGCACTTTGTTTAGTGGGCATGGCGGTGTTGGGTCGACAGTTGGACTTGATCTTAGAGGTCTTTTCCAACCTTGATTATTCTATGATTCTAAGATCTTTCAGAGCCACCCTTCTATGTAATCTCCCTCGCTAGAAAGTAACCCATGTCTATATTCTGTATGGACCAGCTACTGCCAGGGATAAGAAATGTGGTCGGCTAGTGGGCTTTGCAAGTATTTGCTGGCAACAGAGAAACATATGTAACGCCATTGTCCTCCGTTCCTCTGGGTGTGGAGTGTTCAGTATCCTCGTGTCCCTGCCATTCACCCTCTCATTGCTTTCCAGGTTACTCATTTTCTCTTCTTCCTTGTACACCTGCCCTGGACCTGACCCCTCCTTGCTCTGCTCCAATACCCAGCCTGCTCTGGCTTCAGAGCCCTGTTTTCGCTGTCATCCTGTCCCACCYGGCTGCTGCTGGTTCACCTCCTCGGCCTCCCCCTGCTCCCTCCATCCCAGTATCCCTGTCCTGTGTTGTGCCCCTTCTTTTTGCTTTGTGACAACTAAGACTTGCACACAAATCCCCCCTTGGCCCACATAAGAAGCAGCAGTCTCTGAGAGCTCCCCATTTCCGAACTACATTTCTGACCTTGCCCCCATTCTTCCCTATCTTGTTCCCGGCAATGATTGACACTCTTTTGACACTACGCTTTCAGGGTAAGCAAAATTCTTTTTCCTCAATTTTATTCTTGGAAACAGCTCTCTCACTTCAGCTGAAATAGAGAAAAAGTCTTGAAAGGAAAAAGCTGCTCTTAGAGTCATTTGTCCTTGCACTGATGGTCTGCCTAGAAGATCCGACCCAGTCCCGTGTTGCTCAGAAAATCCTGATAATGTTTAAGTTAGATCACCAGGAAAAAAAAAAAAAAAAAGAATACATTCAACTGGAGCACACTACTAATTGAAATTCACCCTGCAGCAAATGTTCTTGAGTGAGCTCTTTCATAGCCCCTGTGGTCAACAGTAAACCATGTTTATGGACTCTGACCACAGATGAATTTCACGATAGGTGATTTTTTCTAAAAAAGGGAAACATGAACTTCTGTTTGTTCAGCATGTCTACAATCCCACTTCTGGGAGCCAGCATAGTCATACCGATATATCACTGTCACTGTTTGAAAAACAGCCCCAAATTTATGGCAGGCACAGAGCCCTAAAATAAACATATAACAAACAGTTCTGGGAGCAGTATAAGCAGCAAAGCCTGATTTATTACAGATGAATTATGGCCGAATTTGCTAACAAACTAAGGTCTGACCAATGCTTTTCCCTGTGTTGAAACAGTCAAAACACCTATTTCACATGTGACCAGCCTAGTGCAATTGGGGATGAGCTCATGTCAGTCTGTCCCTTACCGGTCCCCCTGTTTTACCCAGTCACTTAACTTTAAACCTGTTAGAAAATGRTGTATCTAAGTCCTCTAGCTCCATGTCAAATTCAGCAAACCAGCTTGAAAGTTATTGGAGGAATTATATGTATATGTGTATTCTCTTCACACAGAGAACAGTGGGAACAATAAATCTTAGGACTATGCAGAAAATGGGAGATTTTTTTATCATTGTCACAATTTCCCTTYCCTAAACATCTCTATAACATCCACTGATTCTGTAGATCATACCTGAGCTATTTTTAGGTCATAGAAATATAAAATTCAAATTATAACATGAGGGATCTCCAAATACCCTAGTGAGAAATAACTGTTTATAGAGGAACGTGTCAAAGCCAGCCTTTGATGCCACCGACTGCTAATACATGTTTATGCAGCAGAGGCACACACACTCTGCTGCGAGGCACTTACATTGGAAGCTTCTGGGTCAAGCAATTAAAGGTCTTTCAACTTGGTTTTCACTTTGTTTCTTAAATGTCTTAGTGAGAATATCCAATATAAAAAATCCTGGTATATTTGATATGATTTCTGCAGATCACAGGAGGTACGTGCAAAATGATGGCACATTCCCATAAGTACAGTTTACACTACGGGGAAAAAACAATTCCAAAAGTCAAGGACAGTGGAGACAAAGACCTCCTAATGTGAAGTACCAGAGGTGAAAATTACTGGGGAAATAAGCAAGGGAAAATAAAGAACTGATAAACAGATGGAATAACTCCAGACTGCTGAATAACCTACAACAATTTTTACACCCCTCAGAAATGCAAACAGTTCTTTGAATGAATGTGGTCATGTTGTATACCTATTGCTATTCTACCAGCCGGTGTGAATACAGATTTCAGCCCTATGAAGACTGTTCTTTCAGGGCACTCACCAACATGTTTGAATACCTGTTCTRTTAGTCCTGTCCTGTCCTGTCCTATCTGATCCGACCCTATCCTTCTTACACCATAATTACCATGTATGTTGTCAAAATCTTTCAGCTGAATGTTACATAACATGACTCAAAACTCTTACCTTCAGAATTCACAAATTTTCAATAATTATTTTATTCTCCAGAGAATGTTCTCCTGAAAATATAAACTCACAAATTCATATTACACCAACTAATTTATATTTTAAAAAAATCAGGATAGTTTTACAAAATATAGAGTGAGCGCTTACATTCCTGAAACTACAACAGGACTCAATTAAGCAGAAGGTAGGGGAGTTGGGGCTGGCCTCCAGAGTTAGCATCCCCACAGCCATTCCTATGGCCAGAAAATCCCATCTGGTAGTTTTTGGTGAATTTTTGTAGGTCAGACACCAACAACAAATTTTGAACCTGACTGCCTCTATGAAACTAACCACTGGGTCTTATTTAGGTGCCCATTATCTTCTTGATTTCAAGGGGAAGTTCTGGTGTGAACTGGACATCTAGGTCTACGGATCTGACCTCCAGTGACTGTAGGTTATAAATTAGAATTCCGTTTTTTGTGAAAGGTATCTGAAAGCTGCCCCCTCCAGAATCAAAATGGCATTGTGTGCTTTTACTCTGAAGTGACTGCTAGGGAGGAATGCCATCCACTTACCCTTCACCATTTGCTGTTGTTTTAGAGTTTCAGAGTTGTGTAGTTCCTGACCCAAGTGTATTTGACCTGCAAGTCCTAATGACGCATAGCACAAAGTGGTATGACCTTTTAGAGTAGACCTGAGGGTCCCAGTGTTACAACAATGACACAAAAAGATAGTTATAGTAACTAAATAAAGAGCTCAAAGTCCAAGTTTCTCTTTTAAGATCAATGAAAAGATTTTATTTGAAGAAGTTATTGTCTGTTTCTGTGAATAATGAGGCTGCTGCCAGACAACCTACTGTCTTTTCAGTTCCCTTCACATCCCTGAAAGGTTTGGTTATTTTTTAAATTTTGACTTAATACATGTAAAGTTAAGGGTTTAGCTAGTGGAGCATCAAAAACATTAAATTTCCTGAGGCGTTCTGAAGACCCCATGTCTCCAGTCAGATGCCAGGAAGCCTGGGTTTCAATTGCTTTGCATCTTGTGGTGGACAAAGATTTCAGTTGTGTTATGTCAAGGCTGAAGTGTGAGCTTATTAGACTTATTACCACTTATTAGACACAAGATCTAGAAGTGGAGGAGGGGACAGGCAGAGGAGGARGTAAGAAAGAGGAGACATGCATTAGAGTGCCTGACCACCCTGTCCCCAGAATCTCCAGCTTTAGTGGACATCTGAAATTCTCTCCCTCAAAACAGGTCTCTTGCATGTGGACCTTCATGAATTTTGTCAGAATTAATCTCTCCGAGTACTCCACCGCTCTGTCAGATGTCACTGAGTGACTGGAGGCTGCAAAGTTACTAAGGATGGGCAGGACGGGTGCACATATGAACTACCATGGCATAAACCTTTTCCTTCAGGAAACCAGGCTAAGACCAAATCCTTTGACATGCACTTTCTACGGCATACAGTTACTTAGTCATGAGGAAGTGATGCAGGACAAGAAGGAGTCCTCTTTGGGAGCCACATAATACAGTTTTCTAGGACATTTTATAGCACGTTCAACTTCTGTACATTTTACTGAAAAGTCCTGCGTTCTTTGAAAGAAAAAAAACAGAAAAATGCTTTTCTTTTCCTAAGAGTTCCACTCTTCATCTTCAGCATGGTGCTACAAGTTCATGAGAAYAAAAAAAGATAGCAAAAGGCAAGGTAAAGCAATAAATCTGTGCAGCTTATTCTAATAAGCAATGTTACTGTTTCAGTTGGCCATCTGGCTAAGTGGTCCTCCACTTTGAGCTTTAGTATTACAAGTTCCCAAGAAAGAAAAGTAATTCTAAAAATTTTAACATTAAAAWAAAAGTCTACACACTACAAGAGCCAGTAAGAATGCATTATTTTGGTAACTTTGAAATTAGATTTGTCATAAATCAGAGGGCTATAGAAAAATGTATTTCAGGGAATGCTGAGTTTCTCCTTTACAAGAGATAAAGCCATTTTTTGCTAAAGTAAGTCAGGATAACCCTCGACAGGGTCTTCAYCAGTTATTCTGCTGATAAAATACTATTTATGCAAGGCAGTGAAGATCTAAGGAAATCACAAAGGTCTCAAAGAAACATAAAGAAAGAAACCCAGTGACTATACTAGGGTGGTCCTCTCAACTGCACAATATAAGTTTGTACATTACTTTTCTGTATCTCAGTCTCAGTGCCAGGGATTTATTCAGTGCATGGAAGTACAAAGATGAACAATGGCTTTTCTCACCTTTACAGAAAGCAGCTCCACAACTGCAATGAGCAGATATCTGCACAATGCAATGACAGCAAGGGAGGCTTAAGTTTTAAGCTAAATTCTTCTGTGCCAAAGGAGCTGCAAAACTTTCTACAGAAGGTGAGGAATTTCTCAGTATGGGAGAATCGGTGGCTTATGTCAGTTTAGACTCAGTATCTATTCTTATTTTTGCCCATATTTTAGAAGATTATGTTCTTCAAGTCCGAAAAGAAAAGCAAGATAGGAACAGTGTAGAGATATCTAATAGATCATCCGGGTTACCTACCTAAAATGGAGCATACTTGCATTATTCGTGTTACTCTTTGAAGAGACAGTGTCTTAAGCAAAAATTAGTGTTTAAATCTGGGGAGAAAAAGGTAGAAAATATGGTTGATTAATAAATGTTCTTGACTGAGTAATTCAACAGAACAAGACATAGAAAGGGAAAAGATCTTAGTATGGTGTTAAAAAGCTCACAAAAAAAGGTGGTGAGGATAATATTTGTGAGCCATATATAGTAGGGGGCAGAGGAATAACAAATGAGACAGCTGCTGTCAGAGATGGACAGACTCACCTGAAGGATAAGTTATTCCATCTAACCACCTCAAGCTCAGGGACCTGCAGATCTCCCATGGGCTCTTACTTTTTTCAGCTGGTTTGTAATCTTCCATTTCTTCTGTGAGTAGCAGCACCGTGAACATACTATAACTCATTTGTATTGAGGGTAATTTGACTTTTTGTTAAATCTGTTTTGTGTCACATAAAAACCCCAGGGATATTATCTGTATTAATGTATACAATGAATAGCATTTTTTAACCAGTTGAATGTCATTTTGTCAATTTGGAAAAGATCAGTAGGACAGCAAGGTGAAACCTATCATCCACCCAGACTGGGAATAAAAAGAAAGCATGATTTTCAGACACAGCTGTTAACAACTCTTGGAGCTCTCCCACCTTCCTCAATACAGATGATGAACTACAAGCACATGTGGTGCATTGGTTGTTTCCTGGTAATCCCATTGCACAAACTTATCTGACACCACCATTGGGGTGAGAGACAATAAAATGCACAAGCATTCCTTTGATGAAAAATGTTTAGAAGTTCAAGCTAATTCAAAATTGGAAATACAAAGACAAATATGTAGTTAAGCTTGGACCACTGATAAACTAGTTTTACCTGTATGCAGAACACTAATTTATAGGTATTTTATATTAAGAGCAGGTAATTCACATTTTTTATTTATCCCCTTCTCAGTGAAATTTCTGTGAAAATCCAGAAGATTCCACCCACAGTGACTTTGAACTGTAAGTATGCTGGCCTTTAAAAATCAACAACACTTTGTGGTTTTGTTCTTATCTTCCCCTCAGCAACAACTATGATAAAATGGTTGGCAAACTGTCAATATCTTGGACCACGGACTTTCAATGAGTCACCAATTGTTCAGATACCTTGTTATTCACAACCCAGTTTCTCCCTCAAGCCAGGGACCACTGGTGTGGGAAGTGCAAGATGTTAGCTCTGGCACCTTGTTAATAAAGCTATCCTGCCTTGAGCCCTAAGGCAAGAGCAGCTGCAGATTATGTCAGCTGACTATGGTACCAAAGTGGCATTGAATTTCACAGGTTGCCATAGTGGGCATTTGACATATAATGCCTGTGCTCCTTTGGGGTCCCATACTCAGGAAGGTTTTGCAGGCTCATTAGCATCCACTGTTTCGTATTCTGTGAAAATCAGTTACTTACTGGGATATTTTTTCAGCTGAGTCAAAAAAGAACTGGAAAGAAAGCTACAATCTACAATCTTGGTACATTTAAATGTTTCCTTGATTTTGTAAACAAGGTTGAATTGACAAAAAAAATAGCAATGATGTCCATTCTGTGTGCCTTTGAAAACAGCTGTCAAGGAAGATCAAAACTAACTTTATTTCCAGTCTAAAAGTAAGTTCTGAAAAGCACTGCACTGCATGTATCTCTCAGTCATGCTTTGTTCCTTTTGCACTGCTCTGGCACAAATGGGCTCTCAAACCAGCTGCTAATGCTGAACACCTTGGAGGGACAGATAAAAGGAGTCTCTTCTTGAGAAGACTTAGAACATTTCTCACTTCTAGGTCTTGTCTGCCTTGTCACTGGGGAAGGAGCTCTGGACACTAATTTCTGTACTAGGACAGGTGTAGGTGGCCCTGCTGCAATCACAACATGCTCCACCATGGGCAGAAAGTGCAAGCCAGCTCAGCATCCCCATCCTTGAAGATAAATTGCAGCAATTCCCAAATTCTGAATTTTTCCTATTAGCATCTGGAATTGACCAGTTAGACCAGTTCTGCTTAACAAGCTGGCTCTTGACTAAAATATCACTAAAATTAAGGGACCTCTAGAATGATGCTCTGCTTTACCCATACTGATGCTCTGATTTGCAGAAGGCAGATGAAATTGTGAGTTAGATACTCTCTATTTCAGTGCAGAGTGCCTAAAAGACATGTAGAAATCAGGCTACCATCAAAACTTTCTTCATAGGAGGGTAGCTGGCAGATAAATCTCTCACATGGCTATTCAGACAGACTCAGAAATAATGGAACCATTTAGGCAGATTCTGGACAGCCTTATATTTGCCTTTTCTACTGCCTAAAGCCCCATTTGAAGTGGGAATTATACTCACCAGAAACCTTTCTTTATGTCTTTTCATAACTTATTCCATAGGAAAAGAAGTGCTATGAATTATAGACTGTTTTTCTCCAGAGATCACTACTAATTCAGCCTCAAAACATCAGTGCTCTCTTTATGTGCATCTTCTGAAAGACTTTCTGAGCACAGTGCTGGTTATTTGCAGTATTTTATGGCCACTTACAACACCAGTGGCTACCAGATTCTTGTTAGATGCTGTGGGCTGAAAGAGAACCAAAACCTCAAACTCACTGAAGCCCAGGACTGCTGTGCTGGTTTAGGTGTACTCCCCCTTGAAATGCCTGGCAGTCAGACCCCTGATGAGCTGCCTTGGTAGGGCTGACCCTGAGCTGGTAACAGTGAGGGTCCCCTACGACTTAGCAATTGCACTAGAGGACAGCTGGAGAATGGAGGAGACTCTTGCTTCATGTCAGTCAGTTGGACAAGCACTACAGCTTCCTYCCTGCATGGGCTTGGCGACAGCAGTACCATTCCTTTTCACGGTCCCAGAAGGTAAATGTCAGTCTATTCAGACCCTCACAAACCTATTTTAATTTTATTTGTGACATTTTTACTGAGGCCACATTTGGACAACAACTGTGGAGAGCAGTGAGTTGATAATTCTGCTGTGGTGGCTATCCCTCAGTGCTGGTACAAACCCTTTTAACCCATGCTGCTCAGAACATGTGGAAAGGATGTGCAGTCTTCCAGGAAGCTTTTCATATGCTATTCACTTCCAGCAGAAGGAAAGGCTTTCTCAGCTTTCCATTCTAAACATTGAATCAAACTGAGGATGAAGATTATTGTTTCCTTATGCAAAATTAATGAATAATTAATTGTCCAGGGAGTTATCTGTGTAGTTTCCATCCCTGAGGAATTTTAGCAACTGATGGAGTCCTCAAGATTGAAAACAATTCACAAACACAGGAAGTGCAGTCTATGCATGAATATGATTATTCCACATCATATTCTGCCAATAATCCCACTGTTGCTAAAGCTCGCATCCAAAGCTCATAATTCATGGCACGTGTGATGATGATACATTTCAAATAATGCACATCTGTATCACCTGTAACTTCAGTGGAATAGGTGGCAATGATACACACCCAGCATGTATTACAGTAGCTGTAAAAGAGTCATTAGGGTAGGATGCAAATATTTGAAATGAACAATGTACAAAATTTGGCAATCGTTAATAGAACCATTAAAACAGCTGAATAAAAAAGATGTGTACTGTTCCATACAATGGAAGTGTTTAAAATATTCAGACCCTGAAAATTAGTCTCTACATGTTCAGGAAACACAGCAGTGTTACCACCCCCAGCATTGCAACACAGCCTCTCTCAACCACATTCCTGCCGAGCTATCTCTCACTGGTGCTCCCCGTCCAGCTGTCCCAGCAGCATGCTTGTTCACCTGCCCTATCAGCTTATAATGGGTACCTTAGGATAGACCCAGCCTAAACCCAAGAAAAATAAAGGATAGGATTAGTTTACGCTTATCTAAGATCTCTCCATCTCCCCTCTTCTTCACTGCAGACTCCCCACTATTTTCCAGCACAGACTCCTTTACAAAACCCCTCAGTCTGGAGACAACTTGTCTAAATATGGAAAATCTTTTGTGGCTTGTGGGTATCCTTGCTCTAATATTAAAGGACATCCCCTTCTTATCTGGAAAGTGCATGGCCATATTGGGTTTATTCCAGTTCTGACAGAACATATGTAGTGATAACACTTATGTAGAGGTATAAAATTGTTTCAGTGGCTTTTGCAAGCTGAATGAACTCAAATTCCCAGCACATCTTGGGTGTTTCTTCCTAGCTGTAGATGCTATAAAGCAAATCCTAGCAATTAATGCATAAACTTCAAGAAGGCTTGAAGTTGCTTTCAATGAAGACTTAAATGTTTGGAAACTTTTTCACAGCAATCAGTTTCCTGATGGCATAAAACTGATCTGGAAATCTCTCAAGCACTGACATTGCAAGGTCAGCAATTCAAGCCTGTGATGCCACAAAGCCAGTTCATGATATCTTGAGAGCTGCTCCTGACAGTAGAAAATGAAGATGGATATAAAAGGAAAAAAGCATCTTTAGAGTTGAGCAGAAATAGCATTTCTCCATCTTTTATGAAAACATTGGCCAGACAAAGCAGAGAGATCCAAGAAGTGTCCCACCTGAGGGGAAAAACCTTCAGTCTGCATTCATATTTCTGTGATACCAGAGAAACCAGGGAAGAAACTATGTAGAAGCCTCAGAGATAGGAAAAACTTCTGTCATTTTTTTTTTCACATTCTCAAACATAAAAAGTGAGCAGAGACAATAATTCACAAATGCTGATGTTCCTGGTGAATATGCTGAACCTGCTGGAATTTACTCGTCTCTGACTTTCAGAACTGCTGCATTTTGACTTTGAGATGAAAGCTTGGATAGGTCATCAAGTAACCCATATTGCTTCATCTGTTTTCCTCTACCCTCTTTCTTAACACATTTTTCATGAAAGTCATTAAAGGTACACACTGTATGTAAGGAATCAAAATACCAGATACTACTGCATACATCTGCAGAAATACAGAATTAGCATCTCAGTGGATCTTTTGGAAAAAGAGAATGGATCCTGGCTGAATTTATTAGGAAGCAGAATTGCAAAATGTATTTATGTCCTCCAGGAACTGGTTTGTGCTCAAGAGTCTGGGTGCTCCATCTGCTGTCTTTGGGGAGCCTAGGCGAAAGGGCAGCTTAGTCTGGAGACTAAGTCACCACCTTAGGTGGTTCCCTCTCTAAGGCAGGTGTCCTAAATGCAGGTACTATTCTCTTGTGGAGATGATGCATTTTGTGAACAGGAACTAGTTTTATACAGCTCACTTATGCCTGGGAGGAGAAGCCTCACTATTTTTGTGATCATTTCCAGAAGCAGTGTCCCTGACTATATGTCCTCTGAATCATAGAATCAGATCATTGTTTAGGTTGGAAAAGACCTTTAAGATCATCAGGTCCAACCATTAACCTAGCACTGCCAAGTCCACCACTAAACCATGTCCCTAAGCACCACATCTACACGTCTTTTAAATACCTCCAGGGATGGTGACTCAACCACTTCCCTGGGCAGCCTGTTCCAGTGCTTGACAACCCTTTTGGTGAAGAAATTTTTCCTTATGTCCAATCTAAACCTCCTCTGGTGCAACTTGAGGCCATTTCCTCTTGTCCCATCGCTGGTTACTTGGGAGAAGAGACCAACACCCACCTCGCTACAGCCTCCTTTCAGGAAGTTGTAGAGAGTGATAAGGTCTCCCCTCAGCCTCCTTCTCTCCAGACTAAACAACCCCAGTTCCCTCAGCCACTCCTCATAATACTTGTGCTCTAGACTCTTCACTAGCTTCGTTGCCCTTCTCTGGACATGCTCCAGCACCTCGGTGTCTTTCTTGTAGTGAGGGGCCCAAAACTGAACACAGTATTCGAGGTGAGGCCTCACCAGTGCCGAGTACAGGGGCACGATCATTTCCCTGGTCCTGCTGGCCGCACTATTCCTGATACAGGCCAGGATGCTGTTGGCCGCCTTGGCCACCTCGGCACACTGCTGGCTCATGTTCAGCCAGCTGTCAACCAACACCCCCAGGTCCTTTTCCACCAGGCAGCTTTCCAGCCACTCTTCCCCAGGCCTGTAGCGTTGCCTGGGGTTGTTGTGACCCAAGTGCAGGACCCGGCACTTGGCCTTGTTGAACCTCATACAATTGACCTCGGCCCATCGATCCAACCTGTCCAGATCCCTCTGCAGAGCCTTCCTACCTTCAAGCAGATCAACACTCCTGCCCAACTTGGTGTCGTCTGCTAACTTACTGAGGGTGCACTCGATCCCCTCGTCCAGATCACGGATAAAGAGATTAAACAGAACTGGCCCCAGTGCTGAGCCCTGGGGAACTGGCACCCCAGTCTATCAAAGATGATACTTGAGCAATATAAAATATTAGCCAATACCCACAAGGAGAAGAAGATTTCTTTCCTATCCCAAAATATGCCTCTTCAGAGTACCTGTTGTGTTGTATTTAATCTAATTTACTACAGGGGAGATGAACACCATCTCCGCAACCATGCTATTTTTTAAAAGAGATTTGTGATTCATCTGAATGGTGACTAAGCCACTGACAATTTTTTCCTGTTAGCTTGTGTGTATAAAAAGATGCTTTGATGGAATGTATATCATCTGCAGATACCACCATCTTGTTGGAGTGCATGGGGGTTTTCCAGTCAAACTACATTACTTTTTTTATCATTTAAAATTCTGTGCATGTGAAGCTTTTAGCACATTTCAAGGAGGTATCAGGTCATACAGTTGAGCCACAACAGAGAGAATGCAAAATAGGTATTGTACGTGACTGTTGGCAGAAACTGCTTGTTTAATTTACTTTATATGAACTGAATGTATCTTCTGAAAGGATAAACAGAGATACATTCCAATGAACAGAAAAGCAGAATCATCCCACATTCTGGATGTTAGTCTGCAACTCAAAAGGTGCAGGTTAAGTTGCTTGCTCTCTACAAACTGCTGCCTTTGGCAAGCACAGTACTACATCTATGAACTAGAGATGACACTGCCGCCTCCTATAGTCGTTCCTGCCTGCAAGCTGCCAGCTAATATAGCAGAATAAGGAGGGGAGAAGGTGAGTTCTTAATTTGCATGAGCAGAGGGAAAGAAATTAAGTAGATGAAGTAGGCTAAACCGGAAATGAAGTTACGGAACAGCTATTACAGTCTCTTGAGAGGGGCACTTAATTCTTCTGTTGCTCCTTTGGAAGCTTCCTTCTAGGGACTATATCAGGAGCTCCTGCTCATGACATTCATCAGGATATAAGTTTGGAAAAATAATAATCCTGGCAGTTCATTAGCGGGTTTGTCTGGTCCTGAAAAACTGATTTCCTGAGAAATTATTTTTTTAAATCTACCTGTTCTATCTGGTTTCTCTCATGATTTGCAAGACTAGATATCCTATTTTCTTGCTATGGTGAGAATGAGTCTTATAGAGCACAGACTAGGGCTTGTCCTTCTCTTCACCTTGATTTTAAAATCTCCCAGCTTGTGTCAGTGAAAGTTGTTACACATTTAATTAGCTATTTTGGTTGATGCAAAGTTAAAAACAGTTCATGAAATAATCCGTCTATTATTTCCATCCTCATAAGTAAAGTAATGAAAATGATGTCACTCACCAGACAGCATATGCAAATAAATGTGTATATGATAGACAACAGCTGAATCTGCTGGCATCTAATAAGTGTTTAATTGCTTTGGAGTGCTAATAAAAAAAGCAATATTATTAGCACTTTTTTCTTGCAAATTGGTTTTAAAAGCATACGGTCAGTGTTGTATAATCGTAGTCTTATAATTAAAACTAAATAGGCTAGAAATTACAAGGTAGAAGCAAATAAAAGCTCAACAGCACATATACATACGGTTAACACAGATTAGTGTGTGGTGAGGGGTGCTTGTGACTAGGTCTAAACGTTGCGCTCAAGTACTATGCCTGCTAGGAATTACCATTACTGCTTAGGAGGAACTGTGGTTATCTAAGGAGGCCTCAGGGAAATAAATTCTTAGCTGGGGCTGGCATGAGTATAAATTAACCAATTAAGGCACCTGTATCAATATAAGCATCCTGACTCATTGTTTAATGGGATAATTGGAATTCTGTAGAGGAAATAAAGTTGATTACAAGGATCAAACAGAGGGAAAGCTCTCTAAGCATTTGTCTCTTACTTGTGACAAGCTGTAGCTTAGGGGCYAGTGAATCTGTTACGTGGCTGCTGACGTGGAACAAATAGCAGTATGGGGAGTGAAAGATCAGATCATTACTTTTTAATGCTTACAACAAAATTGTGTACATACTTATCTATGAAGAAATAGACAAAGCTCTGCATGTTTAAGAATAAACATGAAGTCTATATTGCAACTTTTTGTATGTATCTGAATTCCCAGAATGTCCTAGTTTTACCTGATGAATTGTTCTTGATATAATGCAATTCAGCAGATGATTTTTCCTATCACTTTACATGCATTTATAAAATAGCTTGCAATACGACTACAATCCTAAGTACTTATAGGTGTCTAATCCTTGGCTTTGATGGGTAGATTTGCCCATCAAAGTATATGATGAACAGCTGGTGCAGGAGAAAAAATCAAAGAGATGAGGGGCTAGTTGGGGTCTTCAATCCAAGGAGGTATGATGTGGATGATTTACTCTATAAACAAAAGACAGATTGATTTCCAGAGAGGAGGAAGAATGAAAGGGAAATTCACCATATTCTCAGGAAGCCATCTTTCTTAAAAGGTCAGCAGGCCTTTCACCAGAGTATGTTTGAAGAATAAAATGAAATGTCATCTGTGGCTTCTTCTGTCCAAATATATGCTTTCCTTTGAAGGATTCAAAATATTTTTGGTCAATGGAAACTGAGGCCTACTTAGCTTCTCCTTCATGTTTCTGAAGAGTAAGAAGATTATTTGGGAGAAAAAAATAAAATCAAGTAAAATAAAAGACCTGGCATTATCTTTTCTTCATGTGTCAGATGAAAGTTTTGGGTGTACCAGACACACCATATTTTATCTGGGATATCCATAGAGAAACAATAAAGAACATCTAACTCTCTCTTCATTTATTCCCATTCTCCTGCTTTTTTTTTTTTTCCCCTAAATCTGGCAGCCACCATTGGAGATTGAAGTTAAACTGAAACCAGTTCCTAAAAAAAAATGAAGGTATAGTATCCAGTACCAAATACAGCTATATGGTATCCAGAGTCCAAATACTGTTGGACTCAATGATCTTAAAAGTCTTTTCCAACCTAAACGATTCTATTATTTTATGAATTTTGTAGGTACTCTCTTGGGAACTACTGACTGTGCTCAGGGGTGGCATTAGACCCAGGAGGTTACTCAAAAAAGGCTAAGGCTCAAGCCTGGGCCCCTTCTCATCTCTCACCCTGCACAGAATAAGTTGTAGCACTACTTGATCTGGCCTGTGGAAAACCAGGACAACTACCCTGCCTGACTGCAAACCCAGCTCTGCACTCAGGGCAATTTGTCATTGAACCATTTCACTAGTATTTGGTTAGCATGTTTTTCTGCAGTGGGCCACTGCAGTGTGTTTCTCCCTAAAATCTGTACTAAACTATTGCTGTCCATGTTCAGAAGACACACTTGTGGAATGAAAGAGCATACACCCACTTTAACATTCTCTAGTGTGGTATTCTCTAAAACAAGGGAAAAAACTGTGATCCCTTGAACTTTTTATCTATAATGGAGTAATTTTTATATATAATATAGCATCCCACATATCTGGAAATAGAGTAGAGTAGARCCTAGTAGAAACACTCAAGTGAAATATACTGGAAGACATGGAAAATCCAAACTCTTGTATTTTACGCTGTACTTCCCTATATTTCCCTGTATTTACATGGCATTGTTTACTTTTTAATTCCAGCCCCTACTCTTTGCGGGGCAGGGATCTCTAAAGGACTCCAGCTGTAATGCACTGTATCTCTCAGGATGTATTTCTTCCATGTGGTATAGTATGAGAATCCTATAGTTCAATTTGGGAACTGTAATAGCAGCTGGGAACCATGAAATCAAATAAGGACCGGTACTATAACTCTCTTTAGGCTACAGAAATTTGCAAAGCAAAACTATTCCATTTCAGGAATGTAAAAATATTTTCTTTTGATTGAAAATGTCCAACATCGCTGTTCCAATTTAATGGAACTCTGACATTTCAACATTTTGCCTAATTTTACATCAAAACCAAATATGAAAAGGGATGGAAATCCTCAGTTTCATAATAACTGACACTGCCTAGGACATACAGCACACCACAGTGTTATTGAAACTAACGATAAAATAAATAAGAGTATTCTGTAAGCTCCAGAACACATGACGAAATATTTACTATTATTCTCCATAATGAGATTCTACCAATCTTATCAAACTTCTGTGATAAACTTTGCCCCTTCTAGACCTGATGATTTTTGCAAATTGTACAAATGAAACTAACGATTCTTCCCCAGCATTACACAAACAGAAATAAAGTGCATGGTGACAGAAACTGAGGACATGCAGAAATTCTTGAAATGAAACCACATTGAACGTGCATTAGGATCCCTCCATAGAAGAAAATCAGAAGAACAATCACATTAGGAGAAYAGGATGATGAAAAAATATGCACTTTCTACGGGCATGCGATGAAGTTAGTGTCTCAGCAGATACTGGGTTCTGCTTTGAAATTCAGGTTTTATTGACCTGAAGCTTAAGCAAGTGGGATGACTCAAGGGTAATTGACAGGAGAGAGAGAAAGAAGTGAGATGTTGTCGTATGTGCCCTGAGCTGTTTTCTCACCAAAAAACCCTCCAATACATTATGTAAATGTATGCAGAACTCTTGTAGTTAAATATTATAGACACATCCTTGCTGAATACAACTATAATGGCTTTCAGATATGCCTGTTCTGCAAAAGCTCACCAAAAAAAATTACTTCACAATAAAAATAATRTATCTGCTCTTGGCATTTCATATAGTGTAAGGTAAAGTATAGYCTATGTTGTCACTTGCAGCAACAAAGCCAACAACAGCAGCATGTGATTAGGACTCTGAAATCTCTCTTTTATCTGAGATATTGCTTTCTGAAATCAAATTCAGGCAGAGAGAAAAGGAGAAGCAAACAAGTTTACCCCAGCTCTGCAATAGCAAATAATCAAGAGAACTACTTGAGGAACATTAAGTAAAACACCAGATTCTTCAAATAATATGGCAATTGAAACACAGGTGTTGAATACGCAGTTATGTGCTGATCTGTCTTCTCTCAGAGAATGGAAAGGGTACAGAAGGGTTAGCCCACGGTGAATGACACTGCAGGGGAAAAAAGAACCAGTCTGTGTGTGAACTAGAGGACAAATCCATCTCAACCTAAAATTTGTCATCAGCTATGTTSAACAGGCGGTCTTTTCAAATACATGACAAACGACACTGCTATTTATAGAGCAGGCATAACACAGGTTGCCACACTGTAAGTTGTTACCAATACTGCCCCAGGGACCAAGAAATGTTATGCATTCAGGTGGTAGAGCACCACAGACTGAAGGTGTGCTCGAGTGGAAATTACAGCTAATACAGTAAGAATTATTTAACAGTTATGTGTAACTAACCATTATGGTTTGTTGCAAAAAAATGAATGTTGAGGCTTTTAGCATCTCTCTTTGCACTTTGCACTGCATTTCAGGAAATGAGAAACCTTTCATCTCTGGCTATAAGGCAGTAATATTTTGTTTTGACATCAGGTCTGGGGAGCAGATTCATCCAAATGCTCCACATCAATCCTTGATTTACACAGCTACAGAGAAAGGGTGCACTTTCAGCCGATTTGTAGCCCCCTACTGTCTTTTAAAATATATTTTAAGAAGGGCACAGGTTCACAAGCCATCAGTTCAATAATGYTGTATGCATAAAACTGTGTGGATAATTCTCTTCTGGCTTCTTCATGCAGCTTCATGGGGAATTTTGGCTTCAGGCCAAACAACTGCAAAAGCAAAGCTTTTTCCCCTCAGCATTTTAGTGAAGTGCACATAATACATCTTTAAGTAAATTAGTGTTGTAACAGGTTTCCACTGATCCATCTTGGGAAGTCAAATGAGAACCAAAAATAGATCCTGTTTTCAATTTCCCCTGAGCAGCAAAGTGATTTGAAATCCTCCCTTGTCACAGGAAAYAAACAAATAAAAAACAAATTTGGCAACTATTCAGTAAATATATGTGCTTATTCAGTATTTAAATTCAGGACTCAGGGAACTGTTTATTGGAGAGGGCCAATCAACATATCCAGCAATGGTAGGAAACAATTGTGACCCTCCAAGAAAACCCCTTCCTCTGTAGTCAGATGCTCTGTGGCATTTACAAGGGAAAACTCAACTCAGAGTATGCAATAGTTGTCAAAGAATCCTCTGCGGAGAGGTGCAGAACACCTAAATAGCCATGTACCGTAAGTATACCTATGTTTTAAGGGACAGGTAAAGTATATGTGAARATATGAGCAGATACTACTTATGGGAATAAACAGTACAGTACAGTCTAAACAATACAGATTGTGACTTCAATTTGAATTATGAAAAGGGGAAAAAAAAAAAAACTTGGAAAATTCCTGCAGAATGGTATAGCCATCAAATCAGTAATAAACATAGCAAGCATTTTAAAGCAGAAGAACCTTACCTTTATTGCCTTTAGGTCTGATAGGATTATATGCAGTTTCTCAAGTAACTATTACTGGAGTTGTCTGAGATAAGTAATTGTATTTTCAAAAATGGAAACAAGATGCTCTCACTTGAAGGTTTAGTTCTTCCTTAAAATTTTTATGTAATAAAAGTGGTCCCTGGCAAGGAAATCTAGATGTATTGAATGAGAGGACAAAAAGAAAAAACAGTAGCTAAGCATTAAGCTCCATTTTTAGTACATACTTCYTCCAAAAGTATAAAAACATAGTGTATGATTTCATAGAGATAGTTGAGATCAAATCCCTGTTCTGTTTCACTAAATGTACTTGACTGGTACTTGACAGTACTAAACCAGACTGTCCCTAATTTTGCTAAAAACACATGCATGTTAAATTATTTTTCTTGATGCCTGYTAATAGAATTGGCACCAAGTAACTAAAATTAATCACTTTTTGTATCATTGTTGCTAATGTGAGCGTGATGTTCTCCTGTTTGCTTTTCTGAAGGTCATGTCTATAACACTCATCATTAGTGGCAGTTTCTCTACATGTAAGCAGACAGCATGGTTATCACGACATCGAGCTAATTACAATTAGCTTGAAGAAAACAAAGGATCCCTTCATCTCCAACTCCGTAGGACAAAAGGAAGGGGGAGAACAAGGGAAATATTAATAAGATTTTATAATAGAGGAGCTTGATTTTGTTCTGCTTATGTGGAATCACATCTGAAGAAAGGGAAAGGAGAGAAAGGGAAAGTATTTCCTGGGTCCTTAGAAAAATAACAAATGGGTTGTTAATTGGCAAGTGCTTAAATGGCTGGTTCTAATCAGGGTAAATGGGCTTGTTTTTCCAACACTGGGTCTCACATCAAAACAACAAGAAACAATTGAAAAAATCTCTGCTGAAGAAAGCAAGAGGAAGTGGGTTGTCACCAGCTGTTCAAAGACAAGATCCTGCAACAAATGTGTAGCAGCAGGTGCCATGTGAAGCACGGGGAATGTAAATGCATATGAGTCATCACATAAGCTTAGGGGGGGCGGCAAGCTGCARGCCAGACCCTGGGGGAAAACATTTTTGTGGCTTTAACCATTTCTCCACTTGCTTTGTACTTTGTTCGAGTACACGGTATATTTTTTTGGAAGAAGGTGTCCTTAAGCCCTGTTAAAGAGCCACAAGCACCAGGAAAGTATCTTACAGAGATATTATGCTTTGGGCCTATCGCATCAAAAAGGAGATGGTCTAGCATCATTGTCCAGCAGGAAAAGTAGTTTAAAACATTTCCCCCTTTCCCCTCTCCTTTTAGGTTCATGATGCTAATAAAAATTGTTAAAAGGATCATTTTTATAATTTGCAGTGTTTCACTGATTTGTTTTCCACTGCAGCTTCATAAATAGCTCAACTGCCACACTGGGGRAAAATAGAGAATTGGTGTAGTGGCAGAAATAGAAAAACTGCCCGCTGTGTCTCCCAGTGATAATCCTGAGGCTCCCATCTCAGGTAGGGTGCCCCTGGGCAGGGGGGTAAGTCCTTGTAACAGTTAAAGTGTGATGGAACTTGAACTGCAGGTGACAGTAGGATGCACTCCAGGAGATTTCAGCAAAAATCCTGTTCCTCTAAAACAAATAGCAAGAGAGAGACAGAGGGAGGAGTCCCAGACTCAGCTCCTGCCTTGCCTGTCCCAGCTGTATGTATCTAGGCACTCTTAKGCTCTAGTCATAAAATACACACTGATTTACACAATCCCATAATCTTATAACAAAATAGGTCATTGGGGATTATAAAATTTTCATCTGTTTAATTGCAAAATTCTCTTCTTGTTTTTCCCCAGCAACACAAAGCTCTTATGTAGAGAGGAAAAAGAGGCATTAGCAGAAGACCTTGCATAGAAGTGGATCTACATTTTGAACCCATTTTTATGTCTCATGCTACCATGTTCCAWCGTGACAGATCCTGAGAATTCCCTCCTGCCAGTTGCCCTCGAGGCAGCCATCCCCAATTTCTCCACCAAATTCATACTGTTTAACAAATCACAAACAAGGAGAGGCTTTAAGGTCGTTGAGCTCTGGGGATTTTTTGCACTTTAAAGATGAACTCCAGGGCTGATCGGAAACAGTGATTTCATTTTGTGAAAACGTGATGATCTTTTGATATTAGAGTCTTTCCTGTTTTTTTTWWAAAAAAAAATAACAACAAAAAAGAAAGAGAGGATGAGGAGGAAGGGCCCTCAACAGCCAGTGGTTTGGAGATTCATCTGTGTCACAAGGGACACTGAGTATCAACCCAGTGGGAAAACCATTACACTCTGAGTTGCGCAGGGTTATGATTTTCAGACTCTGTCAGGATGATGCCATGAACCCGGCGGCAGCAGGGATACACRTTGAACTTCTGCCACATAAACCTGGGAAATCCATCAGTGGTCAGGGGGAGGCATATAAGATTATAGTTTCTGTTGAGATAATTTATCTGCAAAGCTACTCTTTAAGAAACAAACAAAAAAACCCACATTTGTACCTGATCACAGGAAGAAGGCTTGAGGGTTGGACTTTGCCATATCTCATTGCAGAGCACAGACAGATGTCAAGCATTAACAAGTCCTTCTTCTGTACCTGGACAAATTAAGTAGGAAAGGAACGAAATGAGCTCCTACTGCCCTTCATCCCTTGCTTGTCAGACGTGCGGTTGAAAGAAACTGCTAGTGGCATTATACACGATTCGAGCCAGATTTTTCTCCAGGCCCATGATGTGGTCACTGCTCTGATCGTATTTCCCATGGCCAGTGGTTTGGGTCCCACCGTGGGAAGGRGTGGAACAGCATGGGGGAGCCTGACAGCACTCACGCTTGTTCCTCTGACCTGGGAGGTAAACTGTGAGATGACCAAATCTATAGCTCACGGTGTTTTGCTCTTCAGTGATGAAAGCAGACCGCAAAGCAGTTATTGTATTTCCAAGGGAAGGGAAATCTAGCCTGACTTGGTTTTGTCGTAAGTGATTAGATTTTATATTGTGCTTATGTACTTCTCCTAATCAAATTAGCATGTTGGTTCAAAATCAGCCTAGCAGAAAAACTCTCATTTTCTTACCCATTCTGCTCTATTTATCACCTGGACTTACCAAAGTTGTGAGGGTTTTTGGTTTTTTTTTCTCTGACTAGGCCCAGTTCTGCTTAGCTTATAAAATTTGAAACATTCATAGCCCAAGGTTGCAAAAGGAATGAATATTTATAATCCCATCTTCCCAGCACACTCAAAAGTGTCTCACAGCATGACTTCACATTAAAGATGTCCCACCTGTGGGGATCATTCAAAAAAACACAGATTACAAGTCTGTACAACACAGAACAAGGTCAATACCCAAATTATGGGAATTATCACCTTAAAAAAGGTTGCATATCTKATGATGCACTGCACCAACACTGATTCATAGGTGCTGTACTAGCATGACTCTCCCCTGTGAAGATAGTATTTCAGCTATTAAGTTATGACATTATTTCCCAGTTCTTGTTCTGAGCCTTCTCATGAATGAGCTGCAAACTGTGTAATGCACTCCTCTCACCATTTACAAAGGTATCCCCTAACTCCAACAGCAAGGAACAAAAAAGGGTTTCTCACCTAGCTTCAGAGCAGAGAGAAATATTACAAAGAACATAGTGACTAGTGACAAATCACAGGCAGGACTCCAGTGATGAGAGCTGCTTAGAAAATACCGCAAGTGAAACTGCGTAACCCTGCACGTATCATCTGTTAATTCATTGCAAATATTTTTCCTTTTCTAGACTGAGGCCACACTTAAAAAAATCAACCCCCACCCCATCCGTCTCCAAAATCACAAGTAAAAGTTAACATTAATTCAGATGATTTTCCTATTTGAGACAGAGCTGTGAGGGTTATAGTCAGTTTTAACACTTGTCAGGCAAATATGGTTCCTTCCGTTTTGCAGACAGGAAATTAAGGTTCAGCAGCAGCACTGGAATTAGAAACTAACTAGAGGCCATTTTAGGCCAAGAAAGTTTTGCCATTGATTTTAATGCACCAAGATATAATGTATCCTCCAGTATCCTGCCCTTTCCTATTTTCCCCAATCTTAGGGTGAACCATTAAATTGATGCTTGCCCTGTAAATCCCATAAGCTATTAATGTAGTTCCCTTAGCTGGAAGATAGATTAATGACCTGAAACTACTGTAGAATATTTGCTACTTCAGTGCAAATTAATATCGTATTTTATCCTTGTTTTATACCCACATCCAGCACTTCCTTCTGCAAAGCGTACAAGAAGGAGCTGGATATTTAAATGCCAAAGTTCTAAATCTTATCTTCAAATTTTTAATCAAATTGTTTAACACATTAGTCTTAAATTTCTGCATTTCCATTTTTTATACTTCTCACCTCGTTTTTTTCTGCTAAGGACAAATTTAAAAACTCAGATGTGTTTAGGAGTTTTTTTAAATACTAATACAATTTTTAAAATGCTTTATGTTTTTCAGGACTCCACTCTCCTCCACACTGCACAGCTTGGGCTGGGACTAAATACAAATGTCTTCCATTTCACTCAGGTCTAACTTCTCAGTTTTAAAGTTTCCAGGTATTGCATGCTATCCTGCAAATAATTTTTGTCCAGTCTCATATCTTTTTTTTTAAAATTAGAATATCAATTCTTCTTCCACTGCCTAAAACAACATAGTTCACTAAACACATTTCTCTGATATTGGATGCAATTTCTGGAGAAAGCAAAATCATGAGAACATTAAAATGCCTAGCTGCCTAAGACRCATGTTTAGTTATAGAAAACTCCAGTCAAGTCTCCTTTCTGTAGGAATTAAAACTTATGGCAAGGTCTCCAGTTCCTCAGGCAAGCACAGCACGCTATTAGGTTTTCTCTTAGTGGTGTTTAGAGGAAATAAAGGAAGTGGCAGTGGGGGAAAAGGAAAAGTTGTTTTCTCTCACTGTTCCTTCTTGTCAGCACTTTTCAAAAGTTTGGTCTTTATTTGTGAACAGTAAAAATAGGTTGAAACTTCAAACTTTCAGGAAAATTTTTCTTTCCTTCTACACTTCAAACCCTCAAAATTAAAAAAAAAGAATTAAAAATGTTATGAAAATCACAGAAAACAAACAGCAGTTTGGAAAGAAACTATGCATTTTAGCTTCTGGTCTATATTTGCTATTATTATAATTTACGAAGAAAACATAGCCACTTTACAAAGGCTTTATTGTTGAATCCTTATGCTCTGTTTTGCATTAGGTATCAAGTCATAGGCAAATCACAAGATAAATTGAACACAGACTTGCAACCACATTCACTTACATTTGATCAAGGTGCCTTGTAAACCTCATTAGTTGTTATTGGGGATTGTTGTGGTCCAGACACTTTTGGGGAGCACATTTCAGACACTCACCCCTCTCTTGATTAGAAACATCCTTCACATTCAGTCTAAACATATTTAAAATAGAACAGAATAGACTATTTCAGTTGGAAGGGACCTACAACGATCATCTAGTCCAACTGCCTGACCAATTCAGGGCTGACCAAGTTAAAGCATGTTATTAAGGGCATTGTCCACATGCCTCTTAAACACTGACAGGCTTGGGGCATCAAACCACCTCTCTAGGAAGCCTGTTCCAGTGTTTGACCACCCTCTTGGTAAAGAAATGCTTCCTAGTGTCCAGTCTAAACCTCCATTGGCGCAGCAGTCAGTAGTCGCTCTCGACTGTAGGAGTTGTATCTGCTCCCTTTGCCAGGCTAGTGGTTCTTCTCTCCTCTCTTGCCAATCCATTTCTCAATCGTGCTCTTTCTCATTGCTCTTCAAAGCAGCTGATGTGCTCCACAGTCCTCCTTCTTCTAGTAGCTCTTCCCTGTCCTTGTTTGCATGTTTCTGTGGATTGTCCTTTCTGTCTGTGGATCAACCTGCCATGTCTTCCTGTTCAACAAGGGTCTCTGAGTCTTCCTGTCTTCTCCTCTTTCCCACGTAATTTCCTCAGTGGCCATCTGAATGCCACCATTTGTATGACTGTGCTGTTAGTCATTCTCCCTTCCAGTCTGTGAAGGTGCACTGGCAGATGATTGGGCCATGCCCTAAGGTTTAGCTCAATGAACTGACCATGAGAAATGACTGGACATGGCAGAAAACAGAGCAAGAAGTTAAGAAGTGTTACAGATAATGCCATGAAGAATGACCGAATTTCACAGATGGTTAAGAGGGAGTGATGTGAAGATGGCCAAGTGGGAGGTTTAGACTGGATATTAGGAAAAATTTCTTCACTGAATGGGCTGCCAAGCATTGGAACAGGCTGCCCAGGGAAGTGGATGAGTCAACATCCCTGGAGGTATTTAAAAGATGTGTACATGTGGCACTTAGGGACATGGTTTAGTGGGACTTGGCAGTGTTAGGTTTACAGTTGGACTCAATGATCTTAAAGGTCTTTTCCAACCTAAATGATTCTATGATTCTAGGAAATGTCACAGATAACAGAGGGGAGAACTGTGGACATTTTGAAGAGTGAAACCTTACTAGACCACCAGCGACTGCTGAATGATTGGCTAGGCAACCCTATTGGAAACACCAAGTTTGGATACAGAAATAGCAAAAGTGAGACCTGTGGGGAAAAAGTAATCAGGGTGGGTTTTGATTTGGGAGGAGACAATGGTGGAGAAAGAGAGGTGATCAAGGTGAATGGGAGAACAGGCATGGGAAATGGAGTGGAGAGGGACAAAAGGGGCCAGCTGAGTTGCTGGCCAGTATGCTTGGGCTCTGCACCTGATCACCGCAATCCATCCTATCTTTTCATTCAACTCAACTCCTAACTATTTTCTGTGTAACGATTCGGCTTTGCCTAACATGGGAATTATTGCACAGACCCTTTTTGTGAGAAATAGCTGCAGTCACGCATTTGCTGTTGGATGATGTATTACCCACAGCTTCTGTATCCTGTCATCCTTGTTGGTTTCATTTTTTCCTTTGAAGTTAGGAAAGAGAGATAAAAGACTACAGAAGCAAGAGAGGTAGCAGTGTAGGGAACATGAAAAATTTCAGAACGACAAACTCCCCCATAAAATCCTATCCAGACACTGCTGTTTATTGTTATTAATTCATTGGTGCCCAAGTTGCTAAGGTTTTTGGCAGGGAAAATCAGAACATACTGGACTCCACTCTGCTGTAGCCAGCATGCTTCCAGTACCCAACGTAATTAGTTTAATGCCAGCTTGAGTATCTCTGCACTGCAGCATTGCCATACTCTGTCTCAACAAGGAAGATAGAACGCTAAACAACTACACCTCCACTCAAAGCTTCCTCTTGTTCTTTTGTCCTAGAGGTAACACTACAAGCAGCACTAACAAAAAGAAATAAAAAAAAAAAAAAGGCAGTAGTATTGCCTCTGAGATCTCAATAACTCTAACTGTAATAATCTCAATAAATTAGATCATTTGAAGACCCAGCAGAAGCTTTCACAAAAGCCACTGAGACCCAAGCTATCCTATATACAATACTGAGAAGGGAAAAAAAGGGAAACTCACTAAACCAAAATCCAGAGGAAAAAAAAGATACAATCTTTAAGTGTCAACCTTGATTTAATAATTGAAATATCATGTTCCCTAATATTACACATGACATGCTGTGGCATGGCTTCTCTGATGTGCCAAACTTACAGACAAGTCCCTGGTTTAGACATTATTAGTCTGCTAACTGACACCCCGTGTGTCTTAATTCTGCCATTTACAGGTAAAAATAAAGTCATGGCTATAAAACATGGTGTAGATACCCACACATACGCACTTGTCTTTCCAGTGGAACCTTCCCAAATGATCAGTTGACAAAGGCCAACCCCATTTGGCTGGTACCATTCTCTTGAAATCCAAACTGAGAAGATAAATTATTGTTACTGTACGCATAACACCTGACATATTTTACCCACCGAAATGTGCTATAAAATACATTTCCAATGACTGGCAGGGAAAGAAGGATTGGCATTGGCTGCCACTAGTGACAGGTCCCTTCCTCCAGCCTTTTGCCTGAGCTCTGCAAAGCCCCCATGAAGATTTATCCACACCCATGAAGTCAGACTTGAGGAAAACCTCGACCTGGGCTCTCAGGTACTTCTACAAATTCTTTCAACTTTAACCTGTAAAATAGATGCTGTCTTTTGACTGTTAGCAATTAGTTCAGTGTGAGGATGACAAGGAGGAGACTCTGGGCTCTTGTTCAGTAATGATACTGCTGCTCTCAGTTTGTCAACCAGCCAGGGACAAAAACTTTGTTGTGAAAGTGTTATCATTTTACTGAGCAGATCCCCAGTGTCACACTACAGCTGGCAAACAGCAGAAACAGAAGTAGCTCCATTAAAAGCATGTGCTGTGCACCAGCCTTCGAATGGGACACACTTCCCACGTTCGTAATCTTCACTCTGGCTTTCCCACATCCCCCTTGCCACCACAACTTTTAGAGTACCAAGTTTGAAGGTTTTCAGCCTCCTGAAAAAAAAATTTAGCAGTCACACAGTGAGAAAGCTATCTTTTCCAAAACATTACATTTAAGATTGATTCAGAATCGTAATGGAGTGGGACCTCAGCTGAGAAAAGGGAGAAAATGAAGTTAATTAAAGTGCTGTCCAGCTGGAACTTGAAAATTCTTCAATCGAGGGAATATATCATACCCTGCCTCTTCCCATGTACATTGAAAAATAGAAACCACTGTGGATTTAATTAAAACTTTGACTTAGTTTTTAGTTCATACTCTTTACTTGATTTATTATTATTCAATCAAGATGCAAAGTTATGACCCCCATCATGAAAAAGAAGGCTTTCCTCCATTATGATAATCTATGTGATTTTTTGTTGGTTTTGAATTTAGACAGAGTTTTTTATAATACCTGGGGAAAGCTGCAGAACATAACTATTACTAGCTTAGCTGGTTTAAATTGGCCTTGTCCACTTGACTCAAATGCGGAGTTTTTTGCTTGCTATATTTTACTTGATAAATTTTGATTGTTTCTCAACAACAGATTTCAAGCTAAAATGTCATATTTGGAGACAGATACTCAGAGACTGCASAAACCTCTTTCTCCATCAAAGCCCATAAGCCAGTGTCCTTCACTAGTGAGGAACTATACTGCAGCTAATTGTTTATGGGCCCACCTCAAAGCACCAGTATACTTCATTATAACCTCCCTATGGTCTCCTCATCATCTACAGAATCCAAATCCCAGCTCACCAAATACACCTGTATATAATTAAAAAAAAATTCAAACACATTCCCTCTCCCAACTAACTACCAGCACAACAATTCAGAGGCCTTTTGGCATCAAGAGCATTAACTTTTATACCATCATTCTTCAGGTCCGGTGCCACATTATGAATAAAGAATGAATTTGAAAGCACTGCAGGGGTGGGTAATTCAACCTGCAGTTGCTCTGTCAGCAGTGGAAAGTGACCTGAGCTGGTCCCACACTCTAATTGCATCGGTCCAGGTCTGGTGGGCTTTGCTTGTTCGCATGCAGTGCCGCACCAACAGGGCTCCACTGTTTTCAGAGGCCGTTTGGAGGGCTTGGATCGAGCTGGGATGGCACATGGCCCAGGCCAATAAGATGCTCCAGACATTAGCCGACCTTGAGCTGGTGTCTGCAGTGCCATCCCAGGCATGGGTGTGCTGAGGAGCCGAAAACTGACCACAGCAATCAGTTGTCACCATCTGAACGTGCTCCCTACCACCCTCTATGCTGATGGATTGGATTCACTTTTGCAAATTGAAAATAAATCCCTCTGGCCTAATTGCTAAGTCAAATCTACAAGCTGAAGCCACTGCCCGCCTCTCAGTGGCCAGGGAAAATGGTAAAACAACCACATTACAGACTTACAGCGTGCCTTCTGTTACCAGCATTCAGCAGCAGAGGAAACTTTTTACCCTTTTAATTTAACTGCTTCCCCAAACCCATTCAGAGATGCTGTGTTACTTACTACAGTCTCCATTAGTGCAGTACAAATCAGGAGAACAGTCAATGAGCCTCCTGAATCAACATAAAAATCAACCCATGGTCTTTAAAAATATACATACTAACAAGATTGTAGTTAAGGTGAAAATATTAGCAATGCAGGGTCCACTTTCACCTGGAGAGGCGAACGACGTAACAAAATACATGTAAGGCTTGTAAGAATGGGATAAATGAAAGAAAAACTTGTATCCAGTAGTTATCTGGGATCCCACACGGTCATTGTGAAAGTATCATCTTTTCACAGCGTAATCTGTAACCCAGGCAATCCATATCTTTTTAAAGGTGACAGGATTGGAAAATAAGGTCTCCACTACCTACAGCCTGAGATAACCATCACAAAATAGCAGAGGCATAGGCAGGAGACATATCTGGTAGGAAGGAGATGGGGAGGGGCTGAGGAGGCTGCAGAAAGGCCGGAGTCAGGCAACTGTGGAAAGGAAAATGCTCTCTGATGCCTACACACCTGCAACCTGCACCACTGCTCACTTACAGGGTCTGTTTCATTTCTTTCTTTGTTTTAAGTTGACCTCTGGGTTTAAGTAATTAAAATGTAGTTCGAAAAAATACAAATAAGAATAAAAGAATCCTAAATAAATAAATAAAAGAGGTTTCCCTCCATCAGCATTGCGATAGAAATTAGGAAAGGTAACAGACAGCTGCTGCTCTCTGTGGCTTTCTGTCCCACTCCCTGCCTCAGCAGTTACAATTTTATGTCACACCAAAGATTCACAGAATATGGATTTATATGCAAGGAAATGCTACTTAGATTTTAGAGAGACTATATTCTTCATATTAACAGTTTTTAATCTTTGTGGTTTTTCATTGTTTCATATCCTTTGCAAAAGGAAAGGAAAAAACCTCACAATAATTCCTTAAAATAATAAAAACCTTTCTTTTGATGTTTTCTGTCCTGTAGAAAAACTCACATAATGAAAGAATATGCAACACAAATTAATCCCCCAGTTTAACATAAAACATGGTGGATAAACCCATAGAAAGCATTAAACAGTATTGATATACTTCTATTCAAGTTTCAGAAACGTGTTTCCGTGTGCCTAGGATAAACCAGAAAAATAGATAAAAAGACTCAGTACACCTTTTAATGTTAAAAAAAAAAAAAAGAAAAACAAGAGACATGAAATTCATTAGGTATGGGAACTGAAATTAACAAACCAGTATTCCTGAAATTAATTTTTCACTTTCATAGTAATGCAGAAAAACTAAATTTAAGGCAATGTGGTAAAGAAAAATATCATTTACATACCTCCTTCTAGAGCAGGAAGTAGTGCTGACAAATACGCACGGCGCATGAGAAAAGGAAATGTTACAACACTCATTCAGCAACCCTAGGAAGATCTACTTCTTAGAAAAAATGCTTCTCTCTAGAAATTGCCTACTTTGAATTTTCAGTAGGCTTATTTCATGTTAGCCTGTTTTAACCAACAGAAATCAACTCAATGTCTGTTTCAGAAACACCAGACGCACTCTCTTACCTACGATGGTGAAACCCCCAAGGCCCGAGGAGGTACCGCCTCACAGAGCACGCTGCAGAAAGCAGAGGTCCAGCAGCAGCACGGCCTCTCCATCGAGGGCATGTACAGAACAGAGTTAGTGCGTCTGCGGTGAGGCAGAATAGTGTCAATTTAAATTAACTACGACCATGTAAATGGTAGCCTGAAAGATTTGTTCCATGACACACATACTCACCGCTCGTACTCAGATGAGTCTGAATATACACCACAAACATTTGCCAGCTGTCTAGACAAGCATTTGCAGTGGTTTTAGCTGTGTAAATTTACGGTGAGTTCGCACAAGCTACAACAGAGCCGTGAACATCAACCTAGAGAAGGCCAAAAAAGATAACAGGTTTATCATATGGAGTCAATTCCTGTCTTTTAGGTAACACAGTGGGTCAGGCACATCTGCACAAGAAAATGCTTCAAAAAAGAACAAGAAACAAAAAGGTGAGAAGATATCTGTACGCAATAGCATGCAAGCCAATGTGTTAGGATAATGGCAAGCTCACGTTCTACTTGCTTCAGCTTCCTATTCCTCGTTGAATTAAGTAGTTAGAAAGGATGGATGATACTTTGTCGCAGAAAAGGATGAATTAAAAGGAAAGAATGAGGAAAGTAAGAAGGGGAAGGGAGGTAATCAAGAGAAGGTCGAACAACTTTTGCCAATTCACTGACCTTGGTATATTCTGTTAGATTTTTAAAGCATAATTTTTTCTTTTAAAAATGCTCATCATTGGCCACATGCCTGGATGAGTCAAAAAGGAGACACATGGGCACTCATCAGACAGGGAGATTTAACATATTGTCATTGTTCTCTGGGAATTATTTCAGCAGATAATGAATGTTCCAGAACAGAAAATTCTTCCTTTGATCCAAATATTACAGAAAATATTTAGTTTAAACCTGTCTGCTAGCATATTTTCACTATAACCCTATATCTTTGACTGTAATGATAGCAGCCAAAATCCCATGAAATAAACAATGGAGGGAAAACTAGGGCATCAATCATACTATGGAATGAAAAAAGCAATCAGAGCTACTTTTAATAAATGCTCACCCAGCATTTCTGCAGTTCTGTTTCTTATACAGAAACTTTGACATTGCTAAATATTCTATGCTGATTTTTTTATTTCCAAAAGAAGTCGTAAATTAAGCAGCCTATTGTTCTCAGAGTAAGGTTACGATCACCGTACTATATGTCAAGTCATTCTTCCAGACTCTGAGCTAAAAATACAACTTTGTGAAAATCCCTGCTATTGCTAACAACCCTGTGAAGTTCTCTGAAGTGCAGTGTGACTGTCTAATATGTCAGCTGCTGAGGGAGCCTCTCATGGTGCTCAAGAATGAAATATTCGGTTTGCGTGTCAGGAGAAGTGGAACAGAGACGTGCTGACACAGAATTGCGCAGGTTCAACAGTCCGTTCACCAGTGCTTGAGTTGGATACACAAACGTCAGATGCCAGAGGTAGGTCAAAGCGCCCCAGGTTGCCCGCGAGCTCTGCATGGCACACAGCAACACTCGGAACCGATAGAGAGTCCATCCATGCACTGCACCGCAACCACATTAAAGTCTTCGGAGAAGAGAGGCCAAAACGCAGAGGTAGGCATTAAGGGAGTAGCACGGGAGGCAAGTATTTGGAAAGATGATCTGGGCAAATCAAATTGAAGAGTAATTTGTGATCCTGTGGCTTGAGGCATCCTGCAAGCCCTTGGGTTGAATGTAGCATCTCTGGCGCACCCAGTCGCAGGCTGTAGTTCTGCTGTTTGGGGAGGGCGTCTCACTGCCTCTCCCCCAGAGATATGTTTTTTACAGGGTAAAAGAATACAGGCTCAAATGCTGGTTGTCAGGAGCAGTTATGCATTATATGGGACAACATCTGAACCACTTTGCTTATGACCCTGTTTTGTTAGCCACTACCCAACATACTGTAAAACCCCCACTCCAAACCCAAAAATACTAACATCCCTCACACTCACACAGCTTTGACTGTGCTAAGCATTTTTTTCAATATATTAGAAAAAAACTGAGCACATGAAGAACATTTAGTCCTTCTCACTTTCAAATTATAACTATGCCTCCTAATAAGGGACTGCAAAATAAAATTATGTCAGAGGACTTTGAGTTTTCTTCTTCTTTTGTAACATAATGCAACACATTTTTAGTTTCTTCATCTCTAAAGTCATAAAAGAAGCTGCTGTCACTCTGCTGACAAAAAGAGACTTCTCTTCTTATTCCCATTCTCAAGATACTTCCAGGTTTTGTCAAGTTGAATCTGAGCTAGTTTAGAGATTGTTATTTTTTAATGTAATGGCTTAGCTCCTAAAAAGCTGACATATTTATTTGAAGGAAATAAAACAGAACACTTTTACTTATCTTTGTAATATCTGAACATTAAAAGTATTGCTGTATGCTTTTTTTCTCCAAGGTTCAAATCTCGTTCAACCAGCTTCTTACATTTTTCATTTAATTTTTATATTTCTATTTATATTTATATACAAATTTGAATCTGTCTTCCCAAATTCCTCCCAACTCGTGACAGAAAGTAGCCAGAAGTGGAGATCGGCATGTACTATACTCCTCAAAATCACTTTGACATGTTATTCTACCTGGTGTACACGTTTGGTACACTTTTTTGTATTGTGACAAGAGATCGCTACCCTGGTGAGCTGCTCTGTGGTGGAAGAGATCATCAGGTTTGCTAAAGGTGAAAGATGAAGCACTGAAGTCCAAAAAATTGTAAATCCTACCACAGTTAATCTGAAAATGCACACCAAGCATGTGCCAAGACACAAAGCCATGTGACTAAAGGAGATCATGTCAACCTTGGTTTAACACTGCCTGGATTTTATATCACAGCCTTAATGTTGTTTAAACCAATTATTAATATCTGGCTGTTAAAAGGGTGAATTTGTGTAAAAGTAGACGTACAGCTAAGGAAAGTTGAGGGAAATAACCGTCCTGTAGGGTTAGGCAGGAAGAACATTAGTCACACCCACAGTAATGCATGGATTGCTGTGAAAGACATAAGAAATAATCAGAGTTTTCAGAAAGAAGAATGTCTGTACCAGTGTGCAGATTAGCCTTATAATCTTGTAATGAGTTCCACAGATCTTTCAATTCGTTTGGACAACAACTTTCAAAGAATCTGTTAGAGATAATGAAGTTACGATTAAATGCAAATAAGGAAAGCATGCCAAATCTCAGGCTAAGGTGGCTGGCTAGCTACTGGAATAATATATTCTCATAGAAATATTTTTACATGCTTAAACTAACAGGAGATTGGAATAATTGGTTGGAAATTTTCAAAGGAAATAAACTTTCATTGGAAAATACCATTTTGTGCCCAGGGTGTTTCACTCAGAAAGTTCACCTGGCGTTCAAGCACTCCACTCCAGACAATTCATGTCCAGGAGCAGAAGTACCACATCTGCACCATGTCCAAGCTAGCAGCCTTGTCAGCTCACTAACTTGAGCTCTGTATCACATGAACGCAGCTACCTGGCCCTCTGATCTGATCAAGCCTGCCCAGATCCACGTGGCACAGCCTGCTCTTCCCAATCCGGGCGCGCTGCCTCCACCCCGAAGCTGCCTCCGTCTCAGTTGGATATGTCTCGAGAAAACACGAGCCCTCACTGATGAGTCTTTTAAAGGAAACTCACATTGCTATGTATTACAGATAGTAAGGCACACCTTATTAGAGTTCATTTGGAGCATTTCCTAAAACAGGAATCTTACTGCTGCTTCAGTACCTGTTGCAATTCATCAGTGTCGATTTTTTTTAAACTGCCATCCATTGTATTTATTTGTTGACTTTTTTCAATATTTACACAGGATGTAATGATCCACTAATAGTTCATTAAGTGCTTGGAGTTCGTTTATCTTGTTACAAACCAAACTAGAAAATTTCCAAACTGTTTCACAAGAGCTCATAGCCAGAGATTTATCAGCTGTGGGTCAGTATGTAAGACCAGTGTTTTCAAAACTCTTCAGTTCCATATTAAATATCCAAGAGAAAGCCATATTTTTTAAAACCACAAGCACAATCTAACCACTCCACCTGGAGCCTGCAGGGCAGGTGGCCCTTCGGAGCGCAGGTACTGAGCTGCCCCTGTGCTAGGTTGTCCCTGTGGTTCCCATTTGCCTGGTCCCTCTTCTCGCCACCCTCATTTCATGGCCAGAACAACCAGTCTCAGTCCTCCTGAGGGATACTGAACAATCTGCAATAAAAATAAATAATATTAACAGCAAGACTCTTGGAACCATGTGAAAGGGAAGCAAAGGAAGACTCTGTTCATAGCATTACATCTCTACGTACTATCACCCAGTCATCCTAAGTTCCTTGTTTTGTCGTCAGCTGGCAGGTTTTCTGGTATCGGTCTATGGCTGGGATGTGCTAGCAGCCGCTCCGGGATATATTCTCAGTAACCTGGCTGGAATCAGCCGAGTTATTCCAGCTTTACCCGGACATTACAGAAAGGGACCCATCTCTATGCAGCGTGTTGGTGCAAGGCAATGCAGACATTATAAGATCATAGTAATAGATATCTCCTGTACTTCACAGAGTTATCATGTTCACATACTGCTGCAGGTAATAAATACATTTTACTGTGACTAAAGAGATGATAAGATTTTCCAGGGAAAAGCTAGAGATTATTAAAATGCTTTGAGGTGAATTATTTGATTTATTTTATGACCTTTTTTTTACTGGTTTGAAAAGTTGAATGTGCTAAAATTAGCTTCAGAACACTGTATTGAAATGGAAAGAGAAAAATCTATTATCTTTCCAAGGTTCTCCTTCTTTTTTGTCCAATAATTATTTGTTGAATTTGGCAGAAGTTAACAAGAAGTTTCAGTTTTGGGCTTTTTTTTTTTTTTCCAAAATGTTTTGTTTTAGGAAAAATTTCACTCTGATTCGAATTGACTTAGAAACGAAATTTCCTATCTCCATTTCTTAATAATAAAAGCATAGATAACAATAGTAGCCACTCGTCTGTTACTTGTTAAAGAAAAAAAAATAAAAAAGAACCCAGGTACTACTATTTGATCTTCTTTTATAATCCCTAATTCAGGTATTCAAAACTGTATGTCTGCGACATCTAAGTGCCACAGACATTTAAATTTTACTCTGTGTAAAGCAGAAATTCTTACCTAGACCCAATTAAGAATCGCACCTGAGTGCACAAGGTAACATTCACTCAACACCACATCTGACCCCACGTTGTATCCGAGCAGCCCGGGGGACACTGGGAGGTCAGCAGCAGACTGCAGAGTGCCGGGAGATAGATGCCTTTGCTATTCCTTGCTCCCGTATGCTTAGAGATCAGTGGCACTTTTGAGAATTGGCATTAACAAGACTTGGCACCAGAACATTATTTTTCTTCCTCTTCCCCAAAAATGATTCTGCACTCTGGTCTTATACACACAAACATATGTTTTCGCTCTGTGGAGTCAGTTTGTGGAGCCCAGGGAACATTCACCCCGGCTTAAGGAGGGAGAGAGCAGGAAAGAGCTCCATTTTGTCCTCCTCCATCACACTAATCTGTACTTTATTCTGCAAGTACTTCCACTGGGGCCAACAAACCTGCATGCACAGAGTAGCACACTAATCAGGGTAAATAAGGTTGGCAGATTCACGTCATGCCACAGGTAAAAATACCCATTTATTATTCAGAAATCAAAAAAGTAGGTACCAGAAAATAGGAAAAGACAGGACATATTTGACAAAACCTTGGATGAAGGGCCTTGTAAACCTCTAAAGGCTAGCAAACACTGTCGGTCCCGCAAGCTCCATGGTCGGCACCTCTCTGTTCCATCTCTCCTCTCAGTGAGAGCACTGAGACAAACAGCTAAACCTGCCAGAAAATCACTACCTGAGCAAGTACCACCCTCCTTGATTTCTTTGATTTAGAAATTATTCCTGTGTTCTAGTCAGCCAAGGGCTCAGCAGATAATTGTTTTATAAAAAGAGTTAAGAGTACCAGAACTTCAGCAGCTCTGAAATGTCCCTCAGCAAGCAAACAACTAACTCTTCCACCCACTCAGTACACCCCCACTTGTGAATTGCAATTAGCATTGCAAATGCCTTTCCCTTTTCAGAACTATTGATTGTGCTGTTAAATAACAGCAGAGAGTCAAAATGCCTGGAAATCTGCTTTAGCTTCCATTCCCCATTATCTATCTATCTATCTATCTATCTATCTATCTATCTGTCTACCTATCTTTCAGTCAAAAAACCTTCCAGCTCTACACAGCTACCACCATTACACAACCTTCTAGTTATGGGCAATATATGTTATCCATTATTATACCCACTCACCTTTCAAAACCCTTATTTCACAGTCTAAATAATCTTCTCAATATTTCAGGGAAATGCTCCCACTGTACATCCCTCCTGAGCACACCCTATAACTAAATTTCATACCTAGTTAAAGGAACAGTATTTGGCCAGCTCATCTTCTATGAGTCTCTTTGGTTTTCCCACTTAATACCTTGCTTTATTTGAACCTGTATATATGAATATATATGGATGTGTTGATTATAAGGAGGCAAAGGGAGAGAGAGGCATTAGATATATAGTTGCTCTTACATACAGACATTGCTTGGAAGGGTGGACAGAAGACTATATTATGATTGGCAGGAGTTCAAAAAAATTGCAAAGGTGGGCAGCGAGCAAAACATTGATACCAGTATTCTTAATATGCCTCATGCAACCTCTGTATAAACCCAGCAATTTATCACACACTGCAAGACTATCAGGTACATCCTATACATAATCCTTTGTAAATTGCTGTGGCACCATGAAAAGATTCACAGCACAAGCTCTGTGTCCAGGAAGGGAGGAGTCAGAAAGATTGCAATTCAAACAGCTTCTGAAACAGCAGGATGAGCAGGGTATGGAAAATCAACACATCAAAAGGGCTTTGTCTATCCCAGTCACAGACAAGCTCGAACAAGGCTTCATTTGCATTTGCACAAACAGCAAAGTGCGCTACAATAAGCTTCCCTAAATTGATTAGCCAGAAGGAGGGGAAAGCAGACCTTCCTAGCAAGTGCTTTGAAGATTCATTTGCATGCAGGGGCATGCTTGCACTGCACAGGTATCACAGGAATGAGGCCATCCAGAGCAGGGGCGTCCACTCCAGGAGACACCACCTCGGGAGAGCCCGCTGAGCTAATCCTCAGCCTCAGCTACCAAGGCAGATTTCTGCAAAGCTTGGGGGACAGATTAGTTTTTGACACAAGTTTACCCTGCTTAATTTGATGCTTTCATAGCAGCAGCTCCATCTCCGTAATCAAGAGCTTTTCTCTTTGCTTTCCTATTTTGATTTTAAGCTCGTCTAGCCACAGTATTTTGACAAATTTAGAGTACATCACTCTTAGGAATGTAACACATTCAAGTAATGTTGCAGACAAGCCGTATGCAAACTGAGACAAATCTGGGAATCCATGGGGTCATGCTGAAGCGCTAGGTACAAAGGGAAAAGTTTCATAGGGAGAGATTATTCAGTGGTTTCTGACACAGAGCTTCAAGCTGAGAGAACCTGCTGCTTTGAAAAAGTCTCACATCATCACATATGTCCCTTCTAATAAAAACATCAGGTAATCCTATGTTCCAGATATAAAGTACTCAGATAACTTGGTTATTGACTGCACAATTGCAAATTATTCATTAAAGCTGGTTTCTAGCTGTATCTCAGAATCTGAATGTTCATTTAAGTGAAAAGTGACCCTGAAACCATTGCTACTGAGGAATCTGACCTTACGTGGGAAAGTCTGCTCAAGTCATCAGACACATTGCAATAATATATCTGAGAGGTGAAAGATAAAAGCCCAAGTATGGTTGGCTTGGCAAAAAGTGTTCTCACAGGGAAATACTGTTCCATCAACACTGCCATTCATAGAAATGTACCAGTTTTAGGAATGGTTTCTAAGAGTCAGGGGAGCCTGGGGACCAGACAGAAATCCCCTCTTGAAAATGAGAATTTAAATTATTTCCTGGATTGGGCTGGACCGATTGAGCATGGAGGACCCAGGCCAGAAGAGCGTAATCCCCCAAGAAGACTGCCACGCACAGAGCTGGCCTGTATGAGGAGACGGGGAGCTTGAACTTGTGACTCCCGCACGCCAACAAACTTTCTTAACTAATTGGCTCTTCTGAGACCATTAGTTTCCTAACTGGTTAGCTATTCCTTCCTTCTTATATCCACAAATGAGAGGGTAAATTTTCCCGTGGTAGGAAATTCAGCCACAATATTACGTCCTAAGGAGAGTAATTTCAAAGTGCTTGTTTTTCTCTTGAGACCCTATGAGACAGAGTCTATTTGCTTTAATCCCTATGAGTTCAGGAACTCAGTGACCTTTTTAGATATGTATATGAAAGTGAGATGGTTCATCAGGCAGGCGGTCCCACACTCTTGCAGCTCTAATTTATAATTTTTAATTGGAACTACATTTGACTGCTCTAGTTCCAGCATCTCTAGCTGAGCTACATGCCTCAGATTTCAGTCAAGGTAATTTCCAGCTAATGATAATTTTTATCACTCTGCTTTTACATTGATTTATAGAAACTGTAATGAAAGATTTGAAAAAAAAATCTGTTAGCTTTAAACTGTTTCTTTTTTTATAGCAAGCTAGTTACATTAAGTCAAGAAGGATATTAAACTGCCACTCTGTCATCCAACAGCAAGCTGAATTAGATTTGCTTATTTGACAAAAATCAGCCGAAATGTATTTATATTTCCTTAAATGTTGCATACATGCAAATATTCTTAATGCTCGGTGAGCAGGCAGTTTAGTAAACATACAGCATGCTATAAAACCTCGGCAGCATCTGAATGTGAAAAAGGAGTTGCACACACAGAATAATACTCTTGGACTGAAATCACCATTTTCCTGTACAATTACATAGTTTATTAGAGGTGATTTTTAAGGCAGTTAGTAAATTAGATCAGGGTGTTCTGAATTTATTTTTCAGCAATCTGCAAAACATTAAAAACAATGCAATAATAAATCCAGACGTTTATACTGAAATGGCTATGGGGCAAGTTGCAACATTTCAGGCTTACTAAGGAGTTTATACCCAAATCCCAAAGTATGGAACTCTGACATAAAATGAATCCTTTTAGTGCAGCTGTGTTTATTTTCATACAGAGTGTGCCTACATTTCTGCTTTAGTTCAGATCATGAACGTGCTTTTGAAGGCAGATCTCGCAAAAGTTGCCACTTAGCATGCTTTGATTCATATGATGGAAACGTCTTGGAGGATATGAACCGGATTCTTTTCAAATTAAATCAAACTGGAAAATGGGATTGAGGAACATATGTACTGCCCTCCAGCTGCTACGACCATTTTGTCCTTTGGATCAGACCAGAGCTAGTTTGAAGTAAAGCTCACCTGAAATGGGGAAAAATTGCCCACATCAGGTCCTCAGCACCAGCTGGATCTCTTCCTATGGCACTGAACTTCTTGCATGTGTAGGTATATTGTTAATGTAGTCTCCAACAAGTGCCAGTAGTATGTAGCACACACAAATGGCGCAGTTATGTAATTGTGCAAGGCCTGAGTAGCAAATGACATCTGCATAATATATGTCATCCATAATAGAAAAAATATTACTACCAAGCCTTGTGGAAAAGGATTTCCTGCCTTTACAGACACTACATTTGGATGCCTAATCAAATACCAAAGCAGCCATTATCTGATTCTGTTTATCATCTAAGCAGGCAATAATTGCACCTGTCTCTGCCAAAGAACATCATAATTTCCAAAGCAGTGGGTGGAAGCCAGTGATATACTGGGAGGGATTAGGAAATCCATGAGCTGGATGGGAAAGTCTTTGATTCTGAATGGAAACAGAAGCAGAGCCTGACACATCAGGGTCAGCAAGCTTCTACCAGCCAGGACTTTGAGGACATGCCGCGCAGACCGTATCTGAGTCCTTGCCCACGCGTACTAGATCCACTTTCATACCTTGCCAACAGAAGGAGTTCCACAGAGTCTCCTGGATTTGATACAAGGATAGACCCAATCCTGGGTTTCCTGTGTTCCCGTTGCCTACATTTTTATAAGGCTCTGTGACTGTGTTACTTAATTTTGACATTGCAAAGGTATACTTCACTTTCCTTTTATTTGTGTCATTTCATTCCTACTGGAATAGCAATCTTAGAGCAAGCAATAGAGGATGAATTGTGCTCTAGAGTGCTCTAACAAAGCCCACCACTGCAATACAATCCTCAAGGGTATCTGTAAAGTAGCAGGGTGACTCCATTTTAATGTAAGGGCCACCTTGGGAGCTGGTAATGCAAGAACCTCTGTGGAAGAGGCATCTTTCACTGGCCAGCAACATAGGACTAACCCTGGGAAGTTGTAGGAAAGTGAGAAGCAAATGGTATGCCTGAACATTGAAGGTCCTCCAGGAGTTCTTAAGAACAGCAAAGCTGAGTTAGGACGTCTACCTGTCTGTCATTTAACTTGAATCATAGCTGTCCCCTGACAACACAAGACCAAGTGGCAATGCTTTGGAGACTCAGTGTACATTTGCTTTGTTTGCTTTCTCTTTATTTGGAGGATATAAATGAGGGTAGAAAAAAGACAAAATTTTCAGAAGAAATCAGAGCAAGCATCTGGAATAGAAAAGTCTTTTCTTGATAAAGGACAGGTTGGCATTACAGAACCATCAACAAAAAAGCACTATGTAAAATGAACTAAACAGAGCCTGATGGGCCAGTCAGGTGTATAAACATGTAGACATCAGAAAACTGTTTATACAGAAGCAGTGATGGCATTGAGAAACTTCTCAGAGAATTTGGAACATAGCTAATATTCTATTGCTGAAAGACAGGTACCAAGTCCACTCCAGACTGGGACAAATGACTGAACTTTCAGTTTTCCAATGAAGAAAGCCTGCTGGTGGTAAAGCAGGAGTAATTTTAAGTCTAGTGGTGCAGAAGCAGGGAGCAGAAGAAGTTTCTTATGAGAGGTAGATGGAATTGCCAAAGAACATTAAGACTGGTTGGGAGGTAAGGTTGAAATAAGTAGCTGTGGGGGAGCTGAATGGCCATATCCCGCTAGGAGAACTGGTCATGGTCATGCTACAGAGAAGACTCCTATATTGAGGAATAACTTACCTTTTTTGAAAGAGTACAAAATGTTCACAAGGTAATAGAAGGCTCCAGGATGTACATTATCTACAGCAAGAGTGGAAAGCTTAGACCACTTCAGCACTATACAAGAGAATGTGCTATATAATCTGTGTAAAGAAGTTTTGCAGTGAATATTTGACAACTTTTGAGAGATGCAATGCCAAAACCACTAGAACTTCTAGAAAAAGAGTGAGAGGTTCATGGAAATATCTGTTACACTTGCTAGCTCTGCTAAGTGGATGAAGTGTAAGGAGAGCCTGATTTACACAAGGAGACCATGACAGGCTCAAAGCCAGCTTTGAGTAGTAGGGGAAAAAAATAACATCGCAGAGGGGTCCAGAAAAAAGGCAAGAGAAAATGTGCCCACCGAGGTCAGAATTTAGGGCTCATTCACAGAGCACAAGAAGAAACTAAGAATATCAAGACCTGTGCAGGTGAACTCCAAAACTCCAACATTCAACACCTTTTGCTATTCTGAAGCTGAAACTTTAGCAGCAGATGCTGCAAATCCTGCTAATTTTTGTAGTGGTTTTGTGAGGTGGGCAGATGTGCCCATTATAAAACCATTGGCTTGTACATAGCATTTCAGTACAGCTTAGTTACTACCAGCATGTCTATTCCCATATTTCTATTCCCACTTATTTTCTTCTTTGTAGTGGATGAAGCACAAACACAGAGACCCAGCAATTAAACTGTCATTCACAAAGCCTGGAATTGAAGCACATCTTTCCAACAGGGGCATCTGTGCCTGCATTCGCATTATAGCTAGATCCTTCACTGTTTATTTTTCAGTGGTTTCACAGTCGCCTCGGGGCTTATTTCATAGCCAAGCTGCTCTTTAGTTCCCTTTGAGTAACCACAAATCTTTATCTTTCTTAGTTTCTCAAGTTATGATTAGATGATTTATTCCCCTTGCACTGACCTTCTGCTTTTGAGTGAATTTTGCCTCTGTTGCTAGATAGGAAAAGTCTTTTCCATATGTAACAGGTTTTCATTAATCCTTTTTGCAGCAGTGTCCTTTCAAAATCACAGGCCCCAGCATATCTCCAGTTAACACCTGGTGACATCTGTTTTAAAATCTTGGGATGTTTCAGTATGCAAGAGTTGACTGGCCAAAGAGGACAAAGATACTGGCATTATGACACAAATAAAGGTGGCAAGTCAGGTCAGAGATGGATGAGGACTGTGTCCTTCAGGCTAAATAGGGAAGGAAAGGAGAGGGCACACAGGCAAAGCGAAATTGAGGGGCAGAGGGGGAATAAGCAATAGGAAGACAGGGAGAAAGGATGGATGATCCTGAAGTTCATAAAACCTTACATATTTTTTGAGACTTAACAGTATTTAGCCAGAAGCAGGAGCTCATTTTTACTTAAAAAGACTCTATCTTGGCATTASAGAAATAGGCTGGTCTCTGACTGGCATTACATTAATCATCAGCCTTATTATCGCTATTATAAGAAAACTAATCTCTATAGATATATAGGGTATGGCTATAGACATGTAGAATATGGCTCTAGCAGAGCGTGATCAGGGACTACTGAAATGGCTAATTTTCTAACAGCGTTGGAGCTATTCCTGTATTTATCCATTCTGTTTAGCTCTGTGTCCCACCCCCTAGAAAACCAGCCTCTGCCACATCCTGACACGACAGATGTATCGCAAGATCTGCTCACCGGTGACACAGCATTGCACATAATACCAGGTGCAGAACAAGAGATGATATCAAGCAGTTGCTTAGTTATCTTTGCTTGCTCAAAGTCTGTAAAGGAACAATGATGAAACTAATTAATTGGAGGCAATTAATTGCAGGTATCTGAACAAAGAAAAAATGTATAAAATGAAACAGAATTACTTTGGATGTGGTCATATCGTTTTCTACCTTGTCTTGATAATTCATACTGAGTTGCACATTTAACATCAGGGGAGGGATTCAGATTGATGTGAAGACATTTACACTTAGGCATTCACATGTAAATGTCTAAACTCTATTTTTAGTTAGTGGATGCTAAGGAGCTCCTTAGGAAGAGCTCATGTGGACACCTGCCTGGGATGCAGATGCCTAAATACAGGCATCTCATGTCATTTGGGTGCCATGGACCCCCCAGCCCGGCCCCTACCTCGTGTTCCAGGCAGTACAGAACGCCTCCTGGTCCCCTCCGACACYGGCCAGCTCCAGGCAGATATCTGGGGGACCTTCGGGCATCTCAGAGGGCCCTCAGACCTGCCTGTGGGCAACTAATGACTGTCCTTAAYGGCCTTGCAGCTGCCCTGGCCCTTAGGCTGGGTTGACTGGATCTCCTTCATCATGAAGGAGAGCTTAGACTCTCATGTGCTTGCTGACATGTAGACACTGAGGCTCAGGTGTCTTAATCCCACCCTTGGGAGAGGCCTGGTTATGAAGGATGAGGTACACAGGCGGTGTTTGTATTATATCTCATTTTTTATCTCTAATCTTTTACTAGTTTTCATATGATAACAACTAATTTCTGATACTGTTCCTCAGTAACACAATTTTTAAATTATCTGTTTATTAAATTATTAAGTTAGCATTTCATCACTACAGTCACATCGTGCCTTCCCCTAACATTTTTTGTTCTAAATAGCTATTGAATAAACTACATTTTAAAAAAAAGAAACAGAAAAAGCAAATGCAGAAATTATGTTGACTATCTAAAATAACTTACTGTATCTGTTCCCATTTAATATATAGTGTGGTTTTGTGCTTAAGTATGCATAAAACAATGCTCTGGAAGGTAGATGGTTTCTGTCAGCTGATGTTCCAGTTATGTAAATGAGGTAATTTACTGGATCTTTATCAAATTCACCATCCACTAACTTTTTCTTTGATTAAAAAGAAAAAATAAAAATCTGTCTTTGCACACAATGTATTTGTATTTATGAGTACACTTGTTTTACAAATGAGCTCTCCACATGTGTCTCCGTTAAGGCTTTAGTTCAGATCAGAAGCCAAGTCTCCCAGTTTTTCCCAATTACCATGCCTTGGTTTGCACTGGGGATCAATCTCAGGGTACAAGGATTGGATTCCCTTCAGGTGAAACTAAACTGGAAGATGAGCTTCAGGAATGCACTTACTGCTCTCCAACTCCTAACAYTCCTTCTGTCCGTGGGATCAGAGTAGAGCTAGTCTAAGGTTAAATCAATCTGGAATCAGGTACAACGTGTACATCAAATCCTCAGCACCAAATGGAGCCCTCTACAGATCCAGTCTTGTTGAGCTCAGTATTTGCTAAGGTAGATGCAGGCTCGGAGAGCTAGAGCATTAGATCCTTAAATCAGCAGAAACCTCTTCATGTTTTAGTAGCATCCAGCAATGCGAACTAATTTGCCCAAAATACACTAYCTATAGTATTTGTAGTCTTTGAAGTGTATTGGTCAATACAGATTTCCCATCTGAAATACTTCTATAGTGTCTTTTAATACAAGACCATCCTTCATGATGTTTTCTGTCAAAATACATGGTAGGTTTGAAATTGCTTTTAGTCCCGTTTTTCAGTTAAGGAATTAAACTGTACCTGAGGACGCTTTCTCAATCCTACCCAAAAGCAGACACATGGGTCCCACACAACAAGCTGCTGTCCAAACCACAGGATTATTTTTCTTGATTATTTGTATATGTAGAAGATTACCCCTTTTTTCCTTTTTCTTTTTTTTTTTTTTATACTGTGTAAAGGATCATATATGATGCTGCCTAATTATTATGGGCAGGACAAAGCATTCTGATGAGAAGGATATGTGATGATTTCTATTATGGAATTTCAGCTACACATACCCAACATATCTTATCCTAGACCCTGTCAGAGACAAGATACTAGACAAGATGAATCACTGCTCTGATCCAGTATGACAATTTCTAGCAATCAAAAGAAAACCTTTTTATGGCAGCAATGCTAGTAGTTTCAAAAATGCTTGCAAATGACCTCTTACTTTCTGAATCCTAGATCTTAGTGGAATCTGTGTTTGGTACCATGGCTGAACACACGCTGACTTCCCTCCCAGTCTTGATCTTCTGTTGATGTCTTCTGATTTCAGTTCTATTCCAGGTTTCCTTCAACATACCTTAATTTCCCTGTTTCTTTATTTCTTTCTGTGTGCACTGTGTATCCCCACATGCATGAATCTATGTGATTCTAAATTATCACCTTTCTTCTTCAAGTAATATGGTCACATTCAGTGCTGATACATACTGCATTCTTTTCGGAGGATTAATTTGACCTCCAAATGACCCATCTCTTTGTCACTCAAAGATATTTGACACTCATTTTGCTTCTGAATTCTCCTTTGCTACTTACAAGTCTAAAGATGTAGACATCCACACACAAATATGTATGGATATATGTATGTATGTGTGTGTACACTTATATACACATACACATGCACACACTCTTTCTTTCTACACATTGATCTACAGACATCTGCAAAAGATTGCTTTGCTATATATCTATCCAGATGGGTCTCCATCTCTTCTCTGAAAACTCTCTCTCTACCCCTCACCTACATGATTTTTTTCAACTTCTCGCATCTCTCTAGCAAATGATTTCCTAGTCTGAGCTTTACCACTCTTCTGGTTGTCCATGGACATCACTAATCRTGACAGCTTTTCCTCCTGATCTACCCTTTCATTGTATGTTTCAAAATCAGTAGACTGAGATTGTACACATGATGGGGGATTACGAAACTAGCATTTGGAGAATCATTTAATTGCTGTTTTTCAAAAGCTCTGGTGAAACAGGGAACTACAAAAGTATCAAGCAGGGAGATCTTCCAAAGAACAAAATACAGGTTTATCCAAGTGTTACTGTACAGAAAATCAGCAGCATGCACAGTAGAGAATCAAGCAAACAAACATCCAGATGAATACGTTGTATGAATCATGAAATATTAATGAATAAATAATGCATAGCATCTTGATAGCTTTTTTAGCAGAACTATAAACTACATGGTTGATGGAGTAGGATATAAATACAAGATTTGGATTTTAATAAGGCATTTGAAACATTTTGAAATACTCCTAAATTCATTGGTTTGGAGATACTCAGAGTACCATGCTTTATCTACCTGTAATATCACACTGAGACACCTGACATGGTATTTCCACTACTCATCCCTTTGACACTGTCTTCACATTTGGGAAAATGAAGGGGATGTGTGTTAGTTTTATGGAGAAGAATATTACTTTTGCTTGGGGATGGGACAGAAATCTCTTCTCAGAAACTGGCCTGAGAGATCTCTATTATTTACAGTTTCACTTTCAAGGCTGCAAAACCCACTGTTCAAGCATCACTGAAGGTCAACAAGTGCTGGAAAGAATTGTTAATTAACTTCAGTTCCAAACGAGGAGCATAGCAGGGAAACCTGTTGAGAAGCCACATAGTCTGTCTTCTTGACTAAGGCTCTGGAGAGAGACTTAGGAAATTGAAAAAGAGCAGCAAACTGAGCSAAAATCTGCTGTTTGTAATGTGGGGATCATTATGTGACTTGACCTCATAAAGTCCAGACAATAATCAATTTTTTAGTTCATGGGAGGAGCCCACCAAGGAGAAACGCAAATTCCTAAGGCAATGAACTAAGGAGCCTGGTGATACTGCCTAGAAACATAGAAGGAGATACATATTGGAAAAATGCAGAAGAGCATTTCTAATGAATCATATACTGCAGCATAGATATTCTGTGGGAGAAAAAAACCAGAAAGGTAGCAATGCTGAAAAATATCTAAGGAGTACACACCGGAAGAAGGATCAGAACTGAGACTGTGGTATTCAGTAACAACAAAAAATAAACCAAAACTAACAGCGAGTGCAATTTGCAGCTCTTTTAGTAGATGCTCCATGGTGTGCAGCCTGTAAAATAGAGTTAGGGAGCAGGGAGGCACCAGAGCCACCCTTGGTCCCATGAGCTTACCAAGGTGACCTGGGAAATGGAAAGGGTTGGGTGGTCCTTCCTGATAGCATATTCCTGAAAGTACACCCCAAATACCCCCATCTGGCTACCTCCATGCCAGGATGAATTGGAAGGAGTTCAGACAAAAGCAAGACAAATGACAAAGAGCTGAAGGGAATGACTTCAAAGGAAAGATTAAATGAGCTAAAATATGCACAGCATGGCTGAGGAATAACTGTGGGTCAGGAGACAGGGAATATAGTAACTGCCAGCCATTCTTAGAGGTGTAAACGAAGAGCTCCCTCGTTGACAGTAAATAGGGAGGAGGAAGAATTCGTCATCTTATTAATATTCTTTTGCTTCGATTTTTGCTTGGTACATGGTAGCTTTACCATATCATCATGGACTGACAGCACCAAAGAGACAAGCACTGAAAAAAAGCTCTCTCCCTACCAGTGCACTTTGATTTCTGTTTTATAATTCATTTGATTGCCTCCTCTCCTCTCTTACTGCTCTAGGGCAGGCTCATCATCACACGGGGCTCAGGAACCAGCGCTCTCTGAAACCAAGAATATTGCAACAGGGCATGTTCAAAATAATTCATTAACATTTCCAGTATTGCTACAGGTTTCTCCTTCTTCTATGCCTTTTTATTGCAGGACCAAAGAGCCTTGGACTTCCTTGGACTCATATCATTTCAGTGAAATAACATCACAATTTCTGAGCATGAAATTTCCTCCTCTCGTCTGTTTTTTTTTTTTTTTCTATTGTGTCTTCAGGTGACATGCAGAGAGATCTGAAAACAAACACACAAGTCTCACCTCTCAGGAGGAATATGCCTTGCCCTGGCATCATTTCTCTGTTTAGGTAGATTTTGGCTAATCAGGGAGGGCAGAGACTCCAACTGTGCTCTCTGGCAGCACAGATTTTGTGCCCAGGACAGTTCTTTCCATATTATTCTCCCCTATCTTCAAATGCTCATTTTTCAACAGCCACCTTCGCACTGTTTTCTTTCTGTTAGATTCTTTGTTGAGTACTAATGATGGTAGGTTTTTCACAGGAAGCATTTTTTTCTAGTAAACCTTTTGAGGATGTCACWCCCACTACACCTTTTCTTCCCTCTTACTCTTTACTCACTGGTGTAATTTATATAGCTCCTTCTGTGTTATCTTTAACATCAGGAGGTCAATATCTAGACTGCCTTTAATCATACAGGTGAATGCTTAGCACTGGGGAAACTTTTCTTGGAGCATGRAAGACTGATGTTCTTTCAAGCAATAACATTAAGCCCTATTGATATGAAAGAGAAAGAGTAGTATTGCTAACAAGTGTTTTAAAAGTATGAGTTAAGAGCATCTCATCCTTTATGTTCAGAAGCCATTTGACCAAGAACTGGAAGAAATGAATCACTGAATTACAGAACCTACAGATGTGCAAAACTCACATACTGGGAGTTGCTTCGTCTGCTCTACACTATACTCTTTTCATCATGGAAGAGCTCCCTACACTACCATTTGCTTTCTTTTTCAGGTCATAAATTCATTTCCATTCACAATGCAGAAAAGGAGTAACACAAACCAGGACGTGAAAAACTACATTTTAAACCAAAATAAGCCTGTGGAACCTATGACAGGTTGAAAATTTTTAAACTGAACAGTTTTCACTGGAGTTAGTTAGCAGCTTGAGTGGTACCAGCAAATTCATGGGAATGTGTTGATTTTGATGAAACTTCCCCATATAAAATTGGTTTTGAGTAAGCTTTTATGAGAGTGGAATGTTGTATTTTGCATTTTGGTGAAGTAAAGCATTATGACTTTCTTTTTTTGTATAGAAACCTCTATGTGATATGTATTTATACTTCTACGCAATATCATGCATATATAATAATAAAAATATATTTCATATTGTGATTTTTTATATTGTCAAAACTGAAGGATTCAAAGATATTAAAAGTGTGGTGATTAGAATACTACACGGAATTTCTGATTTTTTTATTGTATTTAGAAGTGAAAATAGATGGAATTCCATCTCTTTACAGGATCTGGTAAAAGTTGTTTGGGTTTTTTTTCCCTTCTTGTTGCATTCCTGATCAGCAAGCAATCAAATTTTAAAGGATAATCTTTTTCCAACCTTTGGCTATAGCTAACAATAAAACTTACAGACAGCAATTTGAAAAGTTACAGTATAATTGATGTAGCATGAAGTGAATCAAGAGGGCAAAGTTGATATGCAGATATTAACATAATCTGTTCCTCACATTCCAGAGCAGTTTACATTCTTTCCCAGCATGTCATTTCCTTATAGAAAAATACTTCTATCTTCACAGCACAGTCCTCTCTTGGATGCACAAATGACAGCTTTCACGTTCTGAAAGACAGCCTGTAGTCTTCCCTGCTGTCATAGCCTGGACATTTGGAAGAGAAAAAGACAAATGCCAGAGTATTTTTTCTTTGCACAGAGAGCAGCCAGCCAACAGCAGCCTCTACATGCAGCTGTTTCTACAGACATATTACATATTTTTACATCAACTCAGAACAAAAGGCATGAATAAAACTTTTAGCTTCCTAATAACATGTAAACATGCTCAAATCAGTTTTGCATTAGATTACTGATTCTCATTTATTTTACTGCCTGAAAACATTTGAAAGTGGCTCAGAGCAGAACATTTTCTTGCTTTTAATTTATTTAATTGTTTGAATAAGCAGACATAAAAAGAAAAGGGCAAATGAGTTTGTTCTCTGAAGGGATGAATGCACTACTAGCCTTCCAGTGGGGCACTCTATTTTCTCTCTGCAGCACGCAGGCTTGTGCAATTGCAAAATTGCAGAATAAAGTCAAAGGTTTAGAMAACACCTTATTTGGGCTCACGATTAAGCTTTTGGGTGCCCTTCACTAACATAACCATTTGCCAAATCTGTCCATGCACTTGTGAGATGAACCAGTTTCGAAATACCTAGTTTGCCTCTGCAGCACCCAGAAGTAAGCAGTCACATCTGTGATATCCCACTCTCAAAATTAACACAGCGAGAGTTTCTTCTGCTGGTTCAGATTGTCTCTGCATTCAGCATGGGCACCAGTGTGTGAAGGAGAAGGGACAAAGGTATATGAAAAGGCAGTAAAGAAGTCAAAGCAGAAAAATACTTCATTAGTGTGGGGTGGGGTTTCCCCCTCAGCATCTCTGCTGGATTCCTCCCTGAAGATTATACAGCCAGTTGGAAAGCTCAGTACCACTTCTCCATATCTCCAGCTGTACGTAGGTACTGCAGTCATGCTTGGCTATTTGCCAGCTAGACATGTCAGAGGAGATCCTATAGAATCTCCTTCCTGACAGCTGCTTTTCAGAAATGGAGCCAGTCTTAATAACAGAAGCCAGCAGATGCAGTAGTTACTCAGCACATCTGAAATGAGGCCACTTGCATTTAAGAGCTTATAAATGGATTTAGTTTTCTAATTTCAGGACCTAAAATTTGGGGGGAAAATGTCTAATTGATCATATGGTTTTCATTTTCAACCTCTCTGTAGATGTGCAGATCTTTAATTTCCAGTGATGTGTATACACACTATAACCTCTCTATGTATAAATCAGTGAAATGGTCTTCCTATATATAAATTCAGTATTCCCTGATCAGTGTATGTACATAGATATGCATGAAAAAACTACCCCACATGCTAGTGTAGCCTTATACATTTCCCTGTTCTTTYATTCAGCAGTATTGGGTTTTTATTTTTTTTATGCAGTCATACTCCTTTGACAGTATGTAGCTGTCTTGGTTCTGTCTCACAGGTTTCTATACATCAGAGACCAGCTTTAAAACTGTTTTGACAGGTTAAAAGCTGGGATTTTTCCAGGGACAGGATGGAGAGAAGCAGGACTGTGAGAAGTGAAAAAGAATATTCCTTGACACCCCCTAATCTCCTCAGTGCAGATGGCACTGTCTTTTTCAAGTAGTTTCTGTGCACAACAGCCATTTCAAAAGAATGAAAGCCTGAATGCTGAAAATAGTCTTCTTGGGAGATACATACGTATCTGTATGTACCTCTATCCAATATGCACAGCCGTGCATGCACGAGTAGACAAATGTGCAAAGCTTATCTTCCCTCTTCTTCCTCCCCCATCCATTCACTAAAATTAATTGCTCCCCAAGATGCTGTAGGCCACATTGTTAATTATTGTCTCTCTCTTCTGCACCTGAGGCATCACACTGGTTTAGAAAACAGCGTGCAAACAGATGGAGAGCTGCTGGAGGTGAATCTGCAGGTATGTGAAAAAATGGATACAGACTTTATGATACTGCAGACTTAGATGGTCTATTAATTTTCAGTAATATTCTGGAAAAGAAGGATGTCTCTACATGTTTTTAGGAGCAATTTGTTTTCAAAAAACGAGTTACAAGAGCCAATTACTTTTATGATTTCATCACCATCATTTATGTTTAAAGAATATTTATAGGAAAATATTCCAATCATCACTGCACCAGTCTTGCAGTTTCTTAGATAACCCTGCCCCTCGGCAGCCAGCTGTACATGCACTATGGCTGGTGGTACCAAGGCTGGKTGTCTTGCAGACCAGACCGACATGCCAGCTTGAATTGGATGCTGCATGCAGCCTCTTGCCTGCTGCCTTAATGCCACTGGCTCGTCCCCAACATCTACCCTAACAGTCTGCTTCTGCCATCGTGTTGTCATGGAGAGCCACAACAGACTGGGGCAAAGCTGTTCCTTACACGCCCAGCCTGCCTCCATCCCACTTGCATGAGGTAATGTCCTGATGCAGTCCCGATGAAAATGTTCCACGCTTTGATCCAGGCTGGCAATTAGCAAAAAGTCACGGCAGCAGTTGATGCCAGCTAGTTTTTCATCTTCAGAGGCTGAGGACCAAAGCTACTACACAGCCATAACGACGAGGCAGGTATGACTCTAACGGTGCTCAACACTGTCCTGTCCTACAGAGGAGGRCACTGCAAAGGCAGGCAAAGCACAGGCATCCAGACCTAGCTAATGTGCACTGTGCCTGCTTCAAACCAGGTAAAAGGGTTTCCCTTTCATAAGTACTTCAGTGTGGCCATTTTCTGTGTAAAAGTACCCAAGAGAGGTATCTGAAAACCAGAAGCTATTCTAATAGAGCCATTTTACCCTCTTCTAAGGGAAAACTGTTGCTGCACATAGGGAACAGTTGCATTTTCTAAACTGGGAAAAAAGCCTTTCAGACTTGGCTGGAAGTTCAGCTCTGCACATTAGCCAAATTACTTTAGAAATGCAATGGAAAAGTTACCAATAGATTTATCATACGACTATCCAAAGGAATCCAGATATTTTAGCCAAGAAGCAAGAAAAAGTGAGTTAATTATACCATGACCAGATCTCTGATCCATATAGGAGTGAGGAAGAACAAGTGATACTCACAACACAAAGGCCACCCCTTCTTTTCCAGTGTTGGTATCGTGCATATTTTGTGGAGCAGAGTCTACTTGGTAGAGATTGGTACACAATTTGTCATGTGTTATACACAATTTGTCATGCTGCTATATGAGTGTGTAAAGGGAACTCTGGAACTTAAACATTGTGTAATTTCCTACAGTACCCAAATGCTGCATATTAGTATTTTGCTATCCAGCAAAGATTTTCAACATCTGCCATCACTTTGTGAAATGTTTGATGTATGCAGAAACAAATAAATGCATAATGCATTGTATATGCTACCGTACATTTAGCTAAAAATACTACATCTACTGTCTCTCACTCTTTTAAAAAACACATCAAATATAATACTTATGACACTAGGATCAGCCTATATCATTATAGGTTAATAAACAGTATATTGTTACAGATTAATAAACAGTATATTGTTACATGACCTTTGGATTCCTATTCAAGGATTGGAAGTGAAGGATCCTTAATTTTCCTTTTCTCCTGTTCTGCAGGTGGCGCAAAATGTGAAAATTTAAAGCCAGTAGGGTTAGAGACTTCTTCAGTTCTCTCACTAAAATGGACTCTGCAGGAGCAGTATCAGGGCCCCAGGCACTCCATCTGCCCCTTGGGTAAGAGGTGGAGTTAAAGGTGGTCCTTGGAGAACCAGCTTCCCCCCGGTGCTGCAGAAGATGAGATGGGTCACCGGCCAGCAGTGGTGCCTAGCGAGAGCACTGCAGACTTCCTAAAAGCAGTGCTACAAATAATATTAACATTTGATCTGAAAAAGACAACCTATTCCAACCCTATTTTAGATTCTTTTCTCTCTGTGCTGAATCTTTTGTTTTATTTTGGACAGCAGTTCTTTGGTATAATGCAATTGTCTTTAATGAATTGCTTTTCCCAGCTGTCACTCTCATTGTACCAAAAATTCAGGGTGATTTGTTCGACCTGTAGCAGGGGTATAAGATGAAGACTTTAGCTTTTCTCCATTCTAGCAGGAGTGTTTCCTCTGGTAGGAGTGGTTCATTGGTGAGCACTATTGACTATGGACATGTAAGAAAGAAAGATGCCAGTATTTGGATACCTACCAGACAATTTAAGGTTTGTAGGCTGGGCTCAGAGCAAATCAGTGGTGATATACCATAGATGGCTCCTTGGCTGCCCATAGGCCCCAAGATGTTTCTTCCATTGCTGGCTTTTATGAGGGAAAATGAGAGAAGCTCTATGAAATCAATTCGCACTCTCAAAATGGTGCTTTAGTCGTGGGTCACACAATTAGCCACATCTGCAAAGCAGTACATTTGCTGATTAGTAAATTCTCATCTCCAGGAACCTAGGCTACATTTTAGTTTAAGCACTTTGATACATGGAAAAGGCATTGCCATTGTAAGCTTAAATGCCAGGCACTGCAATGAACATATGAGTAAAGGAAGGCTTTTTCTCTGGAAAAAAAAGGTATGTGGATTTCAGTTTGTGGGGTGAAAGTTCTGGTCTGTTTTGTACTTCCCGTCTCATTCATATCCCCTCTCGCTGTTCCAAGATCTTTCTAGCTTTTTGAGCCATATAACACCTTTGGTGAGAAGTATGTGTCAGTCAGACTTTAATTTGTTAACTTGTAACTCACACTTGGTAGAAAAACCTTTTACAACGTCACAAAATAAATAACACATGACCCATGCTGCTACAAGAAAAAAATGGTTTTTTGTAAGCATTTTCTGTTAATAGTGATTAGCATCACTGTAACTGCAAATTACCTAAGATAATATTAAATGTATAAATTATAATAGAGGGACTGGTTTAAGAACAGATAAACATTTCTAAGGAATAATCTAAGCATAGTGGGGAAAAAGGGATGCACTAAGGACATCTCAGGAACTGTTTTGGGAGCATTTTCTATGTTTCTTACACAATTCCCTATGAACATCAGACAGATGCATGCACTTTTATAGGCATGAAATCTACACCAGAGAAGAACAAGTTTCAGAGGAATAACTCTAATACTTATTATGTCTGTATAAAATACCAGCTTAATTTACATCCAGATAAGATGGCTGTCATAATAAATACATATGACTAAATTCTAATGTAGAAATATATACTGTAATATTTATTATACCTTAATATAATAATATATAAATATATACATTCCCTACTGTGTGGATTTGATGGTCTGGCACATCAGACCCACAGGAGTACAAGGCTCTTGTAGACACCGGTGCACAGTGTACCCTGATGCCATCAAGCTATGAAGGGGCAGAACCCATTTGTATTTCTGGAGTGACAGGGGGATCCCAAGAGCTGACTGTATTGGAGGCTGAAGTGAGCCTAAGTGGCAATGAGTGGCAAAAGCACCCCATTGTGACTGGCCCAGAGGCTCCGTGCATCCTTGGCATAGACTACCTCAGAGAGGGTATTTCAAAGACCCAAAGGGGTACCGGTGGGCTTTTGGAATAGCTGCCTTGGAAACGGAGGAAATTAAACAGCTGTCCACCTTGCCTGGTCTCTCAGAGGACCCTTCTGCTGTGGGGTTGCTGAGGGTCGAAGAACAACGGGTGCCAATCGCTACCATGACAGTGCACCGGCGGCAATATCGCACCAAYCGAGAYTCCCTGCTTCCCATCCATAAGCTGATTCRTCAACTGGAGAGCCAAGGAGTGATCAGCAAGACTCACTCACCCTTTAACAGTCCCATATGGCCAGTGCAAAAGTCTAATGGAGAGTGGAGACTAAGAGTAGACTATCGCAGCGTGAACGAAGTCACGCTGCTGTTGAGTGCTGCCATGCCGGATATGCTAGAACTTCAATACGAACTGGAGTCAAAGGCAGCCAAGTGGTACGCCACAATTGATATCGCCAATGCATTCTTCTCAATCCCTTTAGCAGCAGAGTGCAGGCCACAGGTTGCTTTCACTTGGAGGGGCGTCCAGTACACCTGGAATCAACTGTCCCAGGGGTGGAAACACAGCCCCACCATTTGCCATGGACTGATCCACACCTCACTGGAACAGGGTGAGGCCCCAGAGCACCTGCAGTACATTGATGACATCATCATATGGGACAACACCGCAGAAGAATTTTTTGAGAAAGGGAAGAAAATAGTCCAAATCCTCCTGAAAGCTGGTTTTGCCATAAAACAAAGTAAGGTCAAGGGGCCTGCACAGGGCATCCAGTTTTTAGGAATAAAATGCCAAGATGGAYGTCGTCAGATCCCAATGGATGTGATCAACAAAATAACAGCCATGGCCCCACCAACTAGCAAAAAGGAAACACAAGCTTTCTTAGGCGTTGTGGGTTTTTGGAGAATGCATATTCCAAATTACAGTCAGATCATAAGCCCTCTCTATCAAGTGACCCAGAAGAAGAATGACTTCAAATGGGGTCCTGAGCAATGACAAGCCTTTGAACAAATTAAACAGGAGATAGTTCAGGCAGTAGCCCTTGGGCCAGTCCGGGCAAAACAAGATGTAAAAAATGTGCTCTACACCGCAGCCAGGGAGAATGGCCCTACCTGGAGCCTCTGGCAGAAAGCACCAGGGGAGACTCGAGGTCGACCCCTGGGGTTTTGGAGTCGGGGATACAGAGGATCCAAGGCCTTCTATAATCCAACTGAGAAAGAGATATTGGCAGCTTATGAAGGGGTTCGAGCTGCTTCAGAAGTGGTTGGTACTGAAGCACAGCTCTTCCTGGCACCCCGACTGCCGGTGCTGGGCTGGATGTTCAAAGGGAGGGTCCCCTCTACACATCATGCAACCGATGCTACGTGGAGTAAGTGGGTGGTGCTGATCACACAACGGGCTCAAATAGGAAACCCCAGTCACCCAGGAATCTTGGAAATGATCATGGACTGTGCAGAAGGCAAAGATTTTGGAATATCACCAGAGGAGGAGGTGACGCATGCTGAAGAGGCCCCACTGTATAATAAACTACCAGAAAATGAGAAGCAATATGCCCTGTTCACTGATGGGTCCTGTCATCTTGTGGGAACGCATCAGAGGTGGAAGGCTGCTGTATGGAGCCCTATACGACAAGTGAATCGAATCAATTTGCAGAAGTGAAGGCCATCCAGCTGGCTTTAGACGTTGCTGAATCAGAAAAATGGCCGGTACTTTATACTGACTCATGGATGGTGGCAAATGCCCTGTGGGGATGGTTGCAGCAATGGAAGCAGAGCAACTTGCAGAGGCAAACCCATCTGGGCTGCCACATTGTGGCAAGATATTGCTGCCCGAATAGAGAACCTGGTTGTAAAAGTACGTCACGTAGATGCTCACGTACATGGGGGTGCACAAGAAGCTGGGAGGGGTCACAACCAGGACAGCTGGATATTCCATACCATATGACATCACGCTGGACAAAAAAACCTGGGGGGAGTTGGCCTGGGGGGCGCAGCAGCTGCTCGGGAACTGGTTGGGCATCAGTCAGCGGGTGGTGAGCAATTGCATTATGCATCACTTGTTTTGTATATTCTTTTATCATTATTAGTATTTTCCTTCCTTTTCTGTCCTATTAAATTGTCTTTATCTCAACCCACGAGTTTTACCTTTTTTCCGATTCTCTCCCCCATCCCACTGGGGCGGAGTGAGCAAACGGCTGTGTGGTGTTTAGCTGCCTGCCGGGTTAAACCACGACAATAGTTTAAAACTTAATCATAAATTAATCACTTACTTGCTCCAAAATAATTGATTACTAAGAAATTTAGGTTGGGTTGCTCTTCCAATCTCTTCCCTCCCAAGGTACAGCCAATAATTCTGATGATTACTGAGGAATCGTGATGACAAAGTTTAATAAAGCAAATCACTATGATTAATATTGAAAACTTTATATAGAAAAGCATACAAAATATAGTCATTGCTTTCAGACTGACTTAGTCTCACTGCAGGGTATTAACATAGCCTAAATTTGAAGGTTTATTTTCCCTGGCTCCCTGTATAATTAAGGACTAGAGATAGGCTCCTGCAGAGCTCTATTCAGAGTGAGAACCTCACCTGGAATCATATTCTCCAAAACCACTGAGGGAACCCAACTACTACACAAGTAGCACTTGAGTTTGGAGTTTACCACTGGACAGCATATATACTATGATTTTGCCTCTAGCATCAATTGTCATTCATCTGGGTGTTGAAGAAGCTGACAGATCTGTATTCTCCTTGCTCTTCTTTTTCCTGCATCCTAAATGATATTTGTCCTTCTATCACCTAGTGGCACCTCACCATCCTCCTTATTTCTCAAAGATATCTGCTAACAAGGCTTTCAGACATCATCATCCCACTGTTAAAAATCCAGCAATGACATCCATACAGGCCACTTGATTTAAAATTGTCTTACTTAGCCAGGCGACCTCCCATAAGCTCCTTTTCAAGCCTGACCCCTTAGCCTTACGTTGCTAAGTAGCGTTATGATCTACCCAAGAACTACTTCTGTATGGATGTAAGTTCTGGTACAGTTACATAGGTAAAATATGGCAAGCAGCCTTCCAGCTCTGATAATACAATAACAAGGCCTCAGCTGAAGTGCTGGTATTTACAAAATCTTGGATTTTGCTAATAAACATCACAGATTTTGTTGTATGCCTCATATAGATCATATAGGATACACTTCTATGCAAACCTGCCAACAACCCCAGTGACTGTGCTGAGCTCACCAGAGAATGATCAGCCCAATGCAGAAAGGTCAAAATGGAAAGAAAAAGCAAAAGCAAACAAAAAAAAAAAAGTTCTCTGTGGTAGGAATTGGCAAAGCAATCTACTGGATTTCTAGGGGGGGGAGGATGTCAGCACTAGCTGGCACCCACTCCTAGGAGGGGGAAAGGACAAAGTGAATGGCAGAGGGGAGTGAAATGTTTCAACAGAGAGGGAAGACTTGCTTTAAACTTCAAACAGGAGACACTAAAAGAAAAGGAGAAAGGAAGAGTATGACAAAAGGCCATAAGGGATAAAAGAAAGCTAGCATGAAGGAAAAGGAAAGCAAGCAGGGAGGATAAAGAGAGCTCCATGAAGAAGCAGTTCTGCTGAGGGACCACGCCAAAAGCCAAAACCAGTGCAGCTTTAGTAGTAACAGAGGAGAGAAATCTGACCCAACGGTAGCCAGGAGAGGGCCTAGAGGTACATAAAGCCTTCACTAAATGGGTGCACCATGAGTAAAAATGTAAGGAAGAGAAGAAAATTTGCACTAATATCTCATACATTCTCTCATAAAAACTGAWCTTTTCACAAATCAGCACTGCTAACATAGCTAAACTAGTTACAATACTTGCATGTAGTGCCTGCACCTGTCAATAAGAGTGATTATTAATATTGTGTGCACAGGTCATGTAAAAAGTCACGTAGTTTCTCTGTGATTTAGTATCCCATCTGTAAAGCTGCCACCTCTGCTTCATTAAAGGCAAAGATGCAATAAATTGACAACGAACAATATAATAATAAAGAAGCACAAAACACATGATTTAATGGCAACATCAGGCTCAGTTCTGGATCAGAAAAAATGCATATAAAACAGTGAAGCAGTTAACTGATGTATTTTATAATAAAAATACAAGCACCTTCCAAAACAAATCTGAAAAGGGAACAGGACAATTCAAAATATCAGTATGAAATTAATATACACTCTTTGCTGTAGGCAGTCACAGGCTCTGCTTCCCCTTTACCTCCCATMTAGTAAGACTTTTCCCCGTTCTTCACTCTTGCTAATTGACAGGATTTAAAGGACACTGAAGAACATAGGATGGGTTCATTAGAAATGCAGAGTATCACTGCTTACCATTAGCAGTAAGGTACCATTCATCTCTGTTGCCACACCATACTGTGAGGTGGCACCAAAAACCAGACTCAGCAATCCAGAGCTAGGGAATGCTAATCATCCTACATCAGACTCAAAACCATGCAGGATTCAAGGTTCACTGTGGTTGAGAACATTTGTTCATGGCCATAAACAACTCCCAAAGGCAATCTGGGGTGGGCTTTGTGTTTTCAACACAGCCAGCCCCTTTCTGTTGGCCTAGAAGACCCSGGTCAAATTCTTGGCCATTTCTTTCACCTCTTGCGTCTACATAACCACCTCTTCTGTCCCCTTCCTTCAATGAAGGACACAACTACCTCTCCTCAGACCCTTTGAATACCAGGATGCCACTCACAGTAAATAATGAACACACCCATCTCTTTCTTTGCTTAGCTGCTGATCAGTGAAGTAACGATATAAATTACAACTACAGTGCAGACCTCAGCGTAGTGGTCTCCACATAAATTCCATCGCATAGGTTAGCTAAAGGAAGCTCTCCAGCCAGTTGCACAGTCATGTCCAGACTGCCACTTGAGTTTAGGCCACCTCAGAAATTTCTACCTGAAGTTTACTTTAAAAATGTTTGTATTTTACTGTCTTCCATATTAACACCACACAYTGCATTCTGTCCTATAGCAAAAAGGAAGCAGAACTGGAAAAGGTACTCAGTTAGYACTATACTGTGGTGCCAAAGCACGACTAAAGAAGTAACTACAAGGTTGCCAGATCAGAGACTGAGTATTAAGCTACTTTGCATTTGCTATAAGTCTGTAGTCCTGCTCGTATTGAAGTCAATAGTAAGCCTGCAGTTAACTGCAACAAAAGTAAAATGTATTTTAGGGAGCAACCAGAAAGAGGTAGGCAGGATTATCTAATGACATATACGTATTTTACTAAACGTGTTACTTGTCAAGCTAATTAGTTACCCTGAAATGAAAAGGTCAACCCTGCATAATATTTGCATCTCATCTTTCTGAGTCAAATTTCCTGTGCATGGTAGGCGGAAAAAAATACATTCTACTGAAGTTGTGAACGGCAGACAGGAACACTTTGGCAGGCAGAGAAAAATGAGAAAAAAGCTGTTTAAGGCTGATCTGAAGCTAAGAACATGGAAGACATCCATCAGGAATATACCRATCCCATGGCCACCAGCTCCACATGTACAATTTGTTTTGAATAGCTCTGCAGCCATGCRATACATTGAACCTGTCAGTCACACTTTTTTGACTGCTTCTGCCRCCCTTTACTAATCCACATATGCAAGCCGAGACCACGGCTCATGAAACCACTCCACTGCACCAAGACCATACTTTTGACCGCAAATTGCCATTCTCCAGAGAAGATTTAGCTGACCTCCCACACTGTTGTGGGCACACTCCAGCTGTGTGCACATTTCCCCCAGTTTCCACAGCTGGAGGCACAATCCAGCACAGTACAACTATTCCGTACCTGCAGCTCACTAATTTTGCAGCTCTCAGAGCCTTGCACATCTACAGCAACCTGGATCCCTTTTTCTTTTCCAACACCCTTGTCATTTACATATATCTGAAGTATGCAAACTTGACACAAAAATTTTTGAAAGGTATTGACAAAACCATTATAAAGAGGTTAAAGAAGCAGCAGCAGCAGCTTTCTCTGGAAATATCAAACAGAAACAAACAGAACATTTCAGGGCAATCAGCAGATTAACTGGGAACTTTTGGATTATTTTTTCTTTTTTAATGAAACAGACAGTTTTGTGTTTCAGTCTGTAAACATCCTATGCCAGGAGAGGATCTTCAGAGGCTCTTTGTCCTTGCTAAAGGGCTTTACTTAATGGGGCGTTACATGAAAAAGCATATCTGCCTTTCAGGAAAATGTGCCCTGCAGGCTCACTGAAACAGTGGCAACAACTAGAGGAAAAGAAAACCATGACATGAAATATGTCCCGGCTATTACAGGTTTAAATATATATTAAGTCACTCTGCCAGGACTTAAAACTCTGGTGTTATAAATCTCCCAGCAACCTGCATGTACTAAGTAGGTGGCAGGGGGCCCCACTCCCCTTCAGCGAGAGGCCACATCTTCCAGGCAGTGTATCCCACTGTCCAAGGCTTGAGTCTTGCTTGCAGAAGCCGCCCAAGCCAGCCCTGAGCTCACTCTCCAGCCGGGCTCCCCACTGCAGGGCAGCCACAGCAGCACGGGCCTTGGCACGCATCCCCCTGCCCGAGGGCCGACCCTCTGCAACAGTTCAACAGCGACTGATACATGAACTGGGAATTTAAAGCCACTATAGGTATATCACAAAGAGTGGCATCATACTTCAAATGACAAATGATTTGAAATATCTGAATTAATGGCAGACTATTTCCTTTGTGAGCAAGGATGAGAATTCTGCACCCCGTTTTGCTGGCCTATATATAAAAGGAGCAAACGGATTGCTTAAGCTACAATATAAAGAAAGTTCAGCTGATGGCTTGTATTTTGAGACCCTTCATTCCCCAAATATTTGAACCAAAGCTTTAAATTCAGACGTACTTAAAGACGACTTCTTTTTTTCTGATGCGTACACGAGCTTATGGCCAGGAAGCACTAGGAATCAGCTAGTCCATTATAAATGAAGTGAACACATATTCAGATATAGGCCTCAGAGGAGACCCCCCCTACATCTTCCATCAGGMAGGATTTTCCTGAATTCAAATAGCAATGAATATGGCACTCATGTTCACACTCCTCTATTCATGGTACATCTAAGAACTGCTTCCTTCTGGCATTGAGTCACCCACCCTACCTGCCAGAAGGGATAATTACTCCTCTGTATTACCTCAAAAAAATGATCTAGAAAGGAAAAAACAAAATTTCCTGGTTTGACTCATAACACTCGCATAAGAGAGATTTAGGAGGTAGCAGTAAAAATTTAAATCTCTTTCACACATGATCCTGGCTAAAAGCTGTCCCTCCTTTCTCATTTGATTTTGACTTGCTTCAAGAGTATCTGTCTTGTATGTAACTGTAGAAATACTTTAGGAGCTATCAAAAAACCCACAATATGTATAATTGCGGAATTAATCTGAAAAGGTTTTGGTGTTCGGAAGGAAAACATTCTGTGTCAGTTTTAGCATTTTATGAGCAATGCGGAAGTTCCCAGTGTTTACCTTGAGGGCCCAAGTACCTTTAAACCCAAATTACCTCTGAAGCCAGAAACCAGCGGTTCCATTTTGCACCTCTTTTACTGGGAATAGGAGTGTTCAGCTCTGTGCTGCGCTATTTCCACCGCATCAGTCCCAACTGTCTTAGTCTTGGGTGGCTTTTTGTCCTGCTCTTTAATATACAACTTGATGTAGAAAGAGAAAGTCTAAACAGTGATGCAGACTTATTCTTAAAATAAATGATCCCTTAATCAAAATTGGATGACTAACAAGCATAAAATTACGGCTCTAATACCACATATAATCGTTTATCTCATTGCAAAGAGGCATACATCATTTGCATTGTGTTCCAGTAGTGGTTTATACCCACTTTACCATAATCTAAATGAGCAGGCACAGCAYAGACAAATGGACATTCTAGCCCATCTTATGCATTTGCCTGGGGAGCATGATGTTGTTTGCTGTGGGTGCTTTTAAAAATTGTGCTGCTATAAATAAAGATGTTAAAATGTAARGACAATGCAGTGGGCAAGCACACTGCCTGAGCAGTTGTAATTGTGAGGTAAATTTGCCACAAAGAAAGGATTTTTTTTTTTTTTCTGGACAGCAATTTTAATAAAGTATATTTGAGACTTATATGAGCTATGGAATAAGTTCACTGAAGAGAATTTCAACCTGTGGATACATCAGCTCAGCATGTGGGTATTGCCAACCACATTTACAGCTGAAAATAGATATTATTTTCTTCTGCCCACTTCCCATTATCTAGGATTTACTTAACAGTCCAAGCCAGAGACTCAGCTTTAAACAACCTTAAAAACTTATAAAAATGGCAACCACCAAAGTATGTATTTCTTTCCTTGAAATTACTTCTGTACAAAGGCTGTAAGAAGCTTTCACGTCTCCCTTCTTGCAGCGTCCTCCTATACCCAAAACCACCACAGCTGTGAAGTGCAATAATGCATACTCCTTCAGGGAGAGCAAGTATGGCTTCACATGACAGTATTTGCAAGAGTTGATCCCCAGCTCCCATGTAGGACTTCACATCTTTTTCTGACCTTGCAGATCTGTGAGAAACTGGCACTTAAAACTTTGACATTTTTATGAGAGAGAAGCTGGTCTCCTACTTAATTTTAGAGAGCTTTATGTCTTTTTCCCTCTTCACGGGGATAACTCACTCGGCACAACTGATCTTACAGTACAGAAGTATGAGGCTTTACAAGCAGAAAGATATGCATGCTAAAATACACGGTAAAATTCTCTTGTATATTCTTAAAATCATTTATCTGTGACATACGTGGCATGAAGATGAAAATATGCTATGGTCTAAAGGTTTTATTGTTACTTCACTTGGACTGACCTGCATTACTCACTGCTTGATTCACCATTTGTGCAACATGCTTTTCTGATTCTGCCCACAACCTAAAGCTACCATCCAAAAACCAAAGGAGCAGTACAAGCTTGACACAGATTAACCTCAAAAATAAACTACAGCTACATTAAAGAACTGTCAAGTTCTAACTGGAGATTATTTGCTCAAAGAATGGGAACATGACAGAGATGTTAGGAGGATGAATTGAAGATGTCCCTGCTCATTGCAGGGGGAGTTGGACTAGATGACCTTTAAAGGTCCCTTCCAACCCAAACTATTCTATGACTCTATGATTCTACGATTCTATGAATGACCCTCAGCAAAATAAAACAGATAGATAGATACTCTGCACAGCACTTTAAAACCTTCAGAGCTCCGCACAGTATCGTCCATCTTTTGCCATCAATCTATCTTGTATGTATTTAGCACTTATGAGAATAACTCTATTACATGTAGGTATATGGTATGTTTATATGTAGAAATTAAGTATTCTATTTTATTAATCTTGGTAAGCATTGTGCAGACAGTTTATTATTTSTATGTCCAGCTCTTATTATTGATTGACATTCAGTGTTCTGCTGCTGGGGGTGGGGTTAATTGCATTCCTTTACTACTTTAAATTAAATGAAGCAGTCATGCTTTCCTAGCAGCATAGTATTAAAACCATTGTTTTGTCCTTACACAGCCATATTTTTGCATTCTTTCCATTCATTTTTTTGCAAAATCAGCTCTCTTTCCAGTAACCTCCCCTTGTATACCAAAAAGTGGTGCTCAGCTTTGACCACTAGTTCTGTCTCATTTGTTTCATCTCTTCTTATAATGCATTTCCCTTTAGCTTACATGCTTTATTTTTTTCTCCTAAATTCATTTAAAATTCATTTCACCAGCCCCCCACGTTTATCTCAGCCTAGCTTTTTAGAGTAATCTATTTTGTGCRTGACTACATATGACATAGTTTCAAGAAGCTCTTATGTCCAGGCAAAATATGTCCTTTAGTTTACTTTTCTCTAGCTATCCAGGACTGTCCACACAGAAATCTTGCTCATTCATAAAGTTTGACCGCCTGGTCTTTAAACAGCAGCGATTGTTCTTTCCATATTACACATTCCATAGACTTCTCTGTTCAACTTTCTCCCAAAAATATGGAAACACCACTACCCTCTTTCTGTCTTTTGATGTTTCCCTAGCTGTTAATAAGATGTGAAAAAAAGACATTCTAAAGGCTTTTCTTACTTTACCCTAATGATTCCTCTGGAATTTGGGAATGTTATTAATCTAGATCAGGCGCCTTGTCAAACTTTAATGGTTCCATATACTTAACTGTGTGCTGTGGCATACTCATAAAGCCTTTAATATCTTCTGTGGGAAAATATATTCTTGTCTTCCAGATGTGACCTTCAGCTTATTTTCAGAAATGTCTATACTATGGAAGAGAAAACACAATGAGTTCTCTGAAATAAATACTTTACTAACAGTAACTCTTATTCATGTTGCTTTATGGCCTTGCAAGCTAGATTTGACAGATAACTCTGTACATATTGTATGCTTTTAAAACTATTTCTTTTTACCATATTAATGTYATTAATTAGCATTATTATGACCAACATTAAAGTCTAAATTTTGCTTATCATCAATGTATCATCAATATCTTCAGCCTTCCTTGTAGCTACAAGAGCTCTCCCTTTTTCGTGTGAAGCATTTTCTTTCTCCATAAGTAATTTTATTGAACTTGAGGTAAACTCTGGGTTATCTGGTCCAACCAATCTAGCTTACATTTGATATTCAGTTACTTTTCACATATGTAGGCATATACTTTCATAGCTCTTACCTGTTGCAACAGACTATTGTACAGAACAGAACCATCTGTAGCCATCCATAAAGACACATACAGAAAGGGGGAAATTCTAAATTTGCTTCACACTACCAGACTTGTGCCTGTGATTGGGTTTTATAAGATGGAGGCAACAGTTTGCAGTGAAGAGCGCTGGAGTAAGAGGATGCATAACATACATGTCGGGCTCAGCCCATTCATTCATGTGGTGCAGCTGACAACTGTGAAACTCTTTACTGTAGACAGACCTTGAAGATGCTGCCAGGGCCAATGTATATATGTATGATATTACACACATCAGAAAACCTCAACATTTCAATTCAGATTTTTTCCACACTGCCCAGGTACCAAGTGCCTGTCTGGTGCTCCCCAACATAGGTTGCGGCCTGTTCATAGATCCTGTGTTATTAGTTCCGTATCATTTCCCTAAATGTTCCCTGACAAATGTTTTCTGCATATGCAGAAAAAGAGAAGGTGGGTGTGCATATGTATCTGTGCGGTGTTCAGGGGCTGGAGAAACTAACTACACTACCAACAATAATTAGATACTGTCCAAATACACAAGGAGGCAGTTGCTATTGTGAAAGTCTTACAGCGATACACATCACAGCACAAGGCAAGTATTTGACTATTTAAATTAAAATACATACACATTTATATATTTATATATATCTGCTAGATAGCTATCTTTGCGTGGCTTTCTCCACAGTTAGATCATTATCTGAGCAGTAGCAGGTCCTTGTTTAACACTGCTGCAATGCAAGCTTGCTCTTTCCAAGCAGTGCCATTCAGTGAGTCTATGCCGGTTTGCACTGACCCCACTTGCACCCCCCATCAGTTCATGCTATCACCCTCCTTGTGTGTCTTTTACTGCTGTTGTGCCTTTCATCTATAGGACATTTCCTTTTCATGTGCTGTCATCTCCCCTTTTTCCTTAGAAGAATATTTCACTTTATTGCTTCTATATTTCAAGCTTGCAGCTCTCCCGCTTGCTTTGTCTAATTGGCTCTTAAAACCTTTTTCACAATAAAGTAATTAATTAAATTATTTTGATCAATTTCCAAAACTTTCTAGAGGAAATGGATAATGCATAAGTTTGCGTTATAATTTTCTTAGGTATTTCATTTATTTTGGAGCTTTTTTGCATTTATTGGGACAGAGATAAAGAACCAAGCTTGGCTCTGTAGGGTAGCTGGCTAGGGAAACTGTTTCCAAAGGGAGAGTCCTCAACATCGGTCTCTGCTACAACAACTGTTGCCATACATTATCCACAACCTATGTAATAGAAAATAACTAAATTGTCCTTGAAGCATAGACTAGAGACTTCCTTACCCATGAAAGTGGCCTAACCACTACACTGCAAAATCAGGGTTACTCTTACTACCACTCCCTAGCTCATTGAATCTTTAAATCTTCTATAAAATCTGCCATATCTTTCGGGGCAGAGTTTGAAAGTACTTATCCTCCCCAGAAGCCTATATACTAGGGAACTTTCCAGGTCAGACCGAGCTTGTACTAGCAGAAAAAAGGACTGAAACGAGATGTCCTCTTGAAAAGGAACTGAGGAGGAGGTGAGAGGAATCACCACCTACTTCTCCTCTGGTTCCCTTTTAAAAGAAAAGATTGATTCTGGTTCTATCTGTTTTTCTGTGAAGAGGAGGATTAAGTGCCTACTTTCATGGTAATAAATCATGCGTGGAGAGAAATGCACAGTTAAGCACCTAAGCCTCTGAGAGGGTGGGGATTTAAAACACAAGTAAGTCCTCAGAGCTTTGCTATTGCTACCGCAGATGGCTCACCGCTTAGGCTTGTCCATACCATTATGAATCATACAACCTTTCTTCTACATTGTATGGGAAACCTACGACTCCAACTCAAGGCTACACATTCTGCCATGAGTCTCCAAATATTAAGTAGTATCAAAGTCTTTGTTTGACCAAAGCTTAAATGTCTATAACTTATAAAAAACACTTATTTATTTCTTTTACACATATAACACTGTATGCTTTTGATCATCCAGACACATGGTCTGTTTCAGCACTTGGAACAGATCATGATATACATGCAGGTGTATGCATACCAGCATTGTCAGGCAACATACTGATGTAGTGTATTGAAATTCTTCATGTACCAAAGGACACCAAACTTACTAGGTGCTGACACCATTGATGTGTGCCTCACCTTACTGCTCTTGTGCCTGACCATCCCATGTATGACACATCGTAAGTCATGCCTCAACCTGTTCTGTGTTCCGTGGCCTTGCTATAGCTCTGAATTCCTCTTCTTCTCATCCACTGCTCCCCTCACCACAGCCAGGCTAGTGCTATTTGCATGATCCCACTGCAGCAGCAGGGGGCAGGGGAAAGGAGCAGAGCAGAGCTCCTGGATGCACAGGAGTGGTTGGAAGTTGTAGGTCCTGCAAGAAGAGCACATTGTACAGGGTCTATATTTCAGGAGTGGAGGGAAGAGGAAGGTTTCAAGGTTCCTGGCATCCTTATGCTGCAACTCGCAATATGATTTAGAGGTTTCTTTCTCCTCTCCCTAGCCAGGTGCACCATCAGCTCCACAGTCAGCAAGACAGAGTGAGATGATAACTCTCCCCCTTCCACAGCCCCTCAAAACCACAGAGGAGCTTTGCCCCAAGGCCCTAATAGTTTCTCCACAACTTTTGCTTTCATTGTATCAGCATCATGAAAGATTCAAATGGTATCACCAGCTCTGAGTGCAAACAGGCACTACCATCATCTGATTCAGCATTTATCTGTCAAGTAGCCTGTCTCCAAAAAGTTGAGAGGCTGAAGCTTAATGAAGCCCTAATCCTAAAACTAAAGACAATAAAGCAATCAGCTGATGGAAATAAAAATAGGATTTATTTTAAGAGGATACATTTATATAAAAATGGCAGAAATATTTAATCAAAATTTGCCTGTTATAAAGTCATTGTCTCAAAATGATAGGAATTATTTAGATTTCTGAAAGTAGTACTTTCAAATGCACAGTTTAAATAAAGACACACAGAGTAAAGATGTACTAAAATTACGGTTGTACTTTGTTCCCGGGGCAACAAAAATGAAGACCAAATGAAAAAATAATGAGAGACAATGGTGCCTAACAGAAAGAGAAACTGTCAGCTAGGGTTATCTCCTCATACACTGAAAAAGTCAGTCACACCGAGGGCTGGACACTGGTCCTGAAACACCTGTGATGAAACCACCTAGCTCTCAACTTTGACAACCTGCGCTAATAAAGTTACTGAGTAATCATGTCCATTTTCTGTTAACTTTTGTTTGCGTGTTTCATTTGCTAAAAAGGTAATTTTAGCTCCTAAAACAGGCATTCTAAGTGAAACTCAGAACTGTGACCCAGAAAGATCAAATAAATGGGATTTTTTTCTGTCATCTTTTTATACTTTTGATGATTCTTGACATTGTATAATGTTAAGTTATAAATAGAAAGCATTTTGAAAATGTCATAATATCCTGAGTCCAATAAGAGAATACCAGAGCTGGAAAATATGCTTAAGAAATCACGTTTACATGGCAAACTCAACATGAAAAATTAAACTGGGCTTCACTGCAACGGAACACAACTTTTTTACAAAAAATGAGAATTGTGAGCTCAAGCTGGAATGTAAACATTCCCTATTGAAAGCAAGATGCCGCATTAATAACAACAGCCACGAAAGCTGAAGACTTGTGGCATTACTGTAGAGAGTGGTGATGCTTCTTCACCCTTTCAAGTGGGTCTGATTCAGATGATGTTCCCCAGCTAACCCAAACGTTCAAAGTCCTTGTACTTGTTCCTCCAGCAGAGCATGAATTTGTTTTGGAATATTCTAGCTGAATTGATTTCTTTTTCTCCCTGCTTTCTACCCCATATATATTCTTCCTATCTATTTTTAGGTTTCCTATGTCTAAGCTCTGCACAGGCAAAAGGACTGGTACTGCTGAATACGTGACAAGATTCCCAGATTCTCATAAATTAAATCAGAATATTTGCTAAAAATCAAAATGAATTCTTTCTTTTCTGTGCTTGGACCTAAAGCAAAGAACAATTTCTGTTTTAATTTGTACAGATACCTTTGCTAACTATATCAATAACTACAAATTCACCCCAGCCTATGTGGAACAGAATTTGGCCTCTAGAATGKGCCTGAGAGTATTTCACAGGCTCAGCATCACTCTGCATCACCCCTCCAGAAGGCCTCGGAGGCAGCCACCACTGACTCCTCTGGAGCCTGGGAGTGGCCAAGGAGAGTCACAAACCCAAGCAAATTGCAGTTCCAAGGCTCCCTTTACGGTTAATGGGAAAATAAGTGTTCCTCCAGAAATGGATTCAGAGCACCTGCATTACACTCCTCCTCTTAATATTCTTTCAAAAGAACTCCACTGGCAATAATTTTGTTAAGTTATAATATTTCTTGTCTCACTAGAATTGTTTTTGACTAGTAATGAAGCATAACTGAAGTTATAATAATAATAAAACCATGGCAATAAGATGATATGTGCTGATGTAACTCTGGTGAAAGTTTCAATGAGTGATCTGTGGGATCAATAAAAATTAGACTTTTAACATAGTAAATAAAATGGTTTGGAAGTATTTCAGATATGAATATGTGAAGCAGAAAAAATTACACATAGGTAAGGCAATTTCTGTGGCGCTGTGCCTAAACTGACATTTCTTCCCATTATACCATCCCATTCAAAACAGTCCCTGGTGTAGACAGAGAAGGTAACCACTGAAAACCCAATGAAAAATAACTCTTTTCACTCTAGAAACTTAGCTTCTTGATTTACAATGAAGTGAGGCTAAGACTTTGAGTAATTAAAGGTGACTAGTCAGAAAAGAAAACAGTAACAAGCAGTAACTAGGATCAATGTAATCTGACAGTCAAAGCTGCAGAAGGGCAACATCTGTCACACTGCCACTGCCCCATCGTGGAATTAACATCCACAGTAATAAGCAAGACAATGGGGGTCTTAAAAACTCTACAGCTAAGAACACAGATTTTTTTTCACCTGATCCAAGCAAAAATATTTGGCTATAATTGCATGACTGGAGACAGAACATCCTTTGAAGTTTAAGAGTTACCTGTCTACTTAAAAGCTGTCTTCTAAGATAGTTCGTTTTTCTTCCAAATGTGGCTGATCTGTCCCAGGTGCACACACATTTTCCTTTTATCTGTTTTGTCATTTGATGTAAAACCAGAAAATTGTCCCTCCCTTCACTCAAGAAAATTACAATCAATATTATTGTAATCCAACTCTTATATGTAGTGATGAACCTTTTATTTGTCTCAATGAATAAAAATTTGACTGAGCTTGAGCTCGGCATTATCTGAGTTTCTGAAAAGGATGCAGGACTTTCCTTTTCACTTTTAAGCTGTGAATTATGGACCATCTAATTGCCTGGCAGCAACTGAAGGTCTTAAATTATAAACAGTGAATTATCTTCTTGCTTTTGTTATAGAGAAAAAAGAAAAAAGAATGTAGACAACTTTTGGAGATAATAAAAAATTAACATAATCAGTAAGAAGTCTATATAAACTGACATTCATATTTTATTTTTTTTCCTTTGTCAGCTTTTAAATGAACATTTCTTCAACTTGATTGCATTAATTCAGTTTTAGAAAAGATGGTGTCCTGGTTTCGGCTGGGATAGAATTAATTTTCTTCCTAGTAGTTGATATAGTGCTATATTTTGGATTTAGTATGAGAATAATGTTGATAACACACTGATGTTTTAGTTGTTGCTAAGTAGTGTTTACACTAGTCAAGGACTTTTCAGCTTCCCATGCTCTGCCAGGTGCACAAGAAGCTGGGAGGGAGCGTAGCCAGGACAACTGACCCAAACTGGCCAATGGGATATTCCATACCATATGGCATCATGCTCAGTATATAAACTGGGGGAAGAAGAAGGAAGCAGGGGACGTTCAGAGTGATGGTGTTTGTCTTCCCAAGTCACCGTTACGTGTGATGGAGCCCTGCTTTCCTGGAGGTGGCCGAACACCTGCCTGCCGATGGGAAGGAGTGGATGAATTCCTTGTTTTGCTTTGCTTGTGGGCGCGGCTTTTGCTTTACCTGTTAAACTGTCTTTATCTCAACCCACAAGTTTTCTGAATTTACCCTTCCAATTCTCTCCCCCATCCCACCCAGGGGGAGTGAGCAAGCAGCTGTGTGGGGCTTGGTTGCTGGCTGGGGTTAAACCACGACAGATGGTCATGTTGGACTTGCCTCCATACATATGTCAACTTTTACATTAACACTAACTGCAGTCATCGGAAGTTATGGGAAAGTTATGTGTACCTACCTACAGAGAAGGTGAATTCCCACAACCCCAAAATCCTTAAATGCATACAAAGATCGCTTTGTTAATTTTTTAGAAAAAAAAAAAATAAATGTCCTGTCATGATCCATATTACTTCTGAATGCTTTGACTGCACCCAAAGTGACATTCCTCTTTTGAAGAGTTTTAGCATCTGTAACAAGTGAAAAGTAGGTCTTGAGAAAATCAAGCTGACATTTAGAGAGCTACATTTGGTGCAACTCAAATTTACTGCAGCTGCAGTATAAATAACCTGAGCACTGCAAAAGATGAGCTACTTATGTCTGTATGCACACAGAACAATTTAAACTTCTTCACATTTAATTTCAAATAAAGGATAGTTTCATGGCTGATCAGCGCAGTACACACACTCTCAAGCATGAAAAAGCCATGAAATCTGAAGAAACTTGAATCACAAAGAGCCCAAGAACACACCGATTTCTTCAAAACTACTCCACAGCCCTCTCCACTGAATCCAGCTGTAATGTGGGAATTTGGTGTAATTCCTACTTAATTACATTGAATGCCATTTGCAGATAAAATTTATACAAAGGTGAAGATTCAGGGGTCTCTACAGCACTTCACATTTTTGATAGTGCTGGATCGAGGGGTGGAGGGAATACAGGCAAAGAGGTGAGCGCAGTTTTTGGACCAACAATTGCTACAGAAAATATCTCTGTGCTAGCTTTTCACCAGACACTGCACAGCAAGGTGTCTGTACTGATCGCGACATGGGGTACAAGAGCCCCCAGATGCCCAGCGCCTCCACGGGTTTGGAAAGGTTGTGGCCAGCACTGTGACCACCCCAGGGATGGTGCAGGAGCCACGTCACTCCCAGGGACTAGGAGGCTTCATCCAGTTGCTTTGGCTYAATGAGACATGGGAAGGAGGGAAATGAGACATTTAGGACTCAGTTGGGCCAAGCCAGTATTGGAAGATTTTCATGGTTAGGGCATACTGGGTTTAAGGAGGGATCTCATCTTAAGCTTTCCTTTTGCACTCAGTTTTTTACTATCTCAAAGTCAATTTATACAAGAAGTTTATGGAGCATGGACTTTAAAGAAATATTTATGCTATTACAAGTTAAGGTATGAGGGAAATAATGGTGTGCTGATTCTTTTAAAAAATGGCATTGGGTACATCTGTGCTTGCCTTATCCACATTTCAGTGTTGTCTCACAAACATCTGCAAGTATTGGCTGTGGTAAACTGGAAAAGCAATAGGTTATAGAATAACGGTAGAAATGAAAACAGAGAACTCTGCTGACAATCCTTTATTCAGATGTGGTCGCTCATAATAAAAATCACAGTTCCTATTTCCAAGCTTAAAAACTAGATAATTCAGACGGTATTTTCAGGTGTCTGTCCCTCTTCCTTTTTTTCTTTTGCACATCAGTTCTTAAACTCTTAGAGTTGCCTTATCATTTTAATAGCATATGAATAACATCCAGATTGCTGTAATGTATTGGGTTTCATCGTCAGTTATTCTTAATATTTAAAGAAATGCTGGACATGCTTGAAAGTGTTCCAGAATTTAAAAAAAAAAAAAAAAAAAGTGTGTTAATGTTAGAGAACATTTTTCTTAAAATCTGTAATTTGTAATTGCTTAACTCCCTTTGAAATCTTTGAATCATCTCATGAAGGAATAGAAAGTCTATGTTAGGAGACTAACCATGCACTTAAAGAACAATTTAAGCCATATTCAGGGTGATCTCTACAGAAACAGTCAGACTTTAAAGTGTTCATTGCAACCATTTCATGAACATTTTTACTTTTCAAGATAAATGACTCAATCACTCAGCAACATCATAGGTTTTGCAGGAATGTCATAATCCAAAACCAAGCCACTCCAAACCTTGTAAATTTATAGTTGAATCTACAATTAAGAGCAACGTCTGATAGATTTAGGGAAAAATATGAAGTTACATTACACAAATGCCCTTAACCTTGCCCTACAGAGATGATATTTAATAACTATATCTAAATATCCTATCCTATTAGGATCAATTGGATTTTTAAAAAATGTGTTCCTTCTTTTTTGGCATCCTACAGAGAAGAGATAAAGTTGCTAAAGTAACGTACCTATGCATTCCTTCTGCTCACTCAGAACAACAGCTGCACATGCCTGTGGGCATAACTTTGCAGGTAGGACATTAACTGACAATATATATGTCAATCGGGAACACATATAAATGACTTAAGTTGCACCTGTAATTGAATGGGCCTACAAAATGGGGGCCAAAAGTACCACAGGCTGCAATTAAAAAATCTGTCCCTTCTGGCAGGTCTGACATGACTTTGATCTTTCATGTTATATGATAATCCTGTCACTAGTGCAACTATCCTGAATTTGAAGGGGCTGCTCTTGACTGACACCATCAGGGAAGTCACAATCAGGCCCGGAGATGCTCAGATCATCAGATAGATTCCACAAGTGTGACGGCTTGCCCAGCCTCATTCCCAACAGCAGTGTCTTTGGAAAATGAGCTTCACTCTTCACRCCTGGTTTCTCAAGAGCAACAAAGCAGCTGACTTCAAGGAGTAGCTGACCTCCCATGGCCTGTCCCCTAGTTTTATGATTTCTCACAGCATGAGGGGGCAATTTAATGCAGGTGCCCTGTTCTGAGCATTGTCTGAACCTCCTGGAAAGAGGAGGGTATCATATCAACATAAACTTACTGGCGCAAACACAAAGACTGCACCTGTCTGAACTCACACAGGGAATGCTCTGTGATTCCCTGCTGGAAATCAGCTGAGGATGGTTACATGCCTGTACAGTGCAAGAAGCAGAACATCATCTCTTCCACCTGGAAATGAAGAGGAAGAGCAACCCAAGGTCTGAACAGGGTCTGTGGCTTCAGGGCTGATCCTGTACTGGGTTGGTCCATCAGATTTGCTCCTCTTCTGAGAGGGCTGCAGATCCTAACATTAATATTGTTCACAAGAASGCGGCCTGAAATATGTACAGTGGAGAGAGATCTTTTGTGTACTTTGGGGTTTGTTTGGTTGGTTGCTTATGGGACAGTTATTCCCTCATTCTGTTTCTACACATTTGAGAAAATACGTAGTGGTTTGAATTGTCTACAGCTTTGTAACATCTTAAAATAGTGCATTCAACTGCTACAACTTGAGCCAAAGGGAGACCAAAAAAGACTGATACTATATGGTGCTCATTTTATTTAAGATAGAGACTGCCAGATATATATATGACTGAACCAAAGGCTCCTGAGTTGTTCTGCCTTGCTGGTCTTAGAAAATGTCAAACTGGTTGATTTCTGCTGCAGTATGCTAAGTAACATAATTAAAGGAGCCCTCTTCTGTTATACTGTAAGGAAGGGTGCTAATATCTTCTCTGTTATTCAGGTGTGAGATATGTGTATCTCTGAGGTGCAGGAAATACTATAAGCCATACTTTAAAGGTGGGAAATCATTAATATTGGGGGTAGAGAACGACTTGCTCAAGGTAGAAAAATATGTCTGCATCAAAGTAACAGCTGCTAATCGACTTCCCTCTGCACATAGGCTACAAGTAGATAGGGCAGAAGAGGAAGGGAACTTTTACGCTCCGGACACCAGCAATGCAGATACGCTGTCCAAATAAGCACGCCTTCTAATGCAGCACGGTTGGTGAGGAGCTGGGCACGCATCAGCTCAGCTTCTACATCCTTATCAGTCATTCCTAACCAACTTTCTTATCACAACTACTTCTTGATATCGCTTCTGGTTGCTGCAACATTATGGCCCACAGGCAAACAACTTGAATTTTTTAGCTCATAATTTCATGCATTTCTAATTTATTGTCTCACTTTAAATCTCCATTAAAATGAGAATAGGARGGGGGAAGAAACAAGCCCTTTGCATGCTTATTCACCAAGCAGTATTCTTAGGTTCTTAGAGGTCTAATTATGATATGAAAACATGATTTCCAACTTTGCAGATGATACTAAATTGGAAGAGAATAAAAACAAATGAGGAATAATTAGGTAGTGCAGCCAGATATAAAAGAATTTAGATCATTTTATATTTCAGGAATAATAGATCGCAAATGCAGGGCTGTGCAAATAAATTGAGAATAATTAGCCTCACAGTGTGGCATAAAAAGTGAGACCCTGTTCAGAAAGATGAGAGGATACAACAAGCTGAGTGAAATAAATCCTGAACTTAGAGTGCATATTTCACATCTAAGGTTCCCTTACCTATATGACTTTCTAGTGTTACTCTGCTAGAAATAAGATAGCACTCAGTGTCAGCAAGAAAATCACCATCTGGCCTCTGGGAAAAGGAAGACTAGGTATAGACACTAGGTATATAGGTAGACTGGTATAATCTAGGACGGACAATTTCTTCCACAGTTATTACACAGGACTGTATTGCCCAAATAGTGGATCACAGGCTGGATTCATTCTGCAGGACTTCTCTGCCCAAGCCAGCCTCTTTCTCCAGGGGTAAAAAGAAAAAGAGTGGGGAGAATACACCAAGGAAACATCAGGTTTTGTTTGCTTTGCTCGAGTGCTCCTGCAGAAGAGGTACCTGCCACTGGCTGCAGCAGAGACAGACTGCTTGGCTAGAAAGAGCTCTAGGCTGATCAGGAACAGCCATTTTTTATATCCTTACATTATGTTATGTTCCTTATGTATTCAGGCCTGAAGTTAGAAGAAGGTTTCCAATAGTCAAGCCAGGGAGGTTCTAGGAGAGCTGTCAGTGGGAACAATGGTGGGAAGACACCTTGCTGGTTTTAAAATGTTGCTTCATGAACCATGACAGATTATATGCTGAGATAGCAAGGATGGCAAAGGAAATCACCCTGAGAGATCACCATGGTTTCCTATGCTGCTGTGAGCTGCTTTCCACTCTATATACTGCTGCCTACTTCTCTGCTCTTGACTGAACCACAACCTGTCAAAAATGCACTCCCTGTTCTGCATATATCAGCACATTAATTTTCAGCTATATGTGATATAGGAGGTTCTTCTATATCGACCCAAGGAAAATTATGTTTTTTTCACAGCAGATGTGGGCAAGAGCCTGTTTTATCTTGGAGATGAAGTTTTGTTTGGGAAACTGATTTTTTATTTCATTAAGAGTTGTCTGTTCACACAGAAGGTAGGAGGACGAAGGGAAATGGACAAACACATGAGGGAATTAAGGTCACTGCTGGTGAATCAGTACTGCAAGGGATTACCGACTACAGAATATTTTCACTGAAAACAAAATTAAATAGACCTCTCTGAAATAATGAGGTCTAAAATCCATCATTAGTCCATGGAATTTGAAAAGTATTAGGCTGATGTGTTTGCCTATCTAGAGATGCCTTTATGGGGGTGAAGATTTACCTGCATAGATCTTCTTACGGTAAACTTTTAGCTTGTTTAACAATAGCAAAATAGTGACAAAAGYTACCTTCTTAGGGCATTTATACATTTCTTTCTAGCCATGTTTTCCATGCAATAGGTCTGAATTATTAGCCATCTTTCAAACTATGCAAATTAAAGCAGTTTCACATCTTCCAAATGCAATGAATCGCGTTTCAGCGTTTCAGCATTGAATGCCCACATAATTTATAGCAGAGTGCACATAATTTCTATGTATGGCTATACCTAACGTGGGTAGCTCATTTCACATTTGAAATTCAATTCTGCTAGCTGACTAATTGATTCTTTTTCATAAACACTTTAAAATTTGTAATAAGAACAATGCTCTGCTGTAAGATACTGTTTTGGGGCTGTACGAAAATTAACTATGAATATTTACTTTCAACAAAAGCCAGTGGGACCAACACCAAATAATGAAAACATAGTGATTTATCATTTCTTTTCACAATCCCTATTGTTCCATGAGATTCAGCAAAATTTTAAATCTTTTAAATCATCCCCTTAACATACTGGTACTTTTTTTCAATCTCGGTTTTCTCTCCTCTGCCTCCTTCCCCCTCTCCCTCCCAAGAGCCCTCTCTCTACTGGCATCCCTCCAGTTCTGTCTCAGGATGCAAGGCACTGAACAATCTTCAGACATAAGCTTTGATAGCCACCGTGTCCATGATCCTTCACCAGAAGAGTTGAATTAGGATGTTTTCAGGGAAGGTGTGACATAGTTTGTTTCCAGAAAGAAAGATAAGTCTTTCCAAAAAACGTGAACATATATTCTGAGGTCAAGTCACACTGGTTTCCAGAGCAAAGACCTGGTTTAAAACACACAAGTTGAGACTGTGGCACTGTCCTCGGGAAGTGCTGCTGAGGACTGCAGTTCAGTTCCCACAAGTCCCAGTGGGTAAAGTCATGCAGCTGCTTCAGCAATTGCGTCCCCTGATCTCAGACAAAAGTGTCGTTCCTGGGAGCAAATATCCCTCCAAAGAGCAAGCTATCTGACACAGAGAATATAGGAAAGTATGTACCACAGGAAAATGAAGCTAAACACGTTCCAAGCTGTGTGACAGAGGTACAGCCGTGCGGATGACAAGAAACCTCAGAAACCTCAGAAGTGGCAGAGACTTTGCATCCATCCTTCCCCATCCTTCCTTTCTTCATTCCCACATACAGACTGTGGTGAAAAAAGTACCAGACCTACCATGGGAAAAGAAACTATATTAGGGGACAAACATGACTGAGAGTTAGAGTGCTCTAAACAGGGGACTGACAGGTAGGTATTAGAGTATCTCTTTCAGAACAAAATCGATGAATCCAGGACAAAATAGATGGCTCATACCCTGACAGCAGTGTGCAAAACGTATTCTTTTCCAGAAGCTGGAGCCCAGTTCATGAATACAAGGAAGCACATGCCTTTGGCACATGTTTACATTTCAGAATAGCAACAGGAAGCATGGGCTTAATATTAAGCATGGGGGTGACTCGTTAGCCCATTTCAACTCTTGCATGGTCAGGCTTAGAGAGCAGCACCTGGACTGGTGATGGTGACAGTCCTACCACCTCTAGGCTTTGAGGAGTGTGGCCCAGCCTTGCTATATCATCCTTCTCCCCAGCTGCAATACAGCAGCTCTCCCTCCTGCTTGATCATCAGTCTGTCAGGCTGATGTCTGGCATTGGGGGAAACAGGCAAGATGGGCCTCAGGCAGACTTGGGATCAAAGATATTCATTAATAAATAACATCAGTTTTAGATTAACAGAATTTTAAATGTATCAGAGGTAACTTAAATGCTGTGACTACCATTGAGCTCTCCACGTCCCAGAGCCGTTTAACAGAGTTCGGGGACGAGCACACATCCCCCTCAAACCCACCAGGCTCCCACTCTTCTTAGCTCTGTGCTATTACCTTGCGCCATGTTAGCCCCAGCTGAGGCAGGAACAGGCAGCAGAGCCAGACCTGCCCTCCAGAAGGGGTCTGTAGTCTGCCGTAGACACAAAGAGAGCCTACCACAGAAAATCTCCCATCAAATTCATCAGCTCTGCATAAAAAGAGTCCTGAATTTGTCTCCCAGCTATTTGGAAACCTGTCACTAGAAATCACAGCTAATGGAAGCCGCTCCACACGGGCTAGGAAGCAAACGCCCTGTGAACTTGCACTGCAACCAGCATGTCATTCCCGGCGGGGCTCTGCCCCTGTGGCCACTGCTACCATTAAACATTTAGACTGCTGCAGCAGCCAGAGGCCAACAGCCCGGCACCGGGCATCACGCTGCCTCTCCAACAAAACCTGGCTATGCCCTCCTCTGCACCTTGGCTGTGTTCTTTCCCTTCTTTTTCTGCAGAAGAAATGCAAAGTTTGAGCTTTTTTGTCTCCACAAGGTTTTCTTGGCCCAAGAATCAATCCTGACATTTAATTCAAGTTTAATTTTGTTAGTGATAGATACATAAGTCCTTAATATTTTTTTTGTTTGAGAAAAGCATCTATATATAAATAAAAATAAAAACTAYTGAAAGGTTAAAAACAGCCTGACTTGCTCTGCAGACTTTTCAATCCTACACGATTTGGCAAAAATAGAATGAAGTACTTACATCTTCAAAAAGCATTTAGCCAAGCACTTCATCAAAGGTTAAAGTGCAGAAACATGAAATAAGTGAAAAGTTGGCTCACTGAGCTGCAAATTGGCCAAAGAGAGGAAGTGAATTTCAAGAGGAAAAGAATTTATAAGGGGTTGTGATGCAGATCAGCAGTAGATCTTCAGCCTCTCAATATTATATTAATGACGGCACCAAAAGTAAGTTTCTGCTCTCTGCTCCTGATAGTAAATTCTGGCTAACAATAAGCAAAGAACAATACAATCAAAACCAGAAAAAGGTAAAATATTTATGCAGTGCAGTACTGATAAATAACAACACACGTGAAAGAGAGCAAAAAGTCAAGAGAGATCCCTATCTAATGGAAAATTGTTGCAGAATCACAAGCAAAATAGTCCTGTTCCAGAAAAAATTGTCCATAGACAATTCAACTCAAAGTGCAGCTCCAGTAAACAAGGCAAGCTGAATTGCCTTAGAATTAGGCTCAGCTCTCAGGAAAGCATTTCTTAGGTATGCATATATAAGGCATCAGTAACATATAATCTAGATTAAATTGAATCAGTACTTTGGTAAAGAGTGAAAGCATACGTATAAGTATGTGTAGGCACACATTTACACACTACAAATTGTATCTAATCTGCAGTGTCCTCCTGGACAGCCTTACAGTGTCTGCAGCTTTTCTCAAACTACATTCCCAAGTGGTTTCCACTCTTATTGATTTCATAATCATCATAGGGTGCTCTGCTTTATCAGTATGAGGTCCACTGTAGGTCTAGGACAGACAAGTCGTGGCCATCGCCTGCCCTGCCTCACTAGAGATGCATCAGTAGAGACTGCACCAGTAGAGAGGTAACCAAACACTTCCATTATTAACTGAAGTTTAAAAATAGGACTTTCAAATTTTTCAAAGATTCTTCATTTTTTCCTTCAAGCCCTGTAGTTTGCCACACAATCCACAGACGTGTGAAAGCAGACGAACTCACACCTTCCTCTAACCAAAGGGTTAGGCTGACCTTCCATTTGTTGCCTCTCTGATGATGCCCTAGCGAAGTCTGAAATGAAGAATAATATCTTAAAGCATTTTCTCACTTCTTCAAGAAAGAAGAGAAAAACAAACAAAAGAAACCTTGAAATTTATGTTTTTACATTGTATTTGCTTCGCATGTGCCATTCAAATACTCCCTAAAGTGTTGTGTCTCTAACTAGACACTCCAGGACAACTCTTTTTACAATTTCACCATACAAAGTTCCTGAGGAGTAAAATAGTCAATGTACGTATAAATGTAGTAAATTTCATATATCCTTTCCCAGGATGCTGGTTCTTTCCTCGTCAGATACCAACACTATTTATACGAATCTCTGCAGCTCTTTTTGTCTTCCTGAATTTCAAAAATTAGAGAAAAAAGATAACCTGTTTAAGAACAGTCTCTTTCAAGTGTGTAACTTTTCCACACTCTGACCTTGAACAACTTTGGCTAGGAATGCAGACAAACACTGAGCCAGGAAGGTAAGAACTGACATGTGAGATTTCATGTTGGCATTGAACTAGTGGGCTCAGAGAAATTATGGGTTGCTAAAATGTCAATGATGTGACTACTGAGGACATGACCAAAGGATTTGGAGAACCTCACAGAGAAGATGCCTGATGAATACTAGGCTAAGGATTGTGTTAACAGGGGAGAAAATCTATACTACTTCATCAGAAGAAAAATGCCATCCTGTGCTCCTGAACGGTAAAATATGTAAATGGCACCAGTGAGTCAACAAGTACTGGAGTAGCTAAATCTTTGCAAAGAATCTGACGAATTTCTTTATTGCTAAAGGAATCTAAGCAAAAAGTCGTGAAATATCTTTTTCAGAATGGGTTTTAATGGCGCAGGTTACAAAGAAGGCAGTGTTGTGTTTTCAAAAGACAGCCTCATTCCTTGTTCTTTGCAGTCAAGTCATAGCTATTTTATCCCATAAAATATGATTTGTGTCAGAACAATGGCATATTTTTTGAAATCTATGATGCAGAGCCTGTATTAAATATCTAGGCATGAAAACAAGAGAGCAAGATAGAAAATGGCATTTGTTAAAGACACCAACTGTTTAACAAAATATACAATGGAAAAATAACCATAAAGAATATCTCCGCAATAAATGTTCAAAATGAAAGGCTTTTGATTGCTTTTGCTTCTGAAAATCGTGTTTATCTGAGTAAACATAATTCTCTTTGAAGACCAGACTATCCTTTAGCAAGCATTATTTTCCTGTCAATCAACACTTTGCACAGCCATGCAATTGCAGTGTGGCCAGAGTTCTCTGGATACTTCATTACCAATTGCTTCCAGTTATTCCAGTGCCACTCTGTTTTTAAAAACCACGCACTCTGGGAATTAGCAGTTTTCATAACTGAAGATATTCATGAGAAAAAATAAGGGGGGAAAAGAATGTCTCCCCAGATAGTTTCATAAAGGGCACCACCAGGGGGATATAACACAAAGACAAAGCAAAAGCTGAAGATAAATACTCTTGCTTCAGTTTGCACATTCATTTTCCAGGCATCAGTCATGCTAAAAGCAGTGGGAAATAGCCCGGAGAGATTAAGTGACTTCATCTTAATAGACTATGTTTTGTAAGGATGAACTTTAGCAAAATCTTTGATACCTCTATGCCTTATAATGGGGGTTTTCAATTTGCCTAGCCAATGACAAATCCCAAAACAACTAAACCTTGAATTCCACCGAACTGTGGATTCTGGTGGAAATGTGCAAGACATTTTCAATACGAGCAAGTAAAATAAGGGATTCATAATTGTACCGGGAGTATGGAGGTGTGGAAGGCACAGGCTCTGGTGCAAGGATTTGAATGGCAGCACTAAGCTCCCAATGTGTAAAACAATAATAGTTTTGGAAAGTAGCGATGAAAACAAAGCTATTACAGATCTTTTGGTTCAGAGCTTACCACACAGCACTGTTCTTTCAAGGGCAGTGTTCTTAATCCTTTCTCAAAGTTAGGTTTACATCTTTCCAATGAAGGGCTTATAATTTTCCCTTTATTAGATTCATGATCACCTGTGTTCATTGCATTTGACCGATATCTGACTTTCTAGTATTTCAAGTAAACTCCAAAAGCAGAGAAGAGAGATAGTGGGTTTGATGTCAGCTTTATTTTGGCCAGAACTAGATTCCCACTTTCCACTGAAAGTCTTGAATCCTTTATTACAAGCAAGACTTTTACATAAAAATGAAGATGTAAATTTCAAGTGGATATGTAAAATTGAAAAGTAGGAAACTGTGAAGACAAACATGAGGCAATACATCACTAAGAGCCCCAGTTTCTTTTTGACGTGCCATAACATCTCCCTAATGTCATGGCTGACTGCCCCCCTACTGCAACATGTAGGCTTAAAAAAATGGTTTCAATGGGCCAGGCCTTTAATGACTAGTGGAAGACACATTCATCTACTGCACTAAATAGATCCCCTTCTTCTTTCATTTTCAGACCCTCCAAATACTGTAATTTTTAACTACGTCTCCAAAAATCAGTGGTTTTTGTCAAGCTGCACGTTACCTTCTCCGGTTCTCATCACATATCTCCTTCCCTTGTTACTTTCTTTTTCACAAAGGAGATATTGCTAATACTTAATTCAAAAGGAAATTTGGTATGATCACTTATAAATTGCTTTCCATAATCTGTTACAGAAGAATAACAGAAAGTTGAATAAAAACTGTCTTTCATGCAGCTATGTAAGTTATGAAAATATAAATAAAAGAAGCAGTAGATTGAACATAATGAGCAGCAAAAAATCATCAAAGTGACTTCCAATATACTCAAGGCACTCAGCTAACCGCAAAGTCAGGAGGTACTAACCCAGAAAACTACAGCTATGGGCAGAATTTCTCCCTCCTTCCAAATGCTGACATATATATCTAAAAACAGTGACCATTTTTATGTTGAATCTACTCCATATAGCTTGACAGATAAAATAAACCTACAATACTAAGCAAATAAAGTCAGTGCATGCTGGTTTAAACACAGACTTTCTGTTCTACTGGAAAACACCAGATTTGTTTTCATTATKAATAGGGACAAAAGGAAAAGCTGAATTTTGTTTTGCAAGGAAATTTAATAAAACAAAAATAATTGGATAAACTAAAATGTTCCACTTCAAAAAATGAATATTTTTGTTCAGAGTTCGATTTAATATTATGTTCAGTTAGACTATAGATTGTGAAAACAAGAAGTATTTTTAAATGAGAAACTGCAACATTTCATTATGGATAAGAGTGAAAAAGACACTTTCATCATTTTTCCCTAATTAGATTTTATTGAAAGTGATGTTTTACACAAAGTTTTACTATTTATAAATAGAAATGCTTTTTCCAATGGGAAAATTTTATTTCAGAGAACTCTCCAGTTCTTAATTCCACAACTGAGAAAATAATGTGACTGTGTTATCAGCCCACAGTACAACTTTTAAAGGGTTGAGAATTTCATCAGAACCGAATCAAACCAAAATCCACATACATAGGCAAAAAAAAATCTGCTGGAGCCGAGAGATTGTTAAAAGTGTAGATACTAGAGACAAGCCAGAAATTAAGTGCAAACTGTGTGTCTTGTACACTGTATGCATTGAAAACCCAGTAAGCAGATAATTCTGGGATAGGATTGAATATTATAGAATGAAGAGCATTAAATGTCAAGGGTAACAGTTATAAAAAGAGGAAGGCAATGAATGCACTTAAGAAGTCATCAAGAAGTGGACGCAATGAAGGAACATTGACAGAAATATTCTATAAGGTGAACAAAAAAGGTGCTCTTAGTCAGAGGCTATTGCAGCAGTACATTACGGGAAGGAAAAAGTCAGAGTATGCACCAAGACTTTAAGTGTGACCATTACGAAACAGGAAAAACAGGAAGAAAAAACAGTCAAGATATTTTGTATCTTGCAGACAGGTCTTTATTCAGAAATCAGTTTGGGGAACTAAAAGTCTGCAGAGTCCCTGGTTATGCTCAGTTTTGTATCAACCAGCAAAAACAGGAAAAAAAAAAATCACTTTCAGCAAGGAATTAAACAAAGCAATGGCTCAAAAAATAAAGACCATCCACTTAGCCTTTATTCATACATGCAGAATTAGTCCAAACACTAAGAATAAGTCTGAAAAATGAGTGATAAAGCTGATAAATCTCAAAATTAGAATATTTATTATGCGCTATATTATGCTCACTTACCCGCCCAATATTAAAAATAGCAATCCAGTGAAACRAAGGAAATGGTCGTACTGCAGATTGCCATAGAACACTGCTTGGAGCAGTCAGAGCTGTCAGACAATATGTTGTTTAATATCATGATAAAGGAGATCACAGGTGAAGAAGCTAAGGAGAATGGACTGGGGGTTTCTGGAAGGGCRGAGGGGGCAAAGGGGTTAGCTCCAAAGGATTCGCTATGACCAAGTTTTTCTTTACCAGCTCTGGGACAAATCCTTACAACCTTGCTGCTTCGGAGGAGGGATATAAAACACGCTTGATGCCTACTGGTCAGTAGGATGCCTCCTTTAGGAGGCAAACAAATATTAAGCTGGGAGACAAAGTTTTCCCAAGCCAAGTTCCAGCACGAGACAACATAACCGGAGGCACTCAGCCCCTGAGCCCTGAAGTGCTCAGGCAAAGAAACACTCTTACCTCAGGTTTTAATTTTTATTTGATTTATATCAGAAAGAATATTTAATAGCTCCCCTGTTCACCTACGTGCTCTGTAATGCTCACAGAGTATGCAGATTACGAGACAGACTAATGCCTCTCTCCACTGAAATTACTGTAATAGCAAAGCTATTTTGCAAATGACAGTGTAAGTATCAGCTCAGATAATTCTGGAAAATTAATGCCCCAAGTGAAATGCAGCCTCAGAGCTGAGGGAATACATTTTATACTTTAGTCTTTTTATTCTTACTTTACATATATTGTTTACTATGCTGTTACTATATATACATATATTGTCAGATGTGCAAGACTTTTGCAGTATGAGGGGTATAATTTCTTTGGGTTTTTTCCCCCGTTTTTCAGCATGAGGATAACGCAATCATTTGGCAGTCTTTAAAAGTAAAAAGGCTTTGGATCTCAAGCTTTGGATCTCAGAATCAGCTAACGTGAATGCTGAGAGCTACTGAACAGAGAAAGGTGAACAGCTTGCAGGGTGAGGTGGAGATCAGAGGCATGCAGCAAGGACAGACTCAGTCTCTCCTAACCTGGAGAAGGGGATGGGAAATCCACACGCACCTCCAGGCAACAATTAATTAATCTTACGTGCCTTTAAATTGCCCTGGAGAGGCGCCACTCTCTCTCCGCAGTGATAGATGGAGGCCAAATCATTAGCATGGACTAAAGCACCTGATTTTTTGAAGGCTCAGGGTACTTTAAAGAGATCCTACCCAAAGGACTATCTGACTCTGCAGGAGAGGACAAGGAACAAAAGCTTCACAGGACATTACCAGAAGAATAATAAGGGTGGAACGACAAGGTGACTGGAACAGTAACGCAAGTTTGCTGGTTGTTTGCTTTTCAATTTGTTGACATATTTCTGGTTTTGAGACATACAGAACTGCCTCATCCTATTTATGCCATTAGTAAATTGATATTATTTACTCCTAATAACAAATAATTTTATTTTTTTTAACTGAGAGTTTTCATATGCCTCTCATTGTATCAACACTGTACAATCATCGAACAGAAAGGGCAAATTCTTTCTTCAGCCAGATCCTTGGAGGTTCCCCAGTCCACAGGTAGCTAGACACAGGCTTTAGCCATTAAGAGGAAAGCATCCATAATTAATACATTAAACAAACTACAAGAATCCTCTGAAGGGGTTGGATCTAAAGCAAAATCAAGTAGGGGAAGATCAGGGAGCCTGTACACCTCAAAGATGTTCTGAACTGCAGCACATTTTGATCTGTGACTTACACAATGCAGATAAAGAACATTCACTCCTTGTTCATATACCACTTAGTATAGCCAGCTCTTCCAGGCAATGACATCAATTTTAATTTATTATCTGCTTTCTGAGCAATTCGATCTTTTCTTTGCTTCAAGGCTGTCGTAGCTGCTTTTGATACTTTATGTTTGAGTCATCATAGGGTTTTAATTGTCATACTAACTGTGGTAACTCATGTCTTGTGTTGCCTTTTTACTGAGTTCTGGCTCCAAGTCCATCTCATAAATAGATGAAATGAGCTCTCTTATTGCATTTACCCGGCTGCAGGACATCAAAAAACACTTTGCAAAGACTCTCATGATCATATGAAGATCTGAAGATCCTATTCAGGGCTCGTCAATTATTAGTTGAAAGTTAGAGCTAGGAAACAGATTTTGTTATGGAATCTCTAAGTCTGCCAATTCCTTCTGACTGAACTGCTTGACAGAAAACATGGATCATTATAGTCAAAAGGAATTATAAAGACAAAATTAAAGCAAATGAACAAAAGACAGAGGATGGAGTCTTTTGCTGCTAAAACTACTGGAAAGCAAAACTACGTCCTACCACTTAGACAACAATTTCCACTTTCTTCTTACCTCCTTCCCTTTCTTACAAGTTTCTTTGCATGCAATTACATTATTGTTTTAGTTAGGATCAAAAGTGAATCTTCTCTCTCTCCCCTTTGGTTTGCTCTGGTTCGCTGGTTCTCTGGTTCAGAGAGGTCTCAGAGCAAGTGAAATAGATTCCAAGCAGGGTTCCTCACTGCTCAGTACCACTGGGGCATTGTACATTCAACATTTTCTTGATAACCCAAGCCTTGTAACAGAGGTCATGCTTTGTTAGAAGACAACGGGATGTGCAGGACTGCAAGCACTGAGAGACATTAAAATGCAAGATGTTCTTGACAAACTGGAGAAATGGTCTGGAAAAATGCAACTCAATAAGCGTAAATTCTAGCTCTAGATTAGAGTACACAAACAGAACATGGGAAACAACCAACCATGGCAGCAGCCATGCTGGAAAAGATCCAGGGGATGCAAACAGAAAATGACTCAGCAATGGTCTACTGCTGTGGAAATTAGTGCGCCTTATACTGGGATATACAAACAGGAATATAACCTCTAAGAGGTATGAAATAATCCTCTTTCTCACTTTTTTCACCAGCCATGGAGTCTCAGCAGGTCTGATGAGTGTTGGGTATCAYCTTTCAAGAAAGATGCAGACCAGCAAAAGAGAACCCAGAGGAGAATGCTGAGTAAAGTCAGAGATTTGATCTCTGAAGAAAAATTGAAAGGATTGGAATTGTTTTATCTGGAGAAGAATGCTTACAAGGCACAAAAGAAGATATGTTCTCAATGAATCAGATGAAATACTAAGAGTTAGATTGCAGCAAAGTGCTTTGAGAAGTTTTTGGTGTTGGTTAAGCCAATAGAATAAATTTTTCTGGAGGGTGATGAAAACTCCATCAGCATAGTTTTAAGCACCATTTGATTGAACTGTTTGATTGAAACCATCAGAAACATCATAGGTAGAAGGATCTTGGCTGGGAGCAAAGAAACCCCGGTCCAGATGGCAAACACAGCTCAACTGAATAGCCTGCGGTCTGCCTGTTATGTCCCATATTTTTGCTCAGCAGATGACAAAAAGATATACTAGGATTTAATACTTCGCAAATTCTACCAGAAGATCTACATAGGCTTGGTTAGTCCAAAATTTCCACAAGGCATCACACCTACTGTGTATGCACAGTCAATCTTAGATGGGAGAGGGACTTTCTAGATGGGATATGTGATCATCAGACAGCCCTGTCAGTACTACTGCTCAGACACATTGCTGCATTAACATCACTGCACATGGTGGTGCTCATGAGGGAGAACAATATCCTGCTAACCTCTGTCCTTCATTTGATGGCTCCCCAGTGTCCCCCCCACCTGACTTTTATGTTGCTTTTGAGGGATGGCCAATCCGATCATTGCTCTTTTCCTCCTCACTATTTCACCTGACCCTCCCTCTGCTTCATTTTTCTTTTGTTTTTCTATCCCATATGCCTCCTCCATTCCTTCTATTTGTAGCATTTTTCAGAGCCATGCCTCCTTTTTTCAACACAGTTTGCATCCATTTAAAATGTGTACATGTGCTTTTAGCTTCCTCTTCAGCTCTTGCAGCTGGGTTTTCTTCTGCCCCTGAGGTCTTGCCAGAGATCATCACTTTAAATGCCAAACATGGAGGGGCTTCACAATCAACATGGACATGCCAACAACTCTGGCTACCTCTCTCACTTACAAAAACAATCCAGCACCACGTCAGCCAGCCCACTTAGTTTTCTGTCGCCTGACTGTTGTAGGTTATGACCAAGCATCTCCAGACAGATATGTGGCCTCACTTCTTGGCACTTGACAGACATGATGGGGATAAACCAAAAGCAAATCAAACACACTATAATTCAACACTGTTGAAAGAGGTGAGACTGTGTTCTTTGACTGCTAGTGGCTTATGAAAGAGCAATTCTTAAATATTATTGTATTTGAAAGACACCGGTTAATACCATATAATATACACTATTAGCTATTGATACACTTGCTTTGTTTAGGGAAATCTGAAGAATAAAACAGATTGCTGTTTCCATCAAAACACTTCAAGCTGGATTTAATAGTGCTGAAATGCTAATTGTGAATTGTACTTCACATCATACGCTGCAGACTAATTTAAAAAGAGGAAAACATATTATGTTAAATACCACAATGCATGCACTATGAGTCATCTAAGCATATGATGAACGGGAACAATACCTGCAGCACAACATAAAGCAGCTGAATTTAAGCTAGGGGGAGTACAATACCTTTTGATCAGGCCTAGTATATGATTGAGAATATATACAGCTGCACATACACCATTAGATTTCTGGCAAAGAAAACAATGTGAACATTTTTTCTCTCTCCCTCTTCTTTCCCCCAGTGCAACCCTTCCAAATATATTTGCATTAAATCACTAAGAAGCTAAATAAATACAGTCTTGTTTGTATGAAGAACAGGCAGCTTCAACATCAGTTCCCCATGCTCCACCGTGAAGCTGACCGTACTCGTATTACACAGATGCTTGCTTTTAGCATCCTAATGAGAACTTTCAAGAATTCAATGACTATTAAATTAGCTTTACTGAATGTTATCAGAATGCTTCTGAGGGTTTCATATTATCCTATCAGCACAGGAAGGAAGAAATACCACACTGTCAATCCAATTATTTTTCTGTGTACTTTTTGCAAGGAGAGTAAGGGTCAAGCACATGATTTGTCTTCCTCAGGGGAAGAAGGGAGCTGTCATCTTTAGGAATTCAGTAGCAGTTCTCTGGAACTTGAAGAAAGCCACCTTTGTCAAAGCCTCTCAGCCCTTTCAGTAACCACCAGCTTTTAGTGGTCACTATATCATTTACAGAGGCACCTGCTCCCTCTGAAACAGCTATCGAGTGGACACACAGCCATATAGGATACTCCTCGGTATCCACAACACAGCTGGAATTCAAACAAGTTAGTTTAGCCTCCACCTCACATAACAGCAAATCTTCTCCAAGGTCTCCTTGGAAGAAGGTCTGGAAAAGCTCAGCTGGTTTCCTCCCTCAGTTGGCCTCTGAAGCCCTCTCAGAAGTGAAACACCTGGGTGTGGAGGTGTGGTTGCTCACAGGGACTCCTCTGCTTTCAGGAGAAAGGCCAGAACACCAGTCCCTAGTCCTTCCATCCAATAATTTTCCATGTTTTCCCCAGTACCTTGGAGCAATGTCCAAAGCAGTATTACAGAGGGTAGTGTACTTCAGTTATAGTTCTATAGTTACATTATGTGAACACAAGACATTTTTAAATAGGTATTACATGGACATGTCTCCTTCCTCTCAGCATTCTCCTTCATATCCCTGGATACTCACATTTTCCTCTAAAATATGCACTAGAAAGCTTTTTGGTACTTTACTCTCTTGATTTCCGTTCTGGTAGTTGTGTTTCCTCAACTTTTTTTCTGGGCTCAAGCATTAACAGGCCTCCATTGGTTCAAAATTGTATTCAGTTTCTGAGATGTGTGACAACCCTGTTAAGAACTGAGCCAGCAACTAGAGTAGGGATTTCAGATGTCCCACTGTGCCCATCATTCATCAATAGCTCAGTCAACTGCCCTGCTATTAGAAATGGATGATGCCAGCAGGGATCAAAGCACAAGGGACTCTGAGTGCATATTAACTGAATTAAATTGTAAATGTATTAAACTTCCATGAATTCACAGGTTGAATTTAGGTTGTTTAGCAACTAAATTTCTACTGGGTGGGTATAACAATTCCCACATACAAATATATACCTACAGAAAGAGGGAATCAATACTCTCAATACATTGCAAATTTAAAAGAACCAAACACAATTAAAACCTGCTTAGCGTAGCAGCAACGCAGAAGAATATAATTATTTCTCACAGTGCTTGGATTACCTTCTCTGTTAAAACCTTTTCTTCTGGAAAAACTTAGCTGTTCAGAGAGCATAAAGAACAGTAAATAAATATGTGGCAATAGTAATTTAGTTATTCATATTACTGGAAAAATGGTTGTATCTAATGCTTCAGCATACACGGTGCTGTAAGATTGCCTTTTCTTATTTTTTGAACTGAGCCAGGAAACAGTTACCACCCAAACATGCCAAATCTCTAGGTACGCGTATACCCAGCTAACTCATGTTGTGACTTTGCAGTGCAAGGTGGTGTACCACTGTGCCACACAGCAATAAGGGACCTCAGTGACACTGTTAGGTGACAAAACCCGGCACTGTGATCGTGAAACCGCAGCACTGCATGTTGCATGCAGGAGGTAGCAGCCAGAGGGTGCTACCTTCTTTCAGCATCAGTCGCTTTTGTGCCAGGTGGGTACCATCCCTGGCACAGAGCAAGGGGGAAGGCAGCAGATGTGCTCCCATCTCCCATCCTCCTGAGCCAAGGCAGGACGTATCCTGCTCCTTGCACTCCAAGACAGAGATATCCGTGAGCCGCCAGCTGTCGCAGCACCAGGAGCTGATGGCGGGCAACGCACAGCAAAGGGATGTCAGCCCCAGGCAGCTTGCGAGAGTCGGGCAGGGTTTTCCATTTGGTGTTGCACAGAGGCGAGGAAAGACCACAAAGGTGGGAGGGAGCGGACACGACTCCAACCTGGCTGGCCTTACACCTGCAGCTGCTGAGTCAGCACCGAGAGGAGAACATCTCCCCCTCTGGCACTCATGTCCTCGCTGCCCACCTGCCCCCTGAATGAGCACATAGCTTGAAGAGCCACATAAAAGATTCCTGTGAACGAGTGACTCAGATTGTACTCTTGGTGGCTAATGAACAGTGCTTTGTTATTTCAAATGAACCAAGTGGTGTTGACTAGTGTGGACCACACAAACCATGCCTCAGCGGGCTTCCTAACACCAGAAAATGAACCCACTTCAGCTGAACCACTGCAGAGAAGTTTCCCAACTGCTAGCAAATTGGAGAATTACATAGATGCCATGTCTTCTAAGCTGTGCAAAAACAGGACAGTTGCCCAGCTACTTTCCTTGTACATTCATTTTTATACATGGCAGAGAGAGATTTTAGACTAAACTCTGAAGGCTTTTTCAAAGTCAAGCCTGCGGCTTTTTCCTGTGTTTATTTTTACTCATCTGAGCTTCCATTGACTTCGATTTTAACACAGTAAACTGGACTGAGCAGAGCTTTGAGGGGACCTTGGTATATGCCTCAGAACAGCGGCTTCTAGCTTTCCCTCCTCTTCTGCGCCTCCAGGGTAACCGGCAGCAGCATCACACAGCTACTCTACCTCTTGTCACCCCACAGCAATGATCAGTACAAGCTAAAAAAGGCAAACAGTGAGGCTATTATTTGAGAAAAGAAACTGCAAAGATGCCCATGGTCTATGGTCTGTGGAGATGACTCATTCCACAGCACAATCTAATTCCAAAACGATTACAGCAAAATCAAAATCCTTACACAAAGGAGAGACGAAGCACGAAGTCTGGACCTCTGCTGAGCACATGCCTCTATAAAGCTGACATTACTGCAGAGATCGCACTGCCATTTAACCATAAAGCACAACTGCCCATTTGCCTTAAACTCCTCCATGGAAAATTAAAGGTAAGAAAACAGAAAACAGGGCAGCAGGGGTTCAAATCTGAGTGCTTGTGCACCGAATTTGCTACAGCAGTTTAATTCAAAAAGAGAATTAGCACTCTTTTCCTCCACTGCAATTTAAAATAAATTACTCACTGACCAAAACCAATAGAGTATCACATTAATTGGGAACTTTTATGTTCATTATACAGTAAGAGAAGACCACAGTTTCTCTAAATATGTTCATTACTCAGATAATTATCCAAAACAATTATACAACACAATTATCCAAACAATTATCAAGGAGGGAGATGATTACCTCCAGATGCATCACGAGCTATTCCATGAAGTGCTCAATATTTATTGTTTTAGTTGTATTGGCTAGCTGTGATTGATCAAATGAGTCATACATTGTTCTGTCAATTCTCCATTGGGAACTACTTCTGGAGCAAATATCCACTAATTCTAACTTCAGGTGGTGTAAATATCACACATGTGAGCTCACACTTCACATTCATACTCTGTGGCAGAAAAAGTCTGAACTAACCAAAATCTAATCCAGCCAAAATGCCACTCGACTACATATGGCACTGCCTGTACTTTCTCTTCAAGCAACATTTGCTAACAGTAAAAAGCAAACAAGACCAATTTCTGTGAAACATTCAGGTGAATAGCCAGATTCCTGCTCTTGATCTGAAACTAGTCACTAATTTGGTAGCAAAGTTATTTAAAAAATCAAAGTTTTCCATGTCACTGAAGAAAATTAAGTGGTAACTATCATGATCTAATACAATATCACAAATTGTCAATCATGCAAAAAAACTTAAGCTTTTATTTTAGATCTGATTTGATGGGGGTCTTGTCTTGAGCTTCATCTAAATTTTCAGCTTTTCTTGAGGTTTAGAATGAGCCCAAGAATTCAAACCCAAACCACAGTCAAGGCAGGCAAATTTTACCTGTGCTCGTGCACAAAAGGAAGGGAAATGATAAACCAAGCTTCAGCATCTATTAACTCTGAGTAAAAATTTTAACAGATTAGCTGTTCTGGGTCCATACTGATTCCAGTGTCATGTTTTATAATTAAAGTTTCAGGACATGCTACAAAAGCTCTAAGAAAGCATATGTCCTGAATAGCCTAATTCTTGAGCAAGTTCACCACCACTTCATTACTATTTCTGTATCATTGTCTTTCTAACATTTTTTGGAAGTTTCAAGTCATTATGCCAAGGCTCACTGAGGTCCAGTATGTTCTCTGAATTACTTTCAGCAGCAAGGTTTAAAAAGCTCATGAAGTACAACTCATTTTATTGTTTTAAAACATCACATATTAAGAAGTTCCAGTTTGATCATTACAAAGACTTGCCACGGCTTACCCTATTAGCACTTTCTTCAAAATATTCTTGGGCCTTACTTTCAGATGATTTTCTCTTGGTTGGACACATTTGACAGTACAGATAGGCAACTAAGCCCTAGGGCTAGGCATGAGTTTGACTTCTTAACAATATTCTATCTACAAAGAACAGCGTACGAAAAGACAGGTTGCTCTGTGCTCTGCAGCTTCTATTGACTTTAAACCACAAACTCATATTTCCTCCTCTTCTTTCACAGAAGAATTTAATTGGTGCCAAACTGAAAGATCCAGCATGACCTGTCTCCACTATAAGCCACTCCAGCTGTGATTGTGAGCGAATTTGTACATTCAGACACTGCGGCAAGAGAGACCTACCTAATAAGCTGAGTTTTTGCACTGATGGAGAAAAAAAGAAGTGCTTGGTTGGAAACGGAGAGAGCTGAGACTGCCCTTACCCCACCCTTAGAGTCAAGCAAAGCTTTAAAGGCACCAGTAAGGACCAAATTAAAACAGAATAAGGACTTGACAATTTAGTCCCCACAGAAGAGTTAGTACAGATATAGGCACTAACAGCTTGTGTAGGATCGTTGCTAACCTGTAGTTTGTTAACCTATACTGTATAGGCATTAGGACTGCAGTTCCTCACACATTTTTTCCACCTTTCTGACCAGAATCCCACTAGGGGTACAGCTACTTTGCAGTCAATAGGGTTTTGGCTGTGTCATGAGCAAACCTGAGGCAGCTTTAAAATACCTGCTGCTGCTCATAATGAAAAGCGAGTCACACAACCTCAGCATAATATGTTCCCTACCCATCACTGCAAGGTGGGCACACTTTATGAACTGTGGTGCTGCTGGATGGGCATCCCTGGTTTTCAGACATTGGCCTCTTTTCTCTGAGTGTTGCAAATGGGTGGTCTGATTCGAATGTATTAAATGTGCCCATGACAATACATGACAATATCCACAGTCACCATACACGTGGCAACCTGCTCCTCTTTCTGATTTTGACTTTACAATCAAATAATCCTTGCATGTTAAAAGAAGAATTTAACCACAAAAAAATTTAAGCAGTAGTTCCTCTGAGTATTTTGAGCTAAATATTAGGAAAAGAGGTTGACTATTTTTCAGTACTGCCAATGGAGGGCCATAGCATGCAGGTAAAGAGCAGTAGAATGAAGAAATTATTGGAAAGACAATGCCAGTCCTTTAAGACAGTACTTCAGATAGAGCTAAATATGAACATATGCAAAATGCTCTCTGTCCCAATAGTCTTCTAAGGAAAGCCTGAAGCCTACTGAAATGAGTCTAGCTAGGAGAATTTTCCTAACCTTGGGTACTTTTCTATTTATCTTTAGAGTACCACAGACACACAAAAAAAATGTCACATGCACATCTGGCCAGAGTAACGATTTCATCCAACTAAATGTATTATTACATAAGCAATAGAAACAGCTTTAAAATTATATGTGTCTTCATAATTAAAACATAAAACCAAATGGTTTCCCATAACTTCAGTTTGAAACAATTATCACCTCCGCACGCTCAGAGGAGTGCTTTCTGCAATCAGTGGAACTAGAAAGGACAGACAAAGCCAGAGGTGAAAGGTAGAGCTGGCACATGGGTATTATTCTTTTCTTGCTTTTTTGTGCAACTGAGTTGCTCCAGGTCCTGAGTTTGCTTATTTGTTACTTAAGGTTCCTGTCATGCTCACTCCTTTCCATCTCAGTCATAAGCAGAGTACCTGAAAAAGTCCCTTTTCCAGTAATGATACTGCAAGGATGGATAAATCAAAATTTTAACTCTTATGTAGAGGTTCTTCTCCCAGGTAGTTTGTCTGAAAGCAAGAAGTTTCAGCTTGGCACACTGGGAAGTAGTTCATTAGTAATAACGAAAGAAGGTCTTATTGAGCTGCTATTCTATAAGAGAAGGTAAGGTAAAATAATCTGCAGGATGAGTTCAGGACAATATCAATCGAATACAAATAATGGACCAAAGATATAATGCACTTTGGGATACCATTACTGCTGAAATTTGTGATCCAATGAAGCATGGATTTGCCACTGACTGCCATGGGACTATGATTTCATTGTGTGTTTGTGTTACTCCCAAAGTGTGGAGGACTCAGTTTTTGAGATTTCAGGCAAAAATTTAGAAAGAGTGAGAGAAAAAAACTAGTCACAAATTAGAAAATGTAAACAGTGATTATAAAATGAGCCTTTTCTTTAGCAGGATTTTTGAACAGAGAAATAGCCATGTAGATTAAAGTAGCTCAGACTATTTTTTGGTAAGACTAAAATGTTTTTCAGAGAAGCATTCATTTAAATGACAATTTAAAGAGGGTCCGTGCCAATTTCAGAAGGAAAATAAGGAAGAGAAAAAGGAATCAAAACACTTCCTTTCTCAGTTTGAAAACTGACATTTTGATTCAAACATTTTCACATAACAGAATTATAAGGTTGTGACTGTGTCCCAGTATGGAACAAAAACAGATGCATAACCTTCAAAAAATCATCATAAAATCAATCTTTTTCCTTTGACCAGCTCTCTAATTGTCTGAAATTATATCATGTAGCTTAAGAAGCTGTCAAGAAATGTCTACAATTCAAAGACATTATGAAAGTAAGCAAAAAATAAGGTAATTTTTTAAAATGTAACCTGACTGATTTTGTAAAAACCTTGGCTTGGTGGCCGCTTTAAATTGCCGTTTTCCTCCATATGTGGAACTATAAATCCCTTCTTGCTACTAGATGTTTGTGAATCGCTAGTGATGTCAGATCCAACTTCCTCACTTTTAATTAGCAAAAAGAAAAAATAAAGTTGTTATTGGCTATACCACCAAAATCTGGTATTTTCATTAACTACCATGCTGTAGGTGAGAACAGAGTTGGAACTGCTGTTGGACAGGCTTTAACTGGAAGCTCAGTTTTCCTTTCAAAAATATGTATTAATGGTGGGATGGGCACAGAGGAGCCAAATCCCCTTCTTCCTGGCAGACTGAATTTGTGATGTTGGCTGATAGGAAATGGACATTTCTTTGGTCTGGAAACCAACAACATGGGAAACCAACAATGTGAAACTTATGATGGGCCTGAGTTTTTTCAGTGGCTTTACACAGCCAAACCTCAGCTTAGGGACTCCTGGAGTCCATTTTCAGAGCTACGTCGTTACTCTGTAATGCTGTGCTACCTGGATGTCTAGAAATCCAATGGAGGCAATGTTTGGCACAACTTGAAAAGGTGTGGTGAGAAACAACAGCGGCCCGTCACTAGAGGGCAATGCAAGACTATATAGCTGGCCCATTCCTGCCACCTCCTTCCTCTGGTAGCCTGCCTAGCCCGTGTTCTCTGTGAGCCTCATGYTCCCGGGTGTGCTCCAGCTGCATTGGGCAGCACCTCACCCCTGCCAGCAGCGCACGATATGAACCAGCAACACTAACCTCTGGACATGGTGCCTGTGGTTTTGCGCATTGTGCGCAAACCGGATGAGGCTCCACTTTGCAGTGTAAATGAGACCAACCTCATCCTCAATCTAGGGTAAGACACTGCTTAAAAATAACCCATTTAATTAAATGGAGGGATGCAGCATTTTGCAAAACACGTGTAATGTTCGGTGTGTAATTGGAAGACTCTCAACAAGGTCAGAGGACATCTGTATATAACTGGACCTCCTGGCAAGGTGATACTGTAGAGAGAGAATAGGCAATAACAGAAGAGAAGCAAGAGTTTGAGGAAAATTTGAGTCTTCATATAAGCAAACAAGAATCCCATTTAAGACCAAAAACCACAGTGGTGGTTAGACATCTGCAACCGCATATATTCACAATCAGTTTTGTCCAGAGAGCAAACAACCAAGTTTTGCATGGGCAGAGTCCAGAKGATATGTCAAATCTTGAACTCAGTGCTGAGGTAGAATAGGTTTAGTGCTACTGTGTCATGTTACAAGAGCTTGGTCTAATATTCTCAGTATTTAAAGAAAACCCTTATTTTCACAGAAATGGAAAAATTTCTCCTTTTAATGCAGATTAAAATTCTATACCCAGTTATAAATCAAAAATTAACAACTTTATCTAGGTCAGGGCACTGAAGCTACATTAAAATTTTATTCATATTCACTAAATTTTAATTTTAATGTGGCATGTCTGACAAGTCTTGTGGGACTACTTAGAATCCATTGACATCCTTCTGTCATTGGTATCAAAGCCTCATCTTTGAGACTCTTGTTTCCAGATACCTAGCTGTCACTGGATTACTTTGTCTCTGCAATGGTGTCACAATCAATGGCTGTGTAGACATTCACATGCATGCACCACAGAAATAACCACCTTTAGCTACAGAAACACAGGATTCTATGTAATCACTTAAAGGTGAAGCAATAACTCAGTTTTTGATCCCTTCCAGCTTTTTTAAAGTTACTGGAACTGCTTGCCTGTAAATTAAAACTCCCAAACAACTCTACACTTTAATTTGCAAACAATATTTTATTCCAGGAATGGCTATGACAAGAAAAAATATTTTGYATATCCCTGCCATCACTTTTTAATGACTATTTATGGCAGAAATGTTGATGCACTAATTGATAAAACTCTCTGGATCTGGAAGACATCTAATCCTGGAGTAGAAACAATACCACATGATTTATCTAGTCAATCGGTCCCGAATTATGGAAGAAATAATTGTGGCCTTTAGTATTTGAGCAATTACCAGGCTTAAATACAAACCTCTCATTGAATAATGGTTATGACACATTCACGGAATGTCAAAGTACATTCACAGATCATTCACTAGCAAAAATTCAGTGTCAATATTTCAAAAACACAAATGGTGAAATGCATATCTGTAAGGTAGGTGCAGATGGGTTCATATCAACTTGTTGGAAATGAATTGACCCAGAAAAAAACCAAAACTTCTCTTCTGTTATTATTGCCAAGCAGCAGCCAAGGTTTGTCCTCAGATGTCACATCTGCTGTTGGTATGGCTGTGACTCAGTAAAAGAAATACCCCGTCAGTCTGGGCAGCTAACTACTCCTGGAATTGTGCACAAGCGTACAGAGAAGGGAAATATGTAGGACAGTAAGAGACATTCACAACACTTAGCAAAATTACAAAGAGATACTCTTTTTACTTGCCGTTCCATTCCATGGCACGTACTCACTGCTGCTGTCTTGCTTACAGATTTCCCCCGACACACTCAGGTTCAACTGACCTTGTGTTTCACAAGACCCCAGCCTTGTGAAGGTGTTGCACTAGGTCTAAACTCACCGAAGTATCACATCATCCTGCATTTCTCATTGCAGTCCAGAAAATTTTGCTACTGGAGAGTTTTAAATCTACTTCTTCCTTCTGTGATTTTGCACATAGACCAACTTTCAGGCACCAGAGGCCTCTAACAAACATTGGGCTGGGATGAAGAAAGGGAAGGATAAAATACACTCAATAATATATGTTCTACCTGATTAACATAACTTGGCAGTGCCCTCACTGCATCCCTGACTTTCAACCCAGCATGCACTCCATTCTGTCCCAACCTGTTCACATCACTATGCACCAACTTTTTAACCTGAATTTACAGAAAATGTTAAATACTTTTCCTGTCACACAGTCATCTGAAGCTTCCTGCACTGTTTCCTCACTTCTCTCCTTCAGAATCACTGCCTAATATGGGGAAACTGTATGCTTCACTTACCTTCTTCTGTAAGGAATAAAAATGTGATGGTAAAACTCCAAGAGTGCCTAGAAATGTTTCTGCCCATCAGAAATACTGGCCTGGTTCTACCTAAAATAGTCAGGTGTGAAGACTAAATATATGTACCTCACAGCCATAAGGCACTGGGTAATTTTTCTTGAGAGAAAAATGTTATCTTATTTACAGGTGCTTCGTATTGACAATTGACCTTCTAGTTCAAAGTTTAGATGCTACTCCTGAACCCAGCTACAACTAAGCCCAGAGTATTTGTTCTTCTTGATGTGTTAGGATTACATTTATTGATTTTCAGCTTTTTTTTAATTGAATGCTGATGTAAAATCTTACTACTTTGTAATATTAGCCTTATTTCTCTTTCTTGTTGCAGGTCCTTAAGTGTTCCAAGTACCATTCCTCCTTAAAAATAAACCTCCTACTTGTTCGCTTTTTCATTTCCTTAGCCAGATTTCAGATTGCATTTTCCTGAACACCACAACTATTCATCCAGGGGAAGGACTAAGGGAYAGATTCCTTCTGACATTCTCAGCATGCTGCTGTGAAGGCTTCTGGCTTCAAGGACCCATAATGATGGAAGATGAAAGCTTTTTAATGGTTCAGCTTCTGGAGTAAATTACCAACACACAAAGTTCAAAATAGGTTCAAAATTCGTATTCCCCTCCTCAGGAAATTACACCAATGAAAGCAAAGTAAATCTAACAGAACCACTGAACATACACGTATGCATTTACATACAGAAAAGAGAACAAAATTACTTTTTTCCAAGGGGGAAAAAAAAAAAAAAAAGAGAAAGAAAAAGGCCTTTTTATAGAGCCTAATTTCAAGGATATTCCAGTATTCCAGGATCCATTCTCCATTATTTGTGTTTGGAATAATATCTTCTGGCAGGCAAATCAGCCAATTCTGCAAGTTGGCTTCATTTAATTACTTCCTACATAATTCAAGATGGAAGCAAATTCTTTTCTCCTTACTCACACCTTATAGCAGAGGTAAATCACTCCCTCCCTCTTCACACCTGCAGTCAGTCATACTATTACATTTTGGTAGGTAGAGTGGAAAACTTTTTTTTACAGTTGCTCATGCACCAGGGTGTTTGATTTAAATAATTAAAGCATTTAGGTAGACAGTTACCGCAGGCACAGTGCATGTTTCTGTGGCTACAGGACTCCAGAGGTTGTTCACATACCCATGCCCTGAGTCCTTTGCCACCTAGGAAGCACCGTGTGTCAGGACAGAAACCCAAGCCACCCAAATCATAAGCTAGTTCCCCAGCCATCTTTCTCTTGTGTCATGGGAATGCCATCTTCATTGAAAAGGCAGGAAGAGAAAATCTGAGTTTAATAAATGTATCTTCATCTCAGTTATGTTCCTCATTGAACAGCTGCCAAAGTTGCTCAGTACACAGGTTCATCTTTGCAAGTGGGGGCTACATGGCAGCAGGGGGGCTTTTAAACCTCCTGACAGTAGCAAACTGAGAAGCATTTTTTGAGCACAGCCCATTCCTGTGGCTGTGGGCAGGGGGAAATTCCAAAGAAGTAGTACTCCAGTGAACCACATGTGGGCCACAAGGAGTGCACTGAGCATCAGTACCAGAGTAGTCCCTGCAGCCGTGAAACCATCCAAAGCAAACAGAATAGCTCAGGACACCACTTTGTTCCACTGACCCACACTCACCACCGAGCCCTGCCCATTCAAATATGCTGCTTATACTCACTTAAGTCCCTGTATCAGTTGATGCTTGTCACTGGTTAGCATTCTGGTGTCTCAAATACCAAGGATATTTCCTAATTCCAAATACATAAGGACCTCAGATGTTACAGCAAGGGAATGCTTTGATGAATTTTGACCAATATATGCAAAAAAGTGAAGAAAAAAGTCACCACTTTCTTTTAGGCATCAGATAACGGCACTTTGCACCAAGGAAAATCCCCCACTGAGTTTGTCATTGCCTAGTAGAAGAGGAGAATTCGAAAAGGAACTTAAAGAAATAATTTAAAACTTTGTTGATCTGTGATATTATTATCAACAGCTTTCCAACTTTAAAAGGGCCCTGAATAGTATATAGTAGGCTTAAATGCAAAAATAGAAATAAAAAACTCCCCAAACTCCCTCATCTTCACATTAAGATGGATTTTTGCAATGAATGAATAACCTCTTTCACTTTTAATTTAGGTCTACCCATCAACGTGGCTGTTATTATTCATAGCAGCAAAGCCCTTGCCACACTATAGCAGAAATAATAGCTGCATCTCTGGGTTCTTTTTTCCCCAAGAATTCACAATGTTATTTAAATAAGTCTAATATGCCATAGGTACAGCAGACAAGGCTGCTTTTAATGAAGTGCTATTTTTATTTCTGTCCCAGCTTTATACAACATGACTGGAATTTGCTTGTGGAAGAAAGGATCATTAATAGCATGCCATCTCTCCCCAGCCTGCAAGGACTCATGACACCCTTGGACATTTTCAATATTCATGTTGACATCTATATTCTACGAAGAAGCACTATGCCATTTACTAAACAGCACAGGCAAGACAGTATCCTTGATGTTTCCACAATACGTGATGTAGTGTTTCCCTGAGAAAAGAAAATCAAAGCAGGAAATAGATCTATTGCCAAGTAAGTCATGAACTGTGGAAGAGTCATCAGCTTCTTCATTTATGCCTGTCCAAAACCTAGCACAATGGGACGCTACTGCCTGGCTCGTGACTGGGACTCTGATCCTGCTACCACACAGCTAATGCTGACTGAGATATACCATTGGGTCTTCTCTACTGCATGGCAGCGAAGTGAATTATAGCATCAAGTAAAGCTGCTTCTGATCTAATTCCACAGTTCAGTCTTTCAAAGGGACTTCAGTGAGACGCCCAGACCATGTGCTGTTATGATGGGAGCTGGGTGTTCATGTGCCCAATGCCCACCTGATTGCTCCCTCCTCGCTTTCCATAGGGATATTTTTATTCAGAGTCCAGAGGAGGTTCCTCTGCAAAACTACCTGAAACAAAGTTGGATGCGTGCTTCCCAGGCTACTTTTTGAAAACCATGTAGCAGGAATCAAATGCAAATATCTACAGTCTTATTATTCACATCCACACATAGAACAGTATAGAAAGGTTAATTACAAGTGATGCAAGTGGCTAGGTTACTATACTGTACTTACAGTTTTCACCTTTGTTGTGGCCAGCCTCTAAATGTATTTAGATCTCTTCAGCTGAACCTCTGTAGCATATTCAGTATTTCTACCAAACAAATTATTAACATATAGCCTACCTTCCAAGACAGTTGACAGACAGCCGTGATGGAAGATGTAGGTAGAGTCATCTTATTTTAATTCGGATCTGCTGAAAACTTAACGGGAAATTAAAGAATGACCAGAAAAAGGACCTTCATGTGAAGAATCTCTCTGTAACCATCTGGGAAATATCTGTCTCCCTGGTTTCAGACAGGTTATTGGCTTAATTTTTCCAGATCTGTGGGGTTCGCATTAAAGCCACCATTTACAGCTGTTGCATTCAGGGGTAAGTGGTCACTAAATCAGAGAGGAAGGAGGAAAATGTTACATAACTCAGGGAAAGAAAATCTACAGCAGGGCTCTTTGCCGCTTCCCTCTCACCCACCAACCAGAAGCAATTTTGGAACTAGCCAAGACTTGCAAGGAAAGGCTAAAATACAAATAAGACTTGGATGGATAGGCTTTCATTGGTACAGCTGTTTTACCTTTTAACTGTATAGTTTGGGGAGAGATACAAAATACACCATGTTCTGAAAAAAGGGCTATCTTGAAGCATGTAATGAGGCCTGATCACACTGCCACGAGGCAAGAAGTTTCTTCCAGGAGCTGCTTCCCAACAGTGAGGCAGATGTGCATAAACCTTAAGGCTGCAACCCACTGAACCAGTGCAGGAGAGGCTCTGCCCCCAGGTGCATTGTAGAGGTGAAAGAAGTGAAATACCTCACCTAAGAGGTAGGGCACCTGGAAGACTCTGAAGCTTTTTGCTCACAATTTGCTGAGAGATAACCTTGCTGAGAAACAGGAATGCCCTGTAGACTGCTTTTTATATTGTACATGCAGGTATTGTATATAGCCAAAATGAAGAACCTGTTCTGAAGACCTACCAACCTCAAAATAATGCTCAAGACAGAAGACACACAAATAAGTTCTACTGAAGTTAAAATTGTCCTGTTTTTCAGATTGACCTTCTATGAACTTTTATGATTGCTGAACTCAGAGTTTAATACTGACCCAGTTAGGTATTCCATGTAGAAAAGATTTCAGCCTGCAGTGCTGTGAAGCTGGGATCCCCTTTGAGGAATAATCTGTTTTAAAGTAAAAATACATGCACAAAAATCCATAATATTAAAAGGAATCCAAATATAAAATTCTTTTTAAAATCATGCATGTGTTTAAAATTGTGCCACTTACATAAGATTCAGGACTTAAAAAATAAAATACTCATACAATAAAAAGTAAGTTTATGACATGTTTGTGACCTAATAGCTGTCTTTTAGTTTATTCAGAGTAACCACAAATTATTTTTTTGTCTGGGAGTGTCTTATTTCTATCAGTATAATTACACTGTTGTGCATCACTTACATGCATGTGTAACAGCAGTTCCCAAACTCTGATCATTTTACTAATTTCTACTACAATGCAGAGATAAGTGATCAGCTACTCATTTCTCTGATTAAAGTAGGTAGCAAGAATATTTCACCAAGGAAAGAGGTGTGAAAGGTATGTTGTTAATGAAAAAATGTGGGTGCCATGAATGAATTGCAATAATTTTAATATTTGATATTAATCAGATGAGATAAAGAAATTACTGATATACTTTTCCAGCTGCTCACTGTGACACCATACTGATAGGTAAGCTGCTCAAGACTTACGTATGAGAGACTTAATACAGCTAATAATAAATTATAATGAAGTCTGAACAAGGATATGTGTAAAATGACCGTGTCCATATGACATTTCTTACTGCAGGAGGAAAGGCTTGAGTCAGCAGGAGGCTAGAGAGCTATAGTAATGAAATGAAAATGAGCTTTTCAACTTGAGGCACATGAGAGATCCGGGGTTCTAACTCCCAGTGAAAGCCAGCAGGCAGAGCATATAACCCACCTGGCCCTATACAAAGTCATATAGTAAGGGAGATGCAAGCCCTCTCCCAGCACCATGCCTGGACCGGAACGATGTGCAGAAAACATATTTATTCTAGCTTTGGGCAGCATTATCTCCAGGGCTTCAAGCCTCTACTGCAGGGTAGGATAGTTAGCTTTCTTATTAAAAATGTCAGGATAGGGTTGGAAGCTGAAGCTGAAGAGATTTCGTTTAATGAAACTTCACTGGGTCTTACACTTCAGTGGTATATTAAGACCTAAAAGCATTTTAACCAAAACCTTTAGAATTCAAAATACAGACCTTCTGTTCCAGCTCAGGCAAATGAATGATGCAGTAGTCTATCACTGTTGAGAAATACTGTTTTCTGGGTGCCTGAATACCGCCCTTGGGGCAACTACTTCTCTTTACCTCAGTTTGAAAATCCCAGCTTCAACAGATGCATCTCCACTAGTATTTTAGCTGGGGTCACGAGTGCGCTTTTGAAGAGACCCTCCTGAGCATTCCCCTTTACTTCATTTTGCTTTTCACTGCAGGGCAATCTCAGAGCGCACAGGCTGCGTTCATTTGGGGTGCACTGAGTGTTCTCCATCTGCTCGTGGGCATTCATTCAGCGGGGCAGAAGCGTATTTCTAAGAAGGTGTTAGCGTGGATGTTGGGTCTCCTGCGTTCTCTGCAGGATGATCCCCACCTGCTAATTTAGACATACAACAGTGCACACCATACATACACTGCTAGCGCCAACCTGTACATCACAACCAGTAATTGCTTTAATTGCAGTGAACATTTGAACAAATGGGTGTTCGCAGATTTTCCAATATTATCCCCCTGCACAATTTTACAGCAATGTAACAGGGACAAGGAATATAAAAGTAACTGTGACATATAGACAGACAATTCAAGCATATTATACCCATAAAAATGCTCCTGATCATTGTAAGCATGAGTCCCTGCATACTAGGTACGTAATTCTTGTCATGTTTTCTGTAGCACAAAGGTGACAGTTTCAGGAGGGGTGTGGGTTGGAGACGAATTAGTTTCATATACATGCAGATATTTCCATAGATTCTCCCATATAGAAGAGACAAAAAGACAGGCAGCTTTCCAGGAAAAATAATTCAGTGTTAAACATTCTTTCCTAAAATTAAGTATATTGTTTGGAACAGTATTTTAGTCATCCTTAAAAGAAGGTTGTAATAATGAGTAATAAATAAAAATATTTATTTCTTAAATATTTCTTAAAAATTTAAATAGTTAAATATTGGACCACTGTATCAATTCCTTTCCCTTTTTTTTTTGTTATTACTTGATTTTCCATTTCAGTGAAAATCTGTTTGACACTTGGAACCAACAGAGAGGCATACATCTGTTGAATATTGATGATTTATATTCAAGCTGTGGTACCTAATTACAATGCATTTTTCATGGTACCATCACAGACTAGCATGACTGATTCTTGGTCAGTCATGACCTACTTAATTAGCAGGAACTTAACTATTATATTTCTTGACTTTTCATGTATTGCATAGGGTAGTGTATGCTTTTCAGCTCTTGTGATGAAACATACTCCCTTCCCAAAGTATAGCATTATGGCCAAGTTATATTCATCAAATCATAGCAGGCAGCTTTTTGCACAGCCCCACAAATGTAAAAATGAAAGCAATACTCACAAACTGAATGTGTTACAGCGTATGAAAAACTGACTCACTCCTCTAAAAGCAAAACACAATGTATCTGAGGAACTTCACTATACAAAGCTTCACTCCTGAATAATTTTAAGAGTATTTTTAGATATTAGTGTGGGTGTGGAGGAAAAGCCCTCATTGCTTTAAAGTCTGCCTTTTGTTTAAGCCACCGTTTTAAGAGATGATGTTATGCAGTAAGAACCAAGAACGGAAAAGAGTTTAAAACCAAAGGATTCAACCCTGTTATAGCAATAGAAATTCACACAGAGTGTACAAAGTTCTGCCTTAAAAAACTTTAGAAATATTTAGGTATATAGTTTAGTAGATCATTGAGGTTTATGTTCATTTTAGATGAAAAAATCAATATAATTCTTTCTTTCCAAACAGGTTTACACCAAATTATTCTCTCTTGACCAGTATGTCTCAATCCATATGCCATTATTACTCTGTCTGAAATACCAAGTCCTGAAATACGGGAATCTTTAATAGATGTTCTTGCTACCTGCTTTAGATTAACTGCAGTCCTTCGTGTCATGCAGTGGGCACTATATCAAAGAAAAAATCCATTTGTGTCCAGGAAAGCGTCTGGGCTGGTACCTGAGAGGTAGGATACTATCTACAAAAGAGGAAATATAGCAAAGGAAAGCCAACATTTTTTTCACAAACCTCAAAGACAGCGACAGTTCCTAAAGGAGAAAGGACTATTTACTTTCAGTGCTGTTTGCAGTCCTTAGCTCTCTGCTTAAGACTGCCAAAAAGCTTACACATACTGGGTTGCATCAATAGGACTTTCCAAACCAATGTCGTTTCTGAGGGCAGCCATTAGCAGATATTGTGTGGGAGTGTAAGGACACAGAAAGCACACAATCATGTTTCCCTCTCATACCCCCTCCTCACTTCTCGCAGTTTGGGGGCCACCAAACTAGGATGTTACATCCGTATCATCATGTTTGTTGTCAGCCGCCTTCTTCCCATAAATGTCTTGAACTGCTTTTTAATCCACTTATATTTTGTGCACTGACAAACTCAGGCTTCAGTTTATGGATGAATGCTTGGTGTGGTTTACTTTAAACAGCTTTCACTGGGTTTCTCCTCATTCTAGACTGGTGAGAAACAGTTCTGGGAGAAAGGAGAAGAGGGAGGATGGGATTGAAGGAGATCAAATCACTGTTGGAAGGGGCTTCAAATCACAGAGACTTTCTAATCATATCAGAAAACTTGTCCACTCTTCTCTGTGTGTACTTACCTGGATACCAAATCTTACAAAACTATATCTGTGTTATTTAAAGTCTGTGTAGAACAAGGCTTAAATTGTTTGCCCTGGCTCCCAGCTGGAGCATCTATTGCAATACATCATCCCCAAAACAAGACCCTTGTCTCTCAGGAAGGGTGACTTCGCATATCTGAAACACAGGCATGGCAAGAAAATGAAAATACACAACAAACTAGAGACTACTGGGGAAAGATACTCTACTGGGAGCTTGGGGCTACCCACTGAACATGGCAAACAGGCTACAAGTCTCCGAATTTATTCCAGTGGAGCCTGCCTAACTTGGTGTCACTGGCTGAATGGAAAGTTTAATGTCTCCTCACGTACCAAGCCAGAAATCTTTACAGGGAAATGTCAGTACACCATAGATACCATCAACCCCTATGAAGGTGGTCTCTTGGGACAGCAGAACATGAGAAAAATAATGTTTTTTAGTTTTTTGTTCTTCTTCTGTAAATCTGGCTGGGGAAGTTCAGTGCCTGTCTTTTAGTCCCATTCCTCTGAATAACAGCAGCACAGTAGAGATGACAGAAATGGCAGGGTGGCATGCAGGTAGGTTGGCTGCACTAGTTCACATCCTACAGAAATAGCAAAGGCCATTTCTTTCAGCAATTTATGCACTGAAAGGCCACTTCAGTGGCTGGCGCATTTCTACTGAAGTCCAGAATGCCACCCCAAAGGAATACTTCACCTTTAAGGATACAACTGATCCCAAGCTCACATTAGAGATTGAAATACCTTAGGTAATGACAACAACATACACATTTAGACTTATGTTCCAAATGCAATAGGGTAATTATTTATCTATGAAGTTCTAGGGTCAGATTTTTTTTGCTAGGAATACTAGCAATTGCGGGAAGGTGCCCAAGTATTTTAATGTTGTCGGCTCACTGTCTCTATTCACCTGTCAGGTGCTGCACCATATTCAGCAACTGCTGTCACCGCCACGACGTTTGTCATTGGCTTGCCATTTTTGTGTACTCCTGAATACCCTGCAGCTGCTTCTCTGAAAGAGTGAGTCATCCAAAACTGTTAAATCTGGAAGCCAGTCTTAGTTTGGCTCCCAGCAAAATCAACACATATGATGAACCATCAACACTTGTGTGGAGGAGTTCAAGGGACTCGCAGTTAGACCCTCAAGTGCTGCGGGGAGGCAGCAAAACAGCTGCACACTTTGCACGGCATGGGAGCTCAATAACACCCTGTAATCTCCTGGGGGCTAACCCGGAGGGCCAGTCGGCACCATGTCGTGAGCTGCAGTTCAGCTGAGGTGAGGGAACCATCCCTTAAAATAGGCTTGAGGGGCAAGAAGCATCCTGTCACCCCCTCCACTAGCAAACTGGATGTGATCAACACTCAAGCTATGCAGACGCCCCCATTCTGCCGTATCCAGCCATGTATTATTACAGTTATATTACACCAGAATCTAAACCAAATTTAAGATCAAATCGCACCAGACTAGGACAAAACACTAAGAAGGTATGAATTTTCTACACTTAAAATACTATATACGAACATATAGATATATATAAAATTACATGATTGTGCATATGAAGCTTCTCTCTAAGGAAGGTGCCTTCACAGCAATAAGCATATTAAGAATCTTTTAAATTCATTTCTAGTTGTCAATCTTCATACTATTGAGAAAATATAAAATTTACTTTAGCTGGACATAAATTGCTCCCATTTAGGATCCTCTTAAACTCCAACAGCAAATAAATTGATATTTGGCTGCAGGAATTCTTTCAAACAGCAATTGCAAATAAACAGTAGCAACACATTTAGTTATGCACGTATGAGAATGAAATAGCAAAGTTATATGCTGACATTTCCTCAGTTGTTTGCTGTAAATGATGCATTTTTAAGATTGCCAGTGATTATCTTCTATTGGTTGGTGTTCAGTGGCTTCACCTACAATGATGTTCTCAGATGCTATTTGAATTTTGCCTGGGGAGATCCTAGGACGTAGTTTTATTTGGTTTTAAACTTTTCTCTCCTGTAGAAAATCTGATTTGCATAGTAGATACGCTTTCGAGTGATATATGTCAATGTCCTATTATTACTTCACATATTTCAGGTTTGAGTGATATTAGAATATTTTGTATGTTTCAAGCTATTCTAATTCTTTGCTTCATAAACTTCTGAAAATAATAAAACCTTGTTTTGATGGAGCAGCTTCTAAACATGACCATGAGGTAAAATACCAAAAGCAAACCTTCAGGCTGTTTGTGCAACCAGCAGGGTTGTGATCACAAAGTAAAACCAAGAAGTCTCAGGAGTAAATCAATCAGTGGCAACACTTTATTTTTATTTACTTTTTTTAATATTTTAGAGAAAATCTTATAATACTTAGAAGGTACATTTCAAGCTACCCACTGGACACCACACCTTTCTTTCTCCCTCATAGACTTCATCTACTCCCCTTCCCACTCACAATTCTGATTTCAAAATTCTTTTGTCATCTAGGCCTTTTTTTGTTGTACAGGAATGAGGCTAAGCAGCCAAAGATAAGCTCAACTGTATTTATGCATTCAAATTTGCATTTTACACGAGCTTCTACTCTTTTGGAATTGTTACTGTTCCTCAGTTCCTATTCTTCCTAAAATATTCCTTAGAGTCTTCCTGCTGCCTGGCACTGGTCAGGCCCRACGCATGTCCCCTTGGCGTCTGGAAGTGGTCAGGGGAGAAAGGTTCTCTCCTATGAGATTCTTGTTGCAGAATTGGGGAATATAATTCACCAAAGTCTTGAAAAACTAGAAGTGTCAAACTTGTGAAGTTGAGTGGTGATTCCATTACTTCAAGGAGGCAACGCTGAATGTTTCATTTTATTGAATTTACTTACCTATAGCCCTGCAGTTCTGAACAGCTTGGAAAAGCTGTGCATTACCGTTTATGCAGAGGCTGTTCTCTGCCACAATTTGAATTATTCAAGGTGATTTCCAGGCACATGCACACACAGATTCTCACGCACAATGGAGGAAATTATGCAAGTGACCAAACAAGGACCTTAAACATATCAGTGAAATGATGCTTCAGAGCACATGTGAACTTTTCTGTACACGTTTACTCAACCAGCTCTTTCTAAAGCCAGAAGAACATTAAATCAGAAATCTATTGGTTATAATCATAAAAAAAATTCTGCATCAGACATGAAGATGGTCCCRCTTGAATGATGAAAAACCAATAATTTGGAGATAATGTATTAGAAGAAAATGCCAAAATCCATCAAACAAACTATTCTGAATAGGGAATATGACCAGTTATAGTTTCAAAGCAAGCATTTCCTGTAAGTTTTACAAGCATCTTGAATTATTTAAGCCACAAATTGCTGGCATACCTTTTCATGATATATCATCTACTAAGAAATACACAATGGGCTACAGCATCCCCTACACAGGATTTTACATCATGGAAAAAACTTCTTGAGTTTATCTGTCTTCCCACTGATGTAAAACAGACAGCATTTACCTCTTGCCAAGCATACAGCTTGCTCAACACCTCTCCTCTGACACCTAGAAAACATGCATTTCCCATCCTCACCACCTCAGGTGAGAAGTTGTAAATCTCATCACAAACCTCACTGATCACGAGTGTCATACAACCGTAGTAATGTAAAAGCTGAAAATACACTTTCTGCTGATACTCGTGCCGACTGTAGTATTTTCTTAACCTGGGAAACCTCATGCACTTTCAAGGGATCTGATGCTGCAGGTACTGCAGACCGTTGAAGACCCACTGCCATTCATCACCTCCCTGCAGGGCTGCGGGTCCCCACATTCAAAGGCCACTCCTGCTGGCAGTGGCTATGACCAAGCATACATGTCACACTGCAGTGCCATGCGCCTACATTTAGGCTACCTTGGAAGCTGAAATTGACATTGCATCATCAGCACGGAGCCCTTCTCAGCTTAATTTAAACTGCTAATGTCATTACACTGCTTTTGATAGCTCAGCAACTCCATTTCAATCCAGTCCGGTTACCTCTAAGCACCATCCAGTTGTGCCATCACTCCGTGAAGACACAAACTGTGACAAACCCAACACATCCCTAGAAACATCTCACTAGGGAGATGCAGTGCTCAGCAGGTACCATGCCACAGACTGCTAAGAAAACCTACAAAGAAGGGTGAGTCCCTGTTTTGGCATTTCTCAATGTCCAGATCACCAGAAATGCAAAGCAGAACCTGACAGACAGAGCAAAATACCTGGAGTCTTTAATGACCACCCATTTGTGTCACAAATGAGTGGTTTTGAGGCCGCTTAAAGAATCACTGGCAAAGATATCAGCAAAGGTGATTTTAATAGAAATTTATAAAAGTGCGACTTAACAGAATTCAATTGCAAGGTTCACTCTATTACTCATTACACGGATTAAGTATACACAGGGAAAATCATGTCAGAATTGTGTTGGAATGATGTGTGCAGAGATTGAGAACAAAAGGGTAAGGCAGACCCTCCCATTGAGTCACGAGGTTCAGAGAAGACCCAGCTGGATCCAATCTTAGTCTCAGACTTGGACAACAGTTTGTGTCTCATACAAACGGGATAAGGAGACCCTCACATTGAGTCACGAGGTTCAGAGTAGACGCCCTTGCTTTCTAAACTCCTTCTCAGAGAAGAGTCTAGGTGTGGCTGGATCTACCCCTAGTCTCAGACCTGGGCAACAGTTTATGCCTAAGGGATTATATGTGTTTAGCAGCAATTTAAAGTTCATTTACAGTTTTAARGTAGATCATAAGATTTTGACAGCACTTAATCATTGACTAATTTAACAGTTACAAAGCGAGCTAATCAAGTTTACTACAATTACTAAAGCGACTTGATTACAGATTATGCTTATTGCTGATTATCTAAATCAATACACACAAACACACACACACACAGAAGATCTAGATCAATTCACACATAAGGTATAGATCAATTGACACACAAGGGCCCAAAGCTAGATAACTTCATGAAGCATAAAGGCCTATAGCTAGATAAAGGTACGTGTTAAAAATTCCCCTGAGTCTGTGAAATACTCACATTAAATGTCTTGACATTTCTCAAAGGGTGAAGCATTGAGCCCCGAGGAGTGTCTCGGCCGAGGAGTGTTTCAGCCCAGGTCCCGACGGTCCTTCAAATATCACAAACTCAAGACTTTGTGAACTCTGAGAGGTGTCCCACTCAGAGGGAGACTCTGGGTGCAGCCCGCTGCGGTCCAGAAGAGCTCAAAGGGTCTCACCTGGGACCACAGTTTATAGGTTTGCAAGATGATTGGCTTTAGTCATCAGTAAATTTCCATCTTGGCCACTATCCGCGGGGGGTCCGGGATAGTAATTACACTATTGTTTCACGGTAACAATGGTATCGTTTCACTTGAGGTATGACCCAGGTAGGGAATGCTTCAGGGCTGTCAGAGATGACAAATTATCCCCTGCTCTTGTACCCTACTTTGATCAGGTAGCCAGTGTTCCTGGTACAATCAGTGTCGCTCCCCACCTTAGCCATGCAAGAGTGCCTGGTATGGTCAAGGGACGCTCAACTGCCCAACTTGTTACACAATGGCTAAGGCCTAACAGGAGTTCCTGAGATCATAGAGTGGCCCAGGGGAAGAGGGGAAATGCACCACAACACCTAGAAAGAGAGATGTCCTGCCTTGAAGATGTCCTGATGGGTAGTGGCTCTCGGTTGGATTTGTTCAGGCAAAATAATGACAAACTGTTACTGAGATCCTTGGAAAACACAGCAGTTTAAAGGGGGAAATATCAGGCTGAAACCAAAACCCAGTGGAAGTGAATAGGTAGGGAGTGAAAGAACAACCACTGGACACATAGAGGAAAAGCGCTGGCCTTAGTTTCTATATTGCTTGCATTTGTGCTGGAAAACAACTCCCACCACTTTCAAGAAAAGATGGCATAGGCACCATCCCAGCCCAGCAGCAGGAACCTGGCAGGTCAGAAGCACCACAAGCTTTCTGAGCACACATCAGCCAGGAAAGCTGCAGTCTTCACCTTGTTTGGGGACACCCCTCAACACCTCACCCCAAAGCTTGCCAAATATTGGAGGATGATCTTTTGGTGGTGGGGAGAGGGCTTTGCCTTTTTTGATTGATTGGTTTGGTTTTCTAAGCAAGCCTTTGGCAAACCTCTGAGTTCATCCCACTTGAAGAATTTAACTTCCTTCCCTCTAACACAAGTAGGCCCAAGGCATATACCTTTGCTTCTTTAAGGAACATGGGAAAACACATGCTATCTCAGTATTTACTTGTGGGAGAGCTCTGTCAATTGCATATGTCAGGGCACCATGGGCACCAGGGATTCCCAGTAGGCCAGGACCATTGGGTGCTCCCCTTGCCTGGGGCAGCAGGGCAGGGTCTGGCAGCCAGGGCCCGTCCCAACCGGCAGCAGGGCAGCCAGGGAGCATCAGAGCAGCCCCAGCTCTGGGCATCGGGCACCTCTCTGGGGACCGGGACAGCAACGGGCTGAGGCTGGGCTGGGATGTGGACCTGCAAGTGGGCCTGGCTTGGCGGGGCCCACGACCAGGCAGGGCTGTGGGGAGCTGGAGACCAGCCCTGCTGCAGCGTCRCCGGGGCAGGGGCTGATGGCCCTGGGGGGCTGACGTGGGGTCCTGGGCCATGGGTAGGGGAGGGGGAGCCCCAAGGGGGCTGGGCAGAGACAGGCTAGGCTGGTGGTGCCCTCAGGGCCCTGACAGCATGGGAGATTATTTATGTAGCTTTAGGCCAAGGATTTAGATATTAAAGCATAATCTGGCTTTCTCCACAGTTGAGTGTTTGCTGCTTTGATGCTAACCAACGTGAAGCGGTATCTCCAAATAAGATTTGTTGGTGAACATTTGGGCTGTTTTGAAGAGTGCTGGTACTGAGTAAGGCTGATTTAATGTTTTCTATTTTGCACAGACTTCCTTTCTAACTACTGTGCTGATGACAGGGCCAGCTCTAGGCATGAGAACAGTGTTTCTAGTGTCTAATGTATCTGAGGCAGCAGATTGCTACAGCCAGCAAAACACATGGTCTTGTAGGCTGGCTGTTGAGTCTGAGGAAGATACACATAGGAAAGCAGCTATTGCTGGGGAAGGGTGGGCGGGAAGGCAGAGGAGATCTTCCTAAGAGCAGCACTCCCAAGACCTCCAGGAATATCCTTTCCCTGACAGCATGGCAGCAAAGCCCAGCTTGCCAGGGTTTCCCCTCTTTGCTCCCCAACCAAGATCATAGAATCAGAGAATCACAGAATTGTTTGGGTTGGAAGGTACCTTTGAAGATCATCTATTCCAACCTCCCTGCCATGGGAGGGGACATCTTTCACTAGATCAGGTTGCTCAAAGCCCTGTCCAACCTGACCTTGAACACTTCCAATAATGAGTCCCTGTAGGTAGTAGGTGCTGCCTGGCACAGATTCAGTTCTGGCTCTGGTTTGGTCTCTTCAGGACTGCAAAGTTTACTTTTTAACTCAGTTTCCTGGTGAAGTGTAAAGGTGTTGGAATTGCTGCAGACTTAAGTTCTCCTACACATTATTAAAATGTCCAACTTAGTAAGTAGCATGATGCAACAGCAGTGGACCTACAGAGAGCAACAGATGTTGCTGAGGACCTGATGCCTAGGCTATACACGTTTGGGGATTTTATTTCAAACTAACTATGGGCTGGTACCAGGGACTGAATGCTCATTTGTGGCTGACACACATTAAGCGTGCTCCTGGAGCCCACTTTTTAGTGAGTTTTATCTGAAGGGAACCCATTCTGTGTACTGCAACATAGCACAGTAATATGAATCTATGAGCAGTAAGTGGGGATGTGCTTCAAAAGGTCACTCTTGTATCAAAGAAAAATGCTAATGGAGATGCACCCCTAAAGGTAATGCATTAGCAGTGTCTATTTTTTTCACAGGAAAAAAACCCCAACATTACAGTAGTAGACCAAGGAGAAAATTTCATGACACTCTCCTCCTGTCCTTACTCAGTTTTAGCACAGATCCCCCTATCTAAAATGTGATATTGCACTGCATTAAATTGAGTGCACTTGGCTAGGGGATGGACTAAAGTCTGAGGATTTTTGGTGGTAATTTGCAAGGTGCTATTCTCCTCAAACAAGGCCAACTCAACATTGGCCACCCAAATTAATTTTGCAGAGAAAATGCTCTCCAAGATAGACGTAATTTCTAGTCATTTGGTTTTCACCTGGAGAATAAAGGGAAATTTAAACCATGAAAATATCTTCTGAAAACCTAAGCTAAGCAATTGCATTCTGCTAGCCTAAATGCTTCCGGCAGTAGGGCAATGTTACTCTTTTCTTCATCAGTAGTTTGTAAAAACTCTCTCTTAGCTTGAACTCCAACCACTGGAGTGCTTCTAAACCTCTGAGAGTTTTTACCCTGTAGGATTTTGCTGTACAGTACAAAAACAAAACAGAACTATTCTTGCTTATAAAAAGGCGGCATTTTACTGAAACTGTGAAAATCCACTTTTTCAGATAAATGGCTCTATTTTACTGTGTATATGAAAAAAGTAAAAATCAATATTCTGCATTTATTTTTATCTTTTTTTATTTATATATGTGAAACCTGTTGAGATTACTTGTTGTTCAGTGGCAGTGTAAACTTAGCAATCACTTTTGTCTGAATTCCAGTCTGGTGTTACCTTTCCATTACCTTCCCATACCCCATGTAAAATGAATTAATAGTGAAGTAAGAGGCAGAGTAAAATGAGAATTCTTAAACTGCCTTAACCATAATGAGAAATGAAAACTATTCGCTATGCCAAGTGGTACCAGACAATTGCATAAATTGTTCTGCATCTTAGCAGTTAAGGAAAAAAAAATGTCAAAAATAGAGCCGGAAGAGTATTTTTAAAGCATTTTAAAGTATTTTAATGTTTTGAATTAATGCATTCACTGATACATTTATATACTCACTGTGGTAGGGAGAAAAATTAAACCAAAAAGCTTAGTCATAAATTCATGCATTGAAGAGCATTAGAAAGAAATTGCATGTCAAATATTTCATAGACATTAAAAAAATGCTATTTTTATCCTAAATAGAGGACAGCTGCAGCTTTCCTCAGAGATAATGTCTTGAAGTATATTAAGTTATGGTTAAAATGTGTTTTCAATGAACAGTTTTGCTTTTTATCGCATTGAATTTGTACCTTTGTACTGTTTTTAGTGTCAATATACTAATATATTTTCCTCAATTTGTTCTTATGTTATATTTGAACCATCTGAATACATGACATTGAAATCTCAAGTAATATGACATTTTCACAATGTATGCAGCTTGAATATAATAACTATTTCCTAATTTGTGGTCCATTATTAGGAAGTCCAAATGTGGAGCAGGTTGGCTCCACCACAAGACAGAAAATTATCCAGCTGGGCAGATTCTGAAGAAACTACTGAGTTTGGATTTTCATAGAAGGAAATAGACAGGAAAATCAAAGAAACACTGATGTCTTAAGGAACTTTAATGCTAATTTTGCATTTACTTTTCAGCAAGACTCCTACTGGGTCTTGAACATATCCTCTATCCTCATGTACTTTGAAATCATGTTCGTAAGCATGAAATCTAATACAGTAATGGTGTCAAGCAAGGGAGGCATTGTGTCCTCGTGCAGTAAAATAGTTTACATGCAGTTCAAAAGGGGAAGATATTCTCCCATTCCTCAGTGAAATTTTTATTCTGGTGTTAAAAGTTGAAGAAGTCTAGCCAACTTTTGAAACCAGCTGAACTCAATTCAATTCACTCTCCCTCTCAACCTTCTAGTATCTAACTTGTTTTCCTTTTAAGACTTGTGGAATTTCAGAGCACTCAGGGCTGTGTTTTTTTTCCGAAAATACATGAAACTGTAAAGCTGTGGGCACGTTTTGTCAGATAGGTGTGTCACATTGTGATTCTGCCGAACACTAGAGCTGTAGAATAATGCAGACCAATACCAGTACAGAAATCAGAAGTGGAGGAAGACAGCACTTTTTCAGTTTGGTTTGGTTTGTTACACTMATTTCATATTAAAGCCACCGAATTAGAAACAAAGCAAGTAGCTATTTTAAGAACCTTTTCTGATTGCTAAAGATCTGTGTGACTTTTGCAAAAACAAAAAAAGTTTTCCACAGATAAGTACCCAACTTTTTATATATTTTTTGCCAAACTACAACATAGCAGTGCACCATGATAGTCTTCCACAGACCTCTCTCCTTCTGAGGTTCCCAGGAAGGTTCCCAGACACACAGTTTCACAGCAATGTGCAACTACCTGCACAAAATTAGGCAGCTGTTAATTAATGTGGGATTGCCTTTATCCCAGAATGTTACCAGGAATTTCCTAATAGGATGAACTCAAGGCGAAGCAGCACAGAAAAGCAACTGAGATTAACTGAGGACATCAAGAAACGAATTAGCTGATTGAGACTGCTTGTGCTGCAGCAGAGACAAACTTATTTTGCTTCCTGCAGAAACAGAAGATTACCATTGTATAGCCAGAAAACACAAGCCTGTGTTGACAATCTGCCTCATTTCTCTTCAGTGTAACCTGCTCACATTATCATTTGTAAATTAAAATGATGTGAACCAGAGGCCCTAAATGCAGGCATCCTCCCAAACACTTTTACCAGAGAGGACAGGAGGTCCTGTTAAGATAGTTCCAGTAATGTTAGTTCTCACTCAGATGCTCAGAGCAAATTTTTAAGCCACTCCCTCTTTTCCTAGAGACAGATAGGTTATCGCATGTAAGAGCTTTTCCCCTGATTCTTACGCACATTAAGTAACAACCCAGTGTTCCCCATCCAAAATTTTGCATGGCGGTGCACAAAGTCCAGAGTCTACAGCCTAACCAAAAAGACACAGAAGGTTATTTTCAGAGGTATACCTCAAAAGGATATTCAGAACTAACCAGAACTTGTATATTTTCAAAGTCCTTGGCCAAAAGAGATAGTTTCTGTATATTTTACACAGATATGAAAAGGAAAGGGAGTTCTAGTGTGAGAAGAGAGTCTGCTGAGAGGAAGGGACAGGTTGTTCTCAGCAGGCTTGAATATGAACTCACATGCAAGCTTTGAACCTTACCTTGCAATTGGTGTTGATATAAGAGTGACTGTGTGCAAGAAAGGAAGATGATGCCCCCGTCCCTGAAGCATGCACTTCAAACCTGATTGAGAGAAATTTCTCCCATGGTACAATCATTTCTACTTTAGTGAAACTCCAGCATAACGAGCATTTTATATGCACTGCAGAGGGACTGGAATACTAATTTCTAAATGGAAAATGATAAGCATCTTCCTATATTTAGGCTTGTGGCTGTGAAAGGGAAAGCAGGCATGGCTGGAACTTCAAATAGAAATGCCTCTGCAGAGATGAAGATATTCAATATCCAGTAAAGACACAAATTCTTTATGACAAATAAAAACCAAACAACAAATTTTTCTGGTGCTGGAACATTCATTCACAGAAAGAATTTTTAAAAGTCCTCACTTCTGATTTTGCTTTTGGATATTTAAAAAATTATTACATCCCAAAAGGCAGAATATATTTGAATAATAAACTCCTCAATATAATGATATGATTATGTACAAATATTTGCCTATCACAGCAGTGTGCTTGAACTATTGCATCTTTAAAATTGTATTAGCTATCCACATATGTCAAACTTGAAGTGAGATTAAGTCTCTCATTAACTTCCCTTCCTGCATTGGGAAAATGAGCCATGAACAAATTTCAGAAGGTATGAGGGTTAATTTGGATAAGCAGCCAAAGTGTTGGTGTTTGCCTGATTTATCTCTTGAGTCTGAACTATAAGCCTCATAAGACTGAAACTTTGCTTAATTTAGCAAGGTTTTCCTGGTTTCTTAGCTCACACAGCAATGAATGAGAGTTCATGACATCCTCGTGCCCCAGGCAAGGGATGTACAGGCCTTGCAAGACTGCATTTTTTGTCTAAAATGTTTCTATCAGCAGCAGAAGTCATTTTTCTACCATGCCAGTGTTCAGGACAGAAAATCATATTTTTTGTAAGCCTTTTTTATTTTTGGGACTGTGGTATCATGAATGACATCTCTTCTGCCTGCCTATTTTGAAAGATGCAATCTAGAGATGCACGAGGAAGACAAACTGTTTACCTCACCTTTTGAACGTTTTACAATGACTGTTCCCCATTGTCTCAAAAAGTTAATCTCACACACCTCAGGTTACTGATAGATAGAAGTTTCTCCTCCTTCTCTCAACCAACATAGGGAGGCTGACCATGAGACATATTGGTAATTTTATCATGAGCATGTTGTCCTTGCTGTCATCTAGTTTGGGGGGGTCACAAGAGGGGTGGGCAGGGCACAGCAGGAACTGATCCCTTCAGCTTGGGGAGGGAAATGATGACTTTTAGGTCTGGCCCTGAGAGAGAGAAGAAGGGAGATCCTCCTTCTGGGACATATGCTAGAGGAAGGGATGACAGCAACAGCAGGAAGCAGTGTGAGCAAAATGATGAAGGCAAAATTCACAGGAAACAGGACTGCAGCACAGCTACAGCATACTGGGGGCAATTTACAACACACAGTTCAGGAGCTGGCTGTAGTTTCAGGCTGTGGTTTAACCAGACTCATCTGAACCACCCTCAGTGTTCCAGCAATAATGATAACTTTTCTCCGTGTTTGTTCCCAGAGACATTCAAGACTGTTTCCGTTAGAATATGCAAGCATGATCCTTATAGACAGGGAACAGTTCTGAACTGAAATACACCAATAAAGTCACCACTGACAATTTAAAGACACCCAAGTTTTATCAACTGCAGTAAAAAGAAATTTGTCCACCTAAGTCTGTCGGGGTTTATGTTAGTGCTAAAATAGATTGGAAACTTACAGACTATTAGAGAAAATAGGATTGTTTTCAAGATACTACTTTTTCTTCAGAAGGAGCTCTTCACCATACAGCCACATCCACTAGCGAAGGACAACTGGGAAGCAGTTACTTCTCATTGATTTACCTGAACTTTATATAAACGATAACAGTTTCTCACTGAAAGAGCTTTACATCTGTCATTCACTTCTGCACTGGTAGCACTCTGCATCCTCATCTCTGTTCTAGGCTTGAAAACTTTTCTGAACATGATGCAAAATGTATTCCACAGAAGCCACTACTTTTATTTAAAACCAATAACAGTCCATCCACTTCATGTCCATAGATACAAGGACTGTTAGCACCTAAGTGACAGAGTAAATAAAATTATCCTGTAAAATTCAGTCTTAAATGGATGGTAATTATTCAAGACGTCCCAAGGCACTTTGTGGGCAATAAGCAAAAAAGGAAAATATCCTTGCTTCTTAATGCATATATTGAAATTCCAGTATCTTGCCTTAAAACAAACTAATCAACCAACCAACCAACCGGAGAACAAGTCTGCTGAAAGGCACACACAAATTCCTTTGCTTTCCTATCAGGTTGACAGTAAGTCTTAAATGAAGAAGGTTCATCTATTTTGAGAGGAACGTAGTGTTTTCCTACCAGGTTATACATACAAGCTAGCACATGAAAGAACATACACTTTTCATCTTCATTATGAATTACGTAGAAAGAAAAGACAGATTGCGCATATGTCCTTCCTTAAGAAAAGATTATATCTACATGAATTTGTTCATGGCTTAAGCCATTTCTCTCACATGCCTTCAGCTAAATAGTCCTGTTGTCTCTTCATTCCTTTTGCAAATTAGACTGTCACTAGGTCATGCCTTGCTGTTTAGTTATTTTTAGCCTTCTCATTACACCTGGAAATGTTTGCAGTTAAAGTGCTGCCATCTGGAGTTGTTAATGGCATGCTGGTGGAAGTGTAATCACTGCATGACTTTGTTCTGCACTTCCCCAGGGTGCAGAAAAATGTGATACACATGTAATTTATGTTAGTTTGTGCTTACAGCTGCTCATCATCAAATGTGATAATATATACAATTTGGTGCTCTCCTTCAATATCTCACCATCAAAAATTACCTTTGACGTATCAACAGTTGCTACCATCACCAAAATACACCTGTAGACACTAAAAATAGCTTTACATGAAACCTGTTGTTTTATTTTTCTAGGAATTACAAATTTAGGAGCCTTTGAAATCAAGATGCAATTATGTTCATCTTAGTAGGAGGTTCCTGTCTAGTTTGTATTGCCACTAAGAATGATTTTGGGATTCCAATTTATCTCTGCTTTTCACTCACTTTAAGCTGCAGAAAGGAGATTTTAGCTGCATTATCTGATTTGTCTCGGCTGTGTGATAGCAGAGAATGAAGTATTATTGTCTTAGCTATAGCAATTTATAAACCAGAACCATAAATTCTGCCTTCCAGCCAGGGGCTGTTTAGGCTTTGCAAAGGAAACTATAATGTAGGTGTTTTGCTGTTTGCGTTTCGTTTGTTGTTGTTTTGGGGTTTTTTTAAACCACAGTATTTTACCAGGGAACAATCAAAAACAAATGGAGTCTTTTTTCCAGTTATTCTGACTCAAAGGAGACTTGGGCTCCTGACTGGAAAAAAAGGAAGTCTGAATTACGGAAGAGAAAACAAGAAGAGCTTCGATATGCATGTAACTGCATAATTCATAGAAGAAGAAACAACACATTCAGCATGTAGCCTGTTGTACAGAAGACCTATACTTTAAGGTGCTAAGCAACATTATCAGTCACAGCTCTCGTCATTGTTCAGATGTATTCTGCCTAAGTTTCTCACTTTGGGGAAAAATCATCAGTTTTCATGCAGAGGCTTGATTTCATCCCACAGACTGTATTCGGCTAAAAAATGTACCCCTAGCTTGGGCTCCATCATCACAAGCTCTCTTCTTGGTCATTAAGCACCTCGAAATGCTAGTCAAGTCATAGACAAGACTTGCTCACTCTCAGTTACTGAGGAGGTCTGGAGTGACTTTTCTCTCCTGGTAGAGTCTTGTAAAGAGCCCAAAGACAGTAGGATTTGCTTAAGTGTAAATAAATATACAGTGTGGGGAAAGCTGGTGTTCTACAGAATGGAAAGAGCCTTCACATCCCAGATAGGGAGCAGGAGGTTATCTGAGCCACAGCACTCACATAGATCCTCCTCATCCTCTCCCACATTAGTGATGCTCAAGGAGGGGGCACTCTCCAGCCCTCCTGGCACAACAGTATCCCTGATGGGGCTCATCCATCCCTTTCAATGCCACAGAGGCATCCAGCTCTCAATGAAGTTCAGTCTTTACACTTAGGAGGCAATGCCACTTGTGGATTTACCAGTCCTCTCTTTCACCCTGCTCACACAAAATATATTCAGTCTGAAAAACACTGTGGTGGAAAGGCAACAGTGAAGAGAAATCCCAGTGTTTCAGTCTCGGGAGGAATCATAGAAAGTTGGGCTGAAATTAGACAGTTTTGAAAAGCAGGACATGTTGTTAGGCAGCCAAGCTGGAAAATTTTGGACCCTGACTTTTATACTAAATGTACATGTTTGACAAACAACAATTTGAAAACTCTATTTCATACATAACCTATATGTTTAAGTCACACCTTCTTCAAAAATTCAGACCTCACTTAAAACTCTAAATATCAACCAATCTGAGGAACTGATAGTGGACATGTATGGATGAAGGTGTATGTTATTTTTTTCTAGATACTATGTCGATGCAGTTGCAAATTTCCCTACTGTATTACAGTAAAAAAACTATCATTTGTCACAGTCGCACAAAAAGAATTTGGAAAGTTGTCTTTGCAGTATTTTTCCTAAATGAACTTTTAGTATCTCTCAAATCTCCGCTGTTAAAAAGCATGATGATAGCTCAAAAGAGGTACCCCTGAGCTATATTTTCTGTTTTTGTTCAAATGCTTTAATGATTTGTTTCTAGCTCTATGTTCCTTACATATTCTTTTTTGGTCTCAAATCACACCCTATATACAAGCAAAAAGAGAATAAACTTGTAGAAACAGAAAAAATTACTTTTCTGGAGCAGAGATTGCTTCATTCAGACTGGTGGGAGGAAAAGGCTACTCTGCAGATTGGCCATTGAGATGAAGCTGTTGGAAATGCAAGTGAAAATGCAAGTGTTAATATTCTGCCAAGAGATGAACAAGGGAACTGATATTTATATTAAAGGATATGTACATGAGGAGAATGCTGGATGTGTGGAGAGAGCCTCTATATTTGGTTCGGTATTTACATACCCTAGGGGAAAAAAAAAAAAATAGAAGAGAATAGAAGAGGCTGTTCCCATTACTAGAGTAGCAAGTTCTAAAGTAATGGAAAGAAACACCTTTGGCTGAACTTCTTTTTCCACGTTTGAAAAACACACACCTGTAATTCTACTATCTTTGGACCGCAGCTGCTGTGCTTTGCACTCCAGACTTAGCCGAAAGAAAAGAAATCAAATGCTTCTTTCTGGGAAAAATGCAGGTACATCATCTTAACAGGATACAATAGGATAAGAAGGTTGCGTTACAAGACTGGTGGCAAGCTTTGGCTTTATAATTTCAATATGAAAAATTCTACTTTGTTTTTACTGTATTCTGAGGTTTGTATTCTTAAAGGAGGGAAACATATAGTTTCCTTTCTGGGCACGATTTTGGGCCAGCTGTAAAATTTGTCATAGGTGAATCATCGGCGGGATTATTCTCCAGTGCGATCATATTGTTCAGATGATCACGTGGGCAGTATGACCACTATGGTTTTATTCAAGATACTTAAATGAATTTTTTTTTTAATCTAAGTGCAAGAACGCAGTGTGATACTCTGATTTCCCACTATCATTGCTTCAAAAAACAGGGAAAAATTTTTATATGCCAGGTGGAACCAACGACCTTGTGAGAACTATTTACTAATATAAGAAGCCATCTGAGGATAGAATATTTGTAATAATTGGGAACTTAATTAGATATCTGGCAGTGCTTAAGCAACTAATTTAAAAAAAAAAAAAAAAAGCCAGATTGACTAGGGTCACCTCTCCAATGAAATGAGAAAAGTAGTAGCAATGTTTTCTTTAATGAGTATTCAAAACTAAAGTCTTTAAGAATTATTTAACTTTTAAAAAGAATGTTTTGACGGAGAAAAGGATTTCCTTTGGGGTTAATTTACATCAAAATTTCAACTATGGTTGAATACTAAAGGAAATAAAGGAATGTCTCAGAAAATAGACTGCATAAAAGAACAAGCTAAAATTGCCAAAAATATTTTTGAAGCTTTCTCTACAAAAACAAAGGCGACGGGAACACAGCCACGCGTACATTACCATGTAGCACATCCAGCAGACAAAAATGCTGTTGAACCTTTGGCTCACAACAGGCTGGGAATAGACGGGCCGTTCTCTTCCTCCAGTGATCCCATGCAGAGACTAATATATCTGCTGTATCTCAGGGTACTGGGTGCAGGCACCCAGGGGCTGGCAGGGGCGGCCCCTGTGGGGAGAGGCCTGGGCTGCCCCATGCCGGACACAGCCGGTTCCAGCCGGCTCCAGCAGACCCACTGCAGGGCACGGCTGAGCCCCTCAGACAAGTTGGTGGCACCTCTGGGAAAAAGTATTAAAGAAAGGGCAAAACGCCACACGGCAGTGTGAGGAGTGAGGAAAATCAGTGAGAGAAACAGCCCTGCAGACACCAAGGTTATGGACTGACCGCAAGCCCCATTCCCAGCCCCCAGCACCACTCGAGGTGGTGGTGGGGAGGTGGGTAGAGGAGTCAGGAACAAAGGAGTGAAACTGAGCCTGGAAAAGGGTGCGGAGGGGGCAGGTGGTGTTTTAACTTTTGTATTTGTTTCTCACTAYCCAAATCTATTTTAATTGACAATAAATCAAATCAATTTTCCTCAAGTCAAGTCTGTTTCGGCCATGACAGTAAGCGGTAAGCAATCTCCCTGTCTTTATGTCCACCCATGAGTTTTTTCATCTAATTTTCTCCCCCTGTCCTATTGAGCAGGGGGAGGGAGGGAGAGGCTGGGTGGGCGTCCAGCTGCTGGCCAAGGCATTATAACCCACCACACTCAAGTGGAGGAACCAAAGAACACCTCTTGCTGCCACATCCCAGATTCCATTCTACCACACCACAGGTATGTCTTACCCTGCTAATGCAGGCCAAGGTAATAACAGCAAGCAGCATAAGCCATTCCTACAGCTGGACACCTCTGAGGAAAGCAAATTGTACTTTATTATCAAGAAGCAGCTGCTTTTTAGTTCTGTACCATGAGTACTACTGATGAGATGAACTTTTTGAAACCACACAGATATCAGTACAGCAGGAGGTTAAGATTCAATGCTTGTTTTAACAAAGTTAGTGGGATACAGAAAAACTATTGTAATATAATAGAAGCAGCTTTTTCTACAAATAACTATAATTTGAAATTCTATAAAGCATCAAATGGGGAAGATGAAGTCTTCTACTTGCAGATCTGTGAGCTAACCTTAGTAAACAGACAAAAGGGTGCAGTTTAATTTGGGTCTAAGATGTCTGTACGTGCTACTACTAAATAGTAGTAAATTAAAAATAAAAATACTTCAAAAACCTTTCTAACCCACAATCCTTTTGTGTTACTTTACATACCTTGGGGGAGTCCTAAGCTTTAACAGCAGAAAGCACATCCAAATTGATTGAAACATGAACAGAAGCTGTACAAGGTCAGCAAGGCAAGGTGGAAGGGAGATCTCTCTTAATTATTGGGAAAGAAAATGTATTTTCTTAAAGAGAGATTCCGTTTATATCTAGGTTATTTTATCCCAGTCCTTTCACCCTTCTTCACCTGAAACCGTGTATTTATTTCCCTTTTTCAGTATGTTTAATCCAATTTCCTCTTGAAACAATTTCTATTTATTGCTGATGCAATTATTTGAACACAAACGCTCCACTTCAGTGGCCTGTCTACTAGTTTCCAAGTCTACTTGTCAACTTCATGGTATGTGACCTCACCTTTTTGAAGCAACTAATTTTAAACCATGGAGAGGTATCAATCTATAGCATTCCTTCAGTATATTTCATCCCACTGTGAGATGCCCTCTTCGCCTCAATTTATCTATGCTGTCTAATATACTACAGCCTGTAGCTAGGTCTGTCTAATCTGTCTTCATAACTCATATCCTCGCAGTCCTAAGCACTTATACAGTTCTTCACTGCAGCCTCYTCAATCTTGACAGCAGGTTTTGCAATATGGGAAAGGAATTGCTCACAGCATTTAGAAGCTGGGTAAACCTCAAATTACATGATTATAGGTTTTATCATAAACTAGAGACTCATTGGAAATAGTCTGAATGACTCCTCTTCTTACATATTCTTAAAGAATTTAATAAAGACAAAACTATTAGAGTTCAGTTGAAAGTATCTTTCGAACATTTTAAAGGAAAGCAAGGAACTTAAAATTATTTCAGATGACAATTTCTTCCGTAAGCACCATCAACTTTTCAAGTGGGTTTGAGTCTATGTGGCATAAATTTGGGAATTTGCACCAGAAGTCTTGCAAAATATACACATATTCAATGTCAGTATGAAACTTTTAGAAAATGAGTTCATGTAGATTTCCAAGGACAGTAATGTCAGTTTTCCCACACAATTATAATCATTGCAGTATTTCATACAAGCATATACTTGTAAGGACAGACCTGGAAAAGTTCCTTTTTTGTTTGTGGGGATTAAACAGCACTGAAAGTTACACTTTGCATCTGAATAGGCAGGAAAGCACTGAACTGGTATTGGTACAGCATTCACCATGTGGGGTGATCCAGTAAGGCAGAATCCCAGATCCAGGGGCTGACTACTCTAAAGGAATCCAATACCACTTGCTTTGAAGTCATTAAAAGAAACACCTGCTCTACCAGATTGGTCTTGGAAGATTTCTGGAGACTCAGAAATCTGAGCCGTGGGTAAGGTGAAGTCATTTTATCTGGCATTCCTCAACTAGTAGCTCATTTGCATTGACAGAATCACATCTCATAACTGTCTGGGCTAGAAACATATAGGACCAGATGAAGAATTATAATTTTTATTTTAAATATTTTCCAGGTAATTTTGTTTGTCCTATGCAGTTTTTCCACTTTGTACTTCAACTGTATTCCCTATGGAGGTAATTTTGGAACATAAACTGCCATTTATGGTACATACAGAACATATTGTGCCTTTATATGAAAAATCTTTCCCCCTCTAAGTGGAAACATGGGGTCAGCCGTAATCCACCACATCCCAACTCTACAGCTGTTCTATTCAGTGGAGGCCTGAGAGTGCCTATGCTTGTACAAGGTAAGTCACTGTCAACTGGAATTTTCCTAACATTCTTGCAATGACTTGAACAGATGCTTTTCCCTAGGAGGTTCACGTTGCAGACATTTCTTCCATTTAATTCCAAATGTGCCATCCGTACATCGTCTCTGACAACATGCAAACAGTGACAGACACTGAAATACTCATTAAATAGCAGGCTGCAACTTTTTTTATGTATATTTTCCCAAGCATAAAATGCATTCAGGGTCAAGAACTCCCATTTTTCACCTGTATTGAATACATCTGGTCAATGCTGGTTGACTGGGATAAAACCATACATCTGCAAGGATCCTACACTTCCCCAACTCTTCTAATAAAACCTAAATTTTGGGCAGTGGTAGGCTTTAGCTCAGAAGACCACTATGGGCAGCATCAGAAGGTCTAACATGACCTTATGAAATACCTTCTCAACTTGGCACTCAGTGTTATCCAGTGTGATAAAAACATCCTTTTTTTCTTAAATATGTGATATGATTATACTGTGCTCACTGCCTCACTGCCACTGATTTCTTTAACAATTTTATGAACTCATGACTTAATATTCAGAACACCCTAAGCATGTACTGCAGCTGGTTAGCACAATGCCCTCCCCTTCTTGGCAGGAGCATTGACCAGATGAACCAAGACCTAAGCCACAAATACTTAAGCACTGTACCTGCTTTATGCATTTTATCTTTTACAGAACATCAAGTATGATATGACTTTGTAAACAAACAAATCTGCTGACCACAAGTGCTCCAAAGGGAGCATTTATGAAGACTGTAGAGCAAAGATGCTCCTTTCTTTGATCTGCTGCTATTAGGAATAATAGTCTACCCCAAGCAGTGATGTAGCTTTTGTTGTTCTGCAAACACCCTCTCTGGACTAGTCCTCCAATAATTTCTCCACTGGGATGAATCCACATGATTCTGAGCAAGTCATTGACGTGCAAAAAAAGGTGATCTACAGTAGCCAGAACCTAGGTCCTTCTCTACAAGATGTAATCCTCCTGCAAATAAGAAGAACCCCAAATCCCTTCTTATCTTCTGTTTTATCACAGGCTTAGGGAATTCATCCGGGTCAGATCTCCATATTTTAAAACWCTTTTTGGCAAAAGCCACTTTTCCAGGAAACAGACTACATGCAAAGTACCATACTTGGCCACGAACTGTGTTAGGTTTCTCCAGAGCTCTAAGTCCCAGCTGTGTCCCTGAAAGCCAAATGTATGTGGTTATTCAGTCCTGACACTTCAGTCCTATTACCAGACCAAAACCAGACCCTCCCATCCTTACATTTGTCTCACCAAATAAGTGTTTCTACTCAGGTGGAAAAAACTCCAGCATCCTCCCCTTGTAATACTTGTAGCCATTGTAATACATTCAGCCATTTTTGCACAAACCATTCCACACACACACAGACAAAAAAAAGTGCACAGTCATCACCTTTCAAAGATTTGTGTGCAAGAAAATAATTCAGAATGCCAAAGCAAATCAGAAGATCCAAAACTGCATTTCCCAGGTCACAAAAATATTTTGGGGTAAAAAAATCTATTGTCATCCTCCTTTGGCACTTTGGAGTCTGTTACCCTGACAGAAAAAAGACTAGGAATTTCTGAGAAATGCAGTAACTGCAAAGCAACTTTATAAAAGCACATCATTAAAATAAAATATTTTTAATATTTAATCATATTTCATCATTATTGAAGTTATTCTTTTATAGAAAGTCCCAGAAGAATGGGATCTGAACTGATTCCTTGACTGGGTTCGAGCAAAGATGGGAAGGAGATTAGTTAGTGGAGGAAAATCAGAAATGGAAAGAAATGGAGTGAGGAAGATTTTGAACCTTGGTTGCACATATAAAACTGATGTTACCTGAGGCACCACTGGACAGCCCAATATATCATGGAAATCTTACATCTATTTCAGACAGTGGGCTATTATTTCTACATAACAGAATGCTGTCTTGTCTGTGCTCCGTAGGCTTGTGGATGTTAGTTTCAGTGACAGTGAAATTGCATGTAATGTCTTCTGATTACACCAAAATTGCTAGGATTTGCAAAGAACATATTTGAATTCATACATCCAAAAAGTAAATCAAGCTTATAATTTAGGCACCATAACTTTTGTAGATCTGACATCATACCGTTCTGACTGAAAGGTTTAGGGAGGCTATTTTTGGGATACATCAATAAAAGACAGTTTCCCAAGGAACTGTGATATTTATGTGGAGGAAGAAAATCAGTTCTGCCTGCATAGATAGAATGTTCACTTTATCTGCAAATGTGACATTTTCTACTATAAATTTTGAAATTAAGATTGTTCCCTTATGCTAATGTTATTCACCAGTGTCAGATTTCTACAGCCATGATGTGTTGTATGAAAGTAATTAAGCAAGGGACCCTATGCACTTCAGTCACAGCTTCATTGAACTACACCAGTGCAGCACAGCGATAATTTCCCAGTAGTTCAGAAAGAGACCTAAATAGATATCTACTGTAATCACGGAAAGGGAAGTAGATACTGAAGAGATTACGGTGGCAAATTTATTACTTGTATTTTTAACATAATGCTATTTTTCAATGCTGAATTGTCACATGAGAAAATGGAGAACTGCCTTGCTACCTGATACCTTCTGTGCAGAGTCTGTTTCTACAACGCTTCAGTTTGACTTCAAAGGTGATTCAATAGGACTTCCAGACTTGAATGGTTGAACAATCCAAACAATCCCTTGTTTTTTTTAATTCAATATTATTTAATAAAACATTAATTTAATGAAATGTCTTGGGAGACACGAAATCAAATAGCAACCAGAATACCTTTAATTCCCTCTTTGCTGATTCACAGTGTTAAATGAAACTAAAGAACTGTTTTGTTTCCAATACTACTACAGCACAACAGCTGTTTCTTTGCCTGGTTTTACACAGGTTTTGAACACCTGGTAAGGCAGTTTTCTTCAAACAAAATTCAGATCTAGCCTTGCAGTGATGGGAGGAGAAGGGGCTCTTAGGTTTCAAACAGAAATATAAAATCTTATAGAAGACGATGAGATTTGTATTCCTAGTTCCCCATGAGAGTGTTTGAAGTTAAATTTATGCCTTCTCATCATCAGGACATCCTTTTAAATTCCTACTCTTTAACCAAAAGGTGAGGGCTGTGGCAGTAAGTAAAAACAACTAATATCCAGCTAGAGAGAATCAAACAGGGCCAGAAATCAGTTTGCAGAATCTTGGCTGACAGCAAAATAACTGTACATCTCTCCCGAGGTTTCTGGTTTAAACTCTATGTCAATGTATCTCACACAAAGTCCTGCAGCACTTCACTAGTCTYCCTGTCCTCCCCAGAGTGCTAGGAACCAAAACCCACAAGCAGTAATATCGTTGTCTTCACGTTCAAAAGGCCTCACATGTTAGCCTATACTCATTGGAGTCTATACCCACGGGAGTGGAACAGCTCCCTTCCTTCCTTTCTGGATGTGAACTGGGTTTCAGCTGCAGGGCTGACCTGTGCATAGGGCTATAGGAGTTGGGGAGATGAGGGCCATGCACTCAGGCTCTGTCCTGCTGTCTCCTTCTCCACAATACTCAGCTAGAAGCAACTGAGGGCTAGAGTGGAAGCAAGGCATGAGAGACAGGTACTGTTGCAGATTTGAGTCGCTCCTCCTCAGCTCAGCAAGACAGGAGAGCAGTAGTTTGGCAATGTATTTCCCTTGTGTTTGCCCTCCCCTACTTCCCCATTCAGAGCAATAGTGATGCCAGAGAGCACTGAACACTATACAGAGTAAGTTCAGTCCGATCCTTTCTGTCTATGAAGAATTTTGGTTTATCAGAGTGCGTTTACCTGTTGCTGGTTCAGTCACACCAATGACACAAACCTTTAAAAGAGAAATTCCATGCTCTCTATTATCTTCTGCACCATCCCTTTCAGTATCATGCTCAAACTTGAAGCCTGATATTTTCTACATAATCAATAAACTTGTTAGCAAGGTCTTAATCACTGCACATGATTAAGATCTGGGCTTAGATTTCACCCTAAAACTAGCAGAGCAGCAGGAGAAAGCCTCCTCATACCAATGTTCCACTGTCCATGGCCTGGATCATCTTCTCATCCTAAAATAACACAGATCTTAGTGCTCTTCATCACAAAAGAAAGATGCAAATAAATGAATGAAACAATTCTGCTAGCTTATTAACCTTTAATGCAGTTYAAGCATCACCTACTTTGTAAGTCACTGCATGGCCTCTTTGATCTTTAATGTATAAATCTTAAAAACTTACATATTGTTATTTTAAATTCTTTAAATTCCTTAAGGGTTTTTTTGCTATCTTTCTTTCTGCCATCCCTTTTTCCTTTCCAACATAATCCTTTAAATAGTCTTGCAAGTTTTTTTCTGATGTATTTATATTATCTAGGCCAAAGACCCACAAATGTACTTCCCATTGAAATCAGTGGGCAACAGGCACTTAAATCCCCTCACGACTGTTGCCGCCAAGGCTTAGAGGCTCCATGGACAAACTGGGTCCTGAACACACATTATTTTAAGTGACAGTCTTGTTCCCAGAGCTTATCATCTGAATAGATAAAACAGCAGGAGGATAAGGTAAGTTTTATTCCCATTAGCAGATGGGAGTAGAGACATAGAGAGTTTCATTATCCAAGGTGATCCAAAAAGTCTGTGTTAGGAGCACAAGTCAAGGTCATTTCTTCAGACCCAACATCTAAGCAGCGTCCAATCTTCATATAAGATGTTTTTCTCCTTAGCTGCAGTAATTCCTACTCTGTAGCTCAAGTTTTGTTTATCTAAATAGGCACACTGAAGCAAGTCATACTGATTACATGAATCGAGTTACAACCACTTCTAAGCTGGCCCAATGCATGCACATATGGAGCAAGGAGAGGGGCACCAGTCCTCTTGGACATAGCCTCTTTCCTTGTAGTGGGCCACACAAGGTCAGCAGAACAAACATCCATTACACATGAGAACATGACTCTTAATGCCTGTGGTTGGAGTTGTTCATTACAGTCCACATGTCCAGCAGCTGTTTACGATCTCCATCAAACTGTCTCACAAGTCCTGTGTGAAGGAGTTACAAATCGGCATTTTCTGCTTTAATGGCTGCTAAGGTCCTAAAAGATCCTCCTAGCATGACAGTTTCAAGCTGAAACAGGAGTTATTTCTGGAAGCTCTTACCACTTCTTGGATCCTCTTTACTGCTTCCCTTTGCACAGGAGACTTTGCAAGTGCCACTATCCCACATTTGGACAGAGAGATTCAATGGGAAGGAGCTGAGCTCCAGAAAGTTCTTTATTAGGTAGTTCTTTAATGAACTGTAATGACTACTGTGTCTACTATGACCTACAACTGCCATTTCTTTGTGAGCCAGGCTGCGAAAAGATGTGTCACATGGCCAATCTCGTGGCAGTAGAAGTGCCTTGGGTTATAGTTACGTACAGCAACTCCTTAACCAATGTAAATGATTTTTTTTTGAGAGAAGGATATTTTATACTAATTTACAGTATAGTTTTCCCGCTGACTCTGAATTGGGAGCATTACAGTTACAGTAYACTAGTATTCTTACACTAGAGTATGCATGACAAATAATTCTGGAAGCATTAATTACTTCTAAACAATCAGCTAGGAACCTTGATTCTTCAGCACACCAGCAAACTCCCAATGACAGAACAGTGCAACCAGCATATTTACGTAACGATTACTTCCTCCCAGAAGATGTAAAATGTGGTTTTGATCAGACAAGAGTGTTATTGTTCTGCAATATGCACAGAATCTTATTAACCTGGCTGAGAAGATAAAAGGAAAGGCGATACCACAGTTAATGAATTTTAATAGAAAGTCTATATATACTTATTCTTTTAAAAATGAAGGAAAAGGAATAGATTTTTTTTCTACGATTAGCCAAAAGACAATTAGAGGAGTTGTTCCAAAACCAGATACATTTTTTTCAACTGAGTGTCACATTTTGGGCTGTTGATAGACCTTTACTTCACTATTTCTGCTTTTGCCCTAGACACAGTGAATCAGCTTATGACTGATTCAAGTGAAACAACAAACATCAGAAACTTCGCTACCACAGTCATTTTGTCCTCTGTACTGAGACCACAACCTGCATTCCTATGTCAGCAGCTTCCCCAGATCCCATTTAAAATATCCTGTTAACACAGAGCTGTTTCTTCTTTCTCCTCTGTGTTTTTTCTGCTCTCCTTTAAACAGTATTTGTCTGATCTTGGTTGAACAAGACTATTCTACTGTAGGTAAGAGAAGTCAAAGCTCACATACATTGAGATGACTCAGTCTAAGAGTATAGATTGAAAAGAAAGAGGGACAGTAATTGTTATTACTGAGGGATAACACATTAAAAAAATCTGTCCTACGAGGAACTCAGTATCAGCACATATTACTATTTGGGAAGAGGGGATAAGAAACACCATCTTTCAGGTCATAATGGTAAGAAAAGAAGACCTTGTGCTCAGTCCATCAATAAACATGTGGCCCCAAAACACATCGAATATTGCCTCATTTTCAGCCTCAGTTCATATTTTGTCACTCTGAGCTGATGTGAGCATTCACTTTAGCGTTTTTGCATTTACTTGTAGTTCAACTTGTAGTGCTGACGTAAACCTCTCACCTTCTTTTGCCCCTTCAGATTGCACTCATCTCCTTTTGTTCTTCTCATGCCATGTCCTTAAGAGCTTATGATTCATAGGATGTTTCTCCTACAATCTTCTAGGCAACTCTTTTCCTATGAAATATTTACATAACCTGACTGAACATGGCAACAATCATGGCAGCACTTTCCCCAGTGTCTCCTGTTCATTACTGGGGATAACGGTCTAATTTTACTTCCATTACAAAACGGACATCACCTGGAAGCAACCGATTTCAGAAGGCAAAAATTCTAATATATTCAGGTTCACTTACAGAAAGGTATGTACCTGTAGCACAGCAGCTAATCAAATGAGGATTTACAGTAATTTAAGCAATATTTTATAGCAGAAATTTCATTTGCATTTGTTACAATACTTAATCAGTTCTCAGGAATGCTCACTTCATCCCAGCCTTCTGGAACTTCAGGTTGATGAGCTCCAACCTGAAATAAATAGTATTTGTTGACCAGAAAAAGAAAGCCCAACAAAAGAGAGGCCTGGTCTTGAAAACTATTCATGCCATGCCAGGAGGTGTTACGTCCTCTATATTAAAAAAAAAGAAAAACATAACACCAAGTTGCTAGAGCAGTAAGAGAGTAGAAATGTTTCAATTGCAGTGAAATGTTAGGCAGGCCAAGGTAACCAGTACTCAAAACAACACTCTCAAAAAGTGGTTCAAGCACCCATCAGGTTTAGTTTGTATTTAACAAGAGTATTAAATAAAGTTTCCCGGAGATGAAACAAAAAGTTTCAAAACTTGAGAACTAAATCAAGAGGCTGACGGTTTATTACTAGAGCTCTGGGAACTGAAGCAAGCGCTCTTAGATCTGCAGTGGACTGGCTGTGCTACACATTCCAGGGCAGGGCAGGGCAGGTTTTGAACCTGCTAGTAGAAAGGAGGGCTGGAGAAGGGGCTGGTGATCTATTTCTGAGAGACCATAAAAAAGGGAGCCGGAGCAGTAATGTGCGGCTATATTACTCCTACACTGCTGTCACACAGCTATCACATAATAATTAAACGAACAATATGTGCCAAACAGATTAAATCAGGACCTCCTGTTTTCTTATAATGAGGTGATCATTTCTTATTTCTCGTCACAAACAGAAAGAAAACACAGACGTAAAGCCGCATCAGATGCCTTCCCTCAAAATCGCTTGAGAAGACATACAGAGAAAAAACTGTCATCTGAAGTAGGTAAAAGACCTAAACCAAGACAGACCGTTGGAGAGGGGTATATAATCACCCACCAGCAATGCTGAGCATTCCTTCAGAGATAAAAAATGAAAAGCCACCCACTCCTGCCTCAGGCCCGCGTTTACCACAAGCATCATGATAATATAAAGCAGTGACGGAAAATGCTAACTGGAAAAAGAATAAACAAGGACAACTAATGCTCTACCGAGACCTGAAATGAGACTGCAGAGTGATCGGAGAGATCACTGTTGCAGCCTCTGTTGGGAAATGGCCTTCCATGGTCAGGCACTTTTCTCAGCAAGGTACAAATAGCCTTCACACAAAAAAAGAACAGCTTCTGGAAACGTGAGTTTTCATTAGAAAGGCAGGAGATGTAATATTAATGTCAGTGAGCAATAAAAACCAGATGGAACTGAGCACCTTCTCCTTGAGCAGGGGTGGAGAGAGGGTCCAGGAAACCCCCTGAGGAGTGCCCTGGGGCCATCGTCACACCAGCTTCCCAGAGAGAAGGGAATATGCTGGGCGTTTCACCACAAATCCCCACATTGGGAGGCAGCAACTAGGTAATCCTCCCTAGAGTTACAACACACCCTAATATCAGAAGGGGCACAGTATCAGCACTGGCTCTGGGTCTTGAGGAACTTCGATGCTGCCCCATCAAAGGATTCGCAAAGGCATTTTAGCATGTGCAGCATCCATTGATCTTAGYTGGACTTTTGGCTAAGAACATTTCCTCAGTTCTTTAACTGAGAAAATGAGGCCAAAGGACAGTTTGCGAACAACATAGATATACCTCCAAATGAAGGGGACAGATGTCTTGTCCAGTCTGATGACTGCTACCTTGTAAAATTTCCTTTTACAGTGCACTCTGTCTTTACTGGTAGCAAAAGCTCTGAGGGTTTTTCTGTTGATTTTTCTTATTTGTTTGTTTTGAAGGTGTGTTAAATTACAATTTCATAGATCAATAAGAAGTCATTTTGCTAGATATCATTCCATGTGAAGGGTCGGTACAAAAATGAAACCAACAAAAAAAAGAAATATGCTACTTAAAGATACCTTCTAAAAGTAATGAAGTTGAGAAGCTGCTGCAGTTACCAGTTGACAGATGTGTAGCTCTGAAGAAGAGCTAATTAATACAGTCAAATAGCCGTACCTTCTGTACCTTATTATATCCAGTTGTGGACAACACTTCTAGGAATATCTCATTTCCTTTGTCATCCTAGCTGAAGGGGGAAAACGAGTTCTGATTTAAGATCCTATTTCCCAACAGCTACCTCACAAACTAGCTACTATACCTAATCAACAATGAGGCTATAAATACGCACACCCTGTTATTTCAATGTTTCACTTGATGAAACATAAGAGGCCACTAGTGGACAACTAGAATAAGAATGAAGGATTACTGCAGTAGCTCCTGGATGACCTGGTATAATACAAATTTGATGATAGAGCCAAAACTGGGGGGAGGGCAATATTTCACTCTGCCAGGTTTCAGTGACATAGACCACATCAGAGCCATTATCCAGGATGGAAATGTAGATATGTTGCAATTTATTAGGTAAAGACAGGCTGTTTAATAAGGAAACAAAAGAAATGATAAATTGAAACAGCAGGGTCCACTGCTTCTGACTAGGCGGACTATCCCAGAAAAGAATGGCTGATAGACTTTTATGAAAGATGCGACACCACTTTTCCTCATCCAAGTGTGATGTATTCTGATCCGAAGGGACCTTTTGCACCTGAAATATTAATGAGAGGCATCTGAAAACAGAAGATGAGAGCTGGCTGCACATGAATGAAAATATTATGATAAATATGCCACCTACAGGTAAGATATATAGATAAAATGTGACTTCGGGAGTAGGTTACAAAAGTATGCACAGGTAACAATCCATTTTCTACAGGAAATGAAGATGGATTGAAGCAAAGTTAATGTCCAGAACATATCTTCAACATGCTACGGCATCAACATTCAGCACCATTGCTATAGCAGAAGAGAGGGTGACCACAAAATAAAAAGAGACAAAAAGATCAGTGAAAATGATCCACCTCCTCACACACATGCCTTTATTACAGGATTTCGCTTCAGAATGTGCCTGCCTTCTGTATATATTCACAAGAATTGAGGAGACAGGGTTTCAAGGGACAGAGCAAATAATCAGGCTCTATGAAAACAACTTGCACAGCCTTAAATTTGTTTTAGCTAGAATGGGTTGGAATTTCTTCTGTGAAAAAAATGGCAACTGCTTAAAAAGCCCCACCTTTAACCGGGAAACATCAGGTTCAATGAAGTGGATTTTTCCCTGAAAAATACATTATTTTCTTGTGAACCTAAAGGAAGAGAGAAAAAGATTTAACAGTAGCCAGTTGCACAGGGACGTGATTCAGAATAGGGACTGGAACACAGACCTCTCCAAACACTCCCAAGTGTGCTAACCACTGAGTTACAGGCAGCTTTCTTCTGATCCATGCTGGGAAGAAAATACATTCTGAACTATTTCAAAAATTCAGGCTATTTCAAAAAACAGGAGTGCTATCATCTAGCAAACCCTACTCTCCAGTCCCAGAGAAACAGCAAAAGGATCAAAGCTGTTCCAAAATCCACTGTTGGCTGTGTAGCATCACATCATATATTTGCAACACTTGCACCGACATTCTCTAGAAAATCAGCAGTAACCCCTTTGGAAATTAATTCTTTTCTTTTTGTACCACAAAAGAGCATAACACATTTTAATCCCTTTTTGGTGTATGAAAATCCTTCCCTGTTGGGATTTGAAACTGAAATTAATCCCAAAACAGTGATTCCAGTACAATTCACAACCCTCCCATAAACTCCTCAGCACTGTTTCAGGAGTAATTGACAATGCAGTTATATTGTTGGTGATATAAAAAGGGCTCTACTGCAGTATTTCTTCAGTGTCTTATGACATAAGTGCAGCCAGGTATTTGCTGAAGCAAATAAAACTACCCAGTAAATCCTCTGTAACGTTTTGGGGTGGGGAAAGGAGATAATATTTTCAAATAGTTGCCACTGTAGAGCTGTTTTCATGACCCACATGGGAAAAAAAGGCCATAGCTAAACTGGGTAAGACGACCTCACTTAGTTTCCCTGCAATAAAGATGAAATCATCACTGGGCAACAACACACTGAATTTTAAACTCAAGTGCGTGGATAGGATATTTTGAGAGGCATATATATTTTTCTTTCATGCTGATCAACAAGTCAAGCACTCCATCATTAGAGTTCATGATCATAAATGTAAAGTGATTTAAACCCCAGAATTCACAAGAAGTCACAGGAAATTTTGCTTCCTTACCATTACATTTTTAACAGGTTGGCAGCATGGTGGAGCCTCGATGCTGAATTGCAAACATCACATTTAAAAATTCCTGCCTGTGCAGCACAGAAGCACGATGCAGAGAAGCTGGGCAGGGGCTGCTATGCAGTGATCTGGTATATCTGGGCCAATACCTAGTTCATCTGCAGACTTTTGCGTCTATTAAGAATAATAAATATTTAAAAGCTCTACCACCAGCTCCAATGGGAAAGAACACAGAGATCTGATGTTCTGATTTGGCTTCTTATACAGCCAATCTTGTATAACACCACGGCAGTTGCTGCCAACTGCACTGATATTACCAGTCGTTGAATTAGCAGATAATGTTCTTTCTGATGATCATTACCAGAAGATGCGTAACACTGCATGGGTACTCCTGTGGAGCATAAGGCTAAAACGCTGGCTTTAATGGACGCAGTAGTATTGTCTTCAATGGGATCAGGATAGCCTTAAATATTTTTTTTTTTAATTTAGCTATGAAGGGTCCTGCAAACGTGTCCTACTGAACCTGCCCTTAACACATTCAATATAAAAAGCCTTCATATTTGTTATGCTTGTTCTGGTGCTTAAAATAGAAGAAAAAAGGGTCCCTTTATCCACACTGGCCATACCTAATTTAATTTTGCTTGCATCCTGCTGAGACCATCCCACACCCTTACAGACAGGATGCAGTTAACTATCAGCATCTGCCAGAGTGAATCAGCAGGATCTGTACAACTTCTCACTGCAGATTTCCAAGCACTGCAAATCAAGGAAGGCAAGAGAAAAATCCCTGGTTATATCCCTGATTTAGACAAAGTCTAAGTGCCTAACAAGAAGCTGGGTCAGTTTTTCTGAAAAGACAGGGTAATTAGCGTATGCCAGCGATCGCAAAAGTATATTGCTTCCTTCCAATACATCACAGAGACACTAGCAAAGCTTGGTAACAATGGTGAAGAACTATACAAGCAACCTTTCAAAACTGTTAGGTTATACAGTTGCTTTTCCCCTCAAGTACATAATTGCTGTTATTAATAATTTAATTGTGTTATGCATAAAGGAATTGATTTTTAGTTAAGAATAAACATCTCTCCTACAAACCCTTTAGAAGGTTTTTTTTTGTTTAGTTGGTTTGTGTGTGTGTTTTTCCAGTGGAATTTTTATAAGCACAGAACTAGAGATGACTCAGACTTTAATGAAGAGAATTGGGATAAATATTTGCGATAAGACAGAAGGGACAAGTTTATTGCAGAGTCCCACAGTTTTATAAAAAATGCTAATGCTGGAGCTTGTGGAACTCTGGACGTTGTATTAGCAGGCAGAGTCTGGGAATACTAATCACAGAAAACTTGCAGTAAATCTGAGAGATAAACAAAAGGGTCAGGGACTGAAAATTGCTGGCAGATAAGCTTTGTGCCAGAAATGTTTTAAAGATGGTAAAAATATGTTGCAAAACTGCCATGAAATAATGGAAAAGGGCACTACTTTCTTCCCTGAGAAATCTGTTCTCATTTGGGCATGAATCACTGCATACTTGAATGTGAGACCCTCTTCTCCCAAGCTGTAAATTACACAAGTACAGTATCACTCACACAAAGCACGTGGATCCAACCACTAGCAACAGATGCCAACAAGTCCTTCATGGAATTGCTTCCTCTCCTGTTCATACAGCAAAAGGTGGCAACATGCTAAACCTACATATGCCCACAAGCAGTAAAAAGGAGAGGCTGTCACACATACATGGGCTTTTTCCTAAGATTTACTTTTAAAAGAGTATCCCTACTACGCTGTTGAAAAACCATAGCAGAATACAAAGAGGCAAGGAAACAACATGAAAGTTATAGTACATCTGAGCAGTTTGAAAATAGAAATGCCATGGCAATTACACTTACAAGGAAAACCATGGCAATTAAATCACTTTGGTGAACACAAATTAATTATTACCACTTTCTTCACAGAGTTGCTAAATTGAAAACAAATGAGAAAAGTTAACATTTGCAATCAACAGAGAAAAAGAAGGGATGTAACTGTATTAGCTTTAAATTACTTCTGTTGTTAGACAGACGAGTTATTCACTAGTACAAGATACCTGAATAAATAATTTGCATAATTTCAAAAAAAAGCATGTGAAGTTATCACAGATCAAGGAGACTGTATGACTTTTTTACATCATTTCAAGGTAACAGGCAGGAAAATAGGAACTGCAGGCTTCACTCTTAGAGTCTTGGGGAAAAAAACAAACAATGTCAGGATGAGAACTCCTGGATGATTTCATAATTAAAGCTGAAGTCCAGAAGTCTTTACTAGGAAAATGCATAATTTTTTGAAAGGACCAGTAAGTTGTTACTCCAGCCAACGCCCTCACTGCTAGAAACTTGCACTTCAGTCTGCAATTCCCAAGCTTCAGCTTCCAATCCTCCATTCCCAATGTATATCCTAAATTCATCAGACTTCTACTGTGAGGCAGCTTCTTGCTACATAGGCACTATGTCTACTTTTAAATGTCCTCTGCAGTGAACTGGATTTCTTTTTTCTCTCTCCTTGCAAGACAGACTATGATGAAGCGGCAGAAAAGAGCCTTGTAGTTTTCTTCTGAGCTCTTCCCAGCTAGCAACATACTTGTTAAAGTATATGGACAAAAAATTGCACAGAGTATTCTGGCAGTACTTTCATTAATGCCAAAACAGTAATAGCATTGCTATATTTTCATTCAATATGTAGCCCACTGAAATTTGCTAGGACCTCATTCGTCATTTCTGGCACCACCCCATAATGGGAGCTCAATTTGAGCTCGCAGTCACTGTGCCTCCCGAGACCCTGAGCGATTGCCCCCAGTGTGCCCAGCCACACCAGGCCAGTGAGCACTGCTCGCTGGTGGGTGTCCCCACACCCTGGCTGTGGTTCACCTGTTGTTTTGGGGAGCCCAGCTTCTCCCGTGACGACTCTGGTACTTCTAAATAACTCTTCTGCCTTTGCTTAACTCGTCATTAACTTCTTGTTCTCTGAAACTTCATCAGCAATTATTTTGTTCAACGCTGGTAAAAATTTAAAAAAAATTTGCAGACAAGAATGTGGGCTTCCTTACTCTACCATCTTCATCTCCCACCCTCACTAAGGACAAGCATAGCCATTTCAAACTGAGCATCAGAACTTGCTCATTGAAACATCTTAATTATTACATTTTAATTCATTTAATATATGCTATATTGATTTCACTTGGCACTAATTATTTTTCTAATCAGAATGTTGTTCTGCCAAAAGTCAGGTGTTTTACTGGAGTCCGTGACAACAGTGTTGCCTTTATCAAACAGATTTTTAATTTAATTAAAACATATCAAAGAAATAAGTGAACTGTTTATTATAAAACCATGTTGAATAGCATTCATTAGAATGAAGGGTTACGGCTTACATTGATTATTATCAGTCCTTTCATGATTTGTTGAGAACTGATAAAAAGCTAACCAATTTAAAGCTACCTAGCACAGTTTGTTAATTTATAAACATACAGGCAGAACATTAGCTTTTATTGTGAGCCCTGTATCTTCTGTAACACTCCTAGGGTTGCTGAACTCGAGTGGTTTGGAGAGCTCTTCAGCCAGTTCTTTCAGCACTCCTGGCTGCATTGCAAAATTGTAGTGTGCAATTTGAGCAGCGGCTGCTTACCAACAATGCTGCTTACATACACCACCACGTTTTCAGGCACTTGGTCTTCCCTCTGGGTACTGACATTTGAATTTGTGCATTTGCTGACTATGTGAAGGAATGAGAGAACAATACACCACTTCTGTTCTTATGAGGGAAACAAAACACAACATATTTCAAAATTTTCAAATGTAACTAAACTACCAAAATTCAAATCAGTAAACATTTCTTTTCCCTTCTTGACAGTACTTGAAGAGCAGTGAGTAGTTTAAAAAATAAAATAAAATAAAATAAAATAAAATAAAATAAAATAAAATAGGAAAGGAAAGAGAAAAGAGAAGAGAAGAGAAGAGAAGAGAAGAGAAGAGAAGAGAAGAGAAGAGAAGAGAAGAGAAGAAAAGAAAAGAAAAGAAAAGAAAAGAAAAGAAAAGAAAAGAAAAGAAAAGAGAAAAGAAAAGGAAAGAGAA